>CM039673.1:541895601-542395601 GCA_022496015.1 Hordeum marinum | reverse complement strand
ACGCCAAATAAGGCACAGTCCAGTCAGGAATAGCATGTAGAGCCGCCACCAGATGTCCCTCCGGGTCAGGGATAGCCAAATCTTCCTCTGAAGGTAACTTAACTGACGGTGATGTAGGACATCCCAGAAAACATTAGGCGGCACTGACTTACGTTAAGAACCCAGCCTTGACAAGGCATCAGCCGCCTCGTTCCTGCGACTATCAATATGATGCACCTGATAACCTTTGAAAAGACCAGCGATGACATCCACCGCCTGTCGATAAGCCGCCATCCTCGGGTCCTTGGAATCCCAAGTGCCCGTACCTTGCTGGGCTACAATATCTGAGTCGCCAAAGCATCTAACCCGGCTCAGGTTCATCTCCTTAGCCACCCTGAGGCCATGAAGTAGAGCTTCGTACTCAGCTGCATTGTTAGTACAAGAAAACATCAACCTTAGCACATAACAAAACTTATCAGCTTTGGGGGAAGTTAAGACAACCCCTGCCCCTGATCCTTCCAGTTGCCTGGATCCATCAAACTGGATTGTCCAATATGTATCATCTGGCTTTTCCTCGGGCGCCTGACACTCAGTCCGGTCGTTTATCAAATCCACCAAGGAGTGATGAAAGCAGTCTTCTACTGGTCCTTGACTGCCAACCTGATCTGATGATAACCAGAGTAAGCATCCAAGAAGCATAAACTCTGACAACCCACCGTCGCATCGATTATCTGGTCAATACGAGGTAGAGCAACGGGTCATCCGGACAAGCTTTGTTAAGATCCATGTAGTTCACACACATACACCACGTGCTGTTTTTCTTGAGTACTAGCACTGGGTTAGCAAGCCATTCCGAGTGAAAAACCTCGACGATGAAACCCGCCGCTAGATGCCGGGCTACCTCTTCCTCAATGGCCTTGCGTCTCTCTTCATTTAACCAACGTAGAAATGGCTTGACTGGTTTAAACTTAGGATCTACATTCAGGTGGTGCTTAGCAAACTCCCTCGGTACACCCGGAATGTCAGCAGGCTTCCACGCGAAGATGTCCCAATTCTCACGCATGAATTCGATGAGTGCGCTTTCCTATTTGGGATCCATATTGGCCACGATAGTGAACTGCTGAGATGAGTCTCCCGGAGCGAAGACCACCAATTTGTTATCATCCACCAAAAATTTGAGGGGCGGCTCAGAATTTTTGGTGGGCTTTTTAAGCGGAGTCATGTCCTCCGGGTCAACATTTTCCTTGTAAAACATGAGCTCTGCCTCAGCACAACTGGATTCTACATAAGTTGCGTCTCCTTCCTCACACTCAATAGCCATTTTCCGATCACCATGAACAATAATGTAACATCCCAAAATTCCATTTTGGAATGTTATGAAATATAGATATGCATCATCATCATCTTTGCTTGAATGTATGAATTTTATGAAATGCTTCTTCTGACTTTCTGAAAGCCCCTTTCTATTCTCCTCTAAGTGGCTCTCACCTATTTGAAAACCTTGGTAAAAGTTCAAAATAAGATGGAGGAACATGACACTCCACACCAGGGACTTCTTGGTGATTTATTTGAGCAATAAAAATCAGGGGTTATTTTGAAAAATATTGGCAAAAGGATTTAAAAACAAATAGGCCATTTCCGAAAATAATTATTTTCTCAAGCTATTCAAATGACAGAATAAAAAATGTCCAATGAATGAAAGTTATTTTTCTGTTAATTTTGATATATAGTTTTCCTATTTTTGGGATTAAATCGGAGGCATTAAAAGGTTTTTACTGCGCTGATATTTGGAAAAAAGAAAGCTTTTAAAGCTTTAAAAGACCCGGTCGGCCCAATCTGCAATTAAGCCCCTCCCGACTTACCTAATTATCGGCCATCGACATGCCCGCGAATCTCTCTCTCTCTTTGACAGCGGGACCCACTCGACCGATCGATGGAATCGCGCGGTCGCCTTCTTCCCCACGCTCGCAACCCTCGCCGGCGATCCCTCCTCGCCGGATCTCCCTCTCCTTTCCTTCCCTCACCCCACCCGCGGCCCTATATAAGAGCGGCCACCCTCCGCACGTAGTTCCACCCCAAAGCCCTCTCTTTCCCTCGCCAAAGCGATGCGCCAAAGCTTGCCGGAGTTCCTGGTCACCATCGAAACTCCCCGAGCACCTGGCCGTCAGCTCCCTCGTCCTCAGCCCCGTCCGACGCCGCCATCCTTTGCCGGAGGATCTCCGCCATGTTTAGGACCCCTCTGACGCCTCCCTTGACCATTGGAGCGACCTCCCCGACCAACTTCGACCACCGGCCGCAGCCATCCTCGCCGGAGACCTCCTCCTCTCCCTTTGTAAGTCACCAGACCCCTGTGGACCGTCGGATCTATAGTCGACGCTCCCGATTAGAAGAATTAAATGGCGAACCGTTTTTCTTTAAGCTTCGTACACTGCTCGCTAATTTCCCCGCGCACATGCTAGCAGTCAATAGGAAGCCGCCACGTAGCCTCGACCGTCCATTAGCTTTGTTTTTATTTTCTGTTCTGTTTTTAGAAAAGAGATTGCTTTCTGATTTTGTTTTGATTATATCTTTTAAACTGTTTAGTGGTTTTGGTTAATTCTTTTTGCATTAGATCACATATTTCATGTAGTTTCACCCTGTAGTTTTCGATTTTAAATTTGAACTATAAAATTTGGATTTAATCAAATTTCTCAAACTACTCAAATCCGAATAAGTAGAGTTTAAAAATAGATTTTTATATTAATCTTTTTGCTACTGCTTGGTATTAGCTAGGACTGTCATCATGCTTAGTTTGAGGATTTTTAGGATGATTTTCATTACTGTTTTAGCAATAAACAGAATCTGCCTAGTGGTTAGTATAGTCTACTTAAGTTAGTTTTTAGTTATTTTAAATCAAAATTTGTTATAATTTGTTTTAGTAGGTTGTGTTTCTTAAACACTAGGTGTTTTACTTGCTGTTAATGAATATATATATTTGCTTAGTTTTATACTTAATATCATAGGAATTTCTACTCTGTTTCAATTAGGTTTAGTTTGATAGAAACAAACTAGTTAGTAATAGTTTCTTTTAACAGAGTTTTAAATAATTAAATTCTGTTTTCTAAGAAAGGTTTTAGTAAATTCTGTTGAGTTGAGATACTTGTTTTATTAATAAAATTTTAGTTTAGTTTCACTCTTTTGTTAGTAAACCTAGCCCATTTTATGTAGTAGTGTTTATCAAAACTTTTAAAGCTTTACTATAGTTTTTCTCAACAAAACTTTAATGAATTTAATTCTGTTTATTAATAAAATATTTTATTGTTTCTGTCAACTATTGTGTTAGTTAATGCAAATGCTAATAATGTTAGTTGTTAGTAGGAGTTACCCATCATCTTTTATAAAACAAAACTATGGGTCATTTTTCTTGCTTGTGATTTGTGCCTTGTTTTGTCTTGATTGTTTACTAGTTCATTTCTGATTTTGTGAGCTACGATATTTTGTTGTTTGCTTATTGAGTGCTCTTGTTTGCTTCATTACATTATCCGGAGTGCGAGGCTTGTTACCTAGAGTCACCCGTGTACCAAGATCATCAACCAGGCAAGTCACTTTGATCATGTTTTACCCAATGTTTTATTTGCATTAGTTTCTACCATCCCCCCAATTGCATGCAAGTAGGTAATTGGAAACTTGGTTACTTGATGTAGTATCATGTGGTAGGCACACCTCAACCCTTGATACCTGGCCCCGGGAAACGTTGGTTTCATTTTTGCTATGCTATTAGTAGACGGGGTTGGTTGTGTGAATCATGAGAGTTGTGAGGTAATAATTTCAAGACCTGCAAGATGATCAAGACTCAAGACTCCGAGTTTTCGATATACCTCTGGGTGGATTATGGTTGAATGGCGCCCTGGAGAAAACAGTGGTTAGCCTAGGTGTTGCTAGAGAAGAGCCAGTATTCACGCAGAAAGGTCCACCGAGGCTCAAAGGGACGGAAGGATGCTTCAAGACCCAAGGCATACCTACACAGCCACAAGCCTTTATGGGCTATGGCTTGGTTGGATATTGTGTCGACACTGGAGAGGCGGTGCTACGAGTGGTAGACGAACGGTAGGAAAGGATGGGCACCGACAGAGTCTCAATGGAACCCCTTAGAAGACCATGTTTCGTTCATCAGTTCCTCAAACACCCTCATGTGCGAGGAAATCAACGGAGGTGATCAAATCTTGTGGGGAACGTGTGCAAAACTCTGCAGAGTACCCAAACCTAATCGATTAGTCGTGCCCATGGTCATGGACAATTTGAGCCAAAGGAACTGAACTATCTGGAATTCTCAACACCAAGAATTATTATTGATGAGGGTATTATTAATAACTTGGGTATGAGAATTGGTTGGTGGAACCATCTCATTAATCAACCAACTTAGTAATAATTTTGGCTTAGCCCTCTCTTGATGTAGGAAAAAATTGGCTTTTCGCAAAAATACTTATTACTCCACCTGCCATATATGCATGTAGAATAGCTGATTATCTTTTCACCCCCCTCTTGTGACTTTGCTGGCATATTCCATATGCTGACCTACACGGCTGCAACGTATCATGTTGCAGAGTACTTTTCCTACCAGGAGTGAGGACACACTCTACGCTCGATGAGATGCCCTTGGAGTCAGATGGACTAATCTACCATGTAGCTTCCGCAAGATTTAGTTATTCTCATGAGTTGGCCTTCAGCCACCTTATTGTAATCTTTATTGTAATAAAGGACTCGATATGAGATTTCGATTAATATAATGTTGTGTGATTTCCCTTTGATATATACATTGATGTACCGTGTGTGTACCAGCATGATCTTGGGATGGTACGGAAACACCGGAGATTCGACCTTTCAGGTCGGTCGTTACAGAGATGGTATCAGAGCACACGATGACCATAGGGCGTAACCTCTAGGAAAGGAAAAAACCATACGAAGAAAGTTGTTTTCCACTTGCTCTTCAAAATTCTTATGTTCTCATCTGCTCTTTTTCTAACTTTTCCCTGATTTTTCAATTGATATAGATGGCCACCTTCATCCCAGTGTTGATCACGGAGTTTTGCCACCCTGACGAGACTATGCCTTTTGGCAAGGAGCTGGTGAAGATTGTCAGGGACTTGAGGATCGCTCTGTCCAGCATCACCGGGACTCCTCTGATGTCTTTTCCGCAAGACGGCTGCTACAGGATCGAAGTGCACATTCCCGGAAAGACCTTTGGAAATCGTAAGGAGCCCATCGACTTCAAATTTGTGGCACCTAGTTGGATCCTCGGAAGAGATGTGGCAATTCATCGTGCTCTCGAACATATTCAGGAGGAATACAGCGGTGGAACCATTTCACCAAGCCTCGGCATGGTTTGCCGCAGGGATGCGAGTGGTAACATCATAACTATTCCCACTCAAGACTTCACCATTTCCTACATCCAGACTCTGGAGACTCACATCAGGGCACTGGAGATCAGTGTACGCACTGACATGAAGACGATCAAGAGGCTGATGAACCGCTAGATCGATTTTGAGGCCGATGTACGTGAAGCCAAGTATGACCATGAGCTGGAGGCAAAGGACTTCCTGGAGAGGATTGAGAAGCTGAAGATTTGCATTGCAACCCTAGAGGAGCAGATGGACATGGGGGAAAATCTTCACCCAGAGGGAGACATGGCTCCTTTCATTAGTGACGACGAAGACTTTGAGGAGAGCGCCATCCGAGGAGGACGCATCACCCAGGAGTTGTGAGGAGAACTTTAGTTATGCCCCCATGTATCTTTCCTTTCACGTTAAGACGTAGGTCGATGTTTAGTTGCTTTGGGAATTGTTTTCTGATGTTTGAACTCTGTGTTGAATAAATGAATGTGTGATTTGGCGTGTTATGTTTGTCCATTTCATATGGGTAGTGAAAATTTTCTTCTAGGCCCTTGTTCTATTATAATTCTCATCCCTCTGAAAACAGCGAGATGCCTCCTCGACGTGAACCCGAATTCACCTTCCCTCCGGAATTCACCCAACTCCTCCAGTAGAAGAATGCACTCATGCAATTGTTAATCCAGAACCAGACCCACAACCAGAACAACACCCACCACAACAACCCTCCACCTCGAGGTGACAACCTCACCCGTTTTCTGAGGTTGAGACCTCCAACTTTCAGCAGCAGCACTGAGCCCATTGTGGCAGATGATTGGTTCCGCAAGATGGAGAGGGAGCTCACCACTGCTGGACGCACTGAGGCAGAGAAGGTGCGTTTTGCCGCACATCAACTTGAGGGACCCGCACCTGCGTGGTGGGAGAATTACACCACCACATACCCTATTGCTGGTGTGACTTGGGAGAAGTTCAAGCTTGCTTTCTGCACCGCTCATGTCTTAGCTGGAGCTATGAGCCTAAAGAAGCGCGAGTTCCGCAACTTGCGTCAGGGGAACCGCTCAGTGGCCCAGTATGTGGGTGACTTCAATGTGTTGGCCCGTTATGCACCAGGAGATGTGGCCGATGATGCTGCCAAACAGGAAAAATTTCCGGAAGGGCTCAACGATGAATTCAGCATGCAGCTAGTGGAGGCTACATTTAACAACTATCAAGAGCTGGTGGACAAGGCCCTCATCTTGTTGGGGAAACAACAGCAAATTGAGAACCGCAAGAGGAAGTTTGGCCAAGGGAAGTCCAACTTTGGGACTCATCAGAAACCCCGATATTCACCCTACTCAGGAGATACCGGGATAGTAACCGGTAAGTATGGAGGACACACTCATGCCGTGCACAACCATGGAGGGAGTGGGAACAATCTTCCCAACAATGGCAACTCCAAGAACGGCAATGGAAGTGGCAACGGCAACCAGCACCGTCATCCTCCGGCTCAGAGGATCTGAACCATATCACCTGTTTCAAGTGCCAAAAGACGGGGCACTATGCCACTGAATGCCCCTAGAACAAGCAAGGGAATGGAAACGGCAACAACAACGGCAAACTAGCAGCCAAGAAGCCCAACCCTTTTCCTTGTGCTCAGGTGAACCACATTGATGTGGAAGAAGTCTATGATCAGCCCGAGACGGTGGTTGGTAAGTTTTTATTGCATTCCCGCCCAGTAACCGTACTTTTTGATTCCGGTGCAACTCATTCTTTCGTATCAAGGGTATTTGTGGAAAAGTATGGTCTACCCACTAAAACCCTTAGTCAGCCCATTAGGGTTAGTTCTCTAGGAGGCATGATGTTGGCAGGTATACGATGACATGCATTGAAGCTCCAAATAGGAAACTATGCCTTTCCCACCGACCTCATCGTCTTTGAATCCCAGGGATTGGATGTAATCCTAGGCATCGATTGGATGACCAAGTATGAAGGAAACCTTGATTGCCCCAGCAAGTCTATTTCGGTCACCACCCCAGAGAACAAGAGGATTAAGTATGTATCCCGACGCACCCGGATGAGTGCTTGGCTAAATTCCCTCACAGGAGTGGTTCAGGAGGAAGTACCAGTGGTACGAGACTTTCCGAATGTATTTTCGGAAGAATTACCAGGCATGCCACCGGATAGAGAGATAGAGTTTCTGATAGAGTTATTGCCTGGTACAGCTCCAATTTCCAAGAGACCCTATCGGATGCCCGCAAATGATTTGGTAGAAATCAAGATCCAGATTAATGAGTTATTGGATAAGGGGTATATTCGCCCAAGTTCCTCACCTTGGGGAGCACGAGTACTTTTGGTGGAGAAGAAGGACAAAGCCTTGAGAATGGTAGTCGATTATCGTGCCTTGAACGAGGTGACTATCAAGAACAAGTACCCTCTGCCTATGATCAATGAATTGTTTGATCAGCTAGTGGGAGCCAAAGTGTTCTCCAAGATCGATCTTCGATCAGGGTATCACCAGTTGAAAATCCGTGAACAGGATATACCCAAAACAGCTTTCACCACGAGGTATGGTTTATACGAGTATACGGTCATGTCTTTTGGATTCACCAATGCTCCTGCCTACTTCATGAGTTTGATGAATAAGGTGTTTATGGAATACCTAGACAAGTTTATCGTGGTGTTCATCGATGATATATTGATATTCTCCAATAACGAGGAAGAACATACGGAACATCTGCGTTTAGTTCTGGAGAAGCTCAAAGAGCATCAATTATATGCCAAGTTCAGCAAATGCGAATTTTGGCTGACGGAAGTCGGATTCCTTGGACATGTTATTTCTGGAGATGGAGTAGCGGTAGACCCCTATAAGGTTGAAGCCGTCACCGAGTGAAAATCACCCACCTCGGTTAAGGAGATCCGTAGTTTCCTAGACTTGCCGGTTATTACCGCAGGTTCATTGAGAATTTCTCAAAGATTGCCAAGCCCATGACTGAGTTGTTGAAGAAAGAGTCTAAGTATACTTGGACTGAGGATTGTGAAGCCAGTTTCTAGGAGTTGAAGAAACGTTTGGTCACAGCCCCTGTGCTGATCTTACCGGATAACCGGAAGGATTTCCAAGTATATTGTGACGCTTCACGTCAGGGACTCGGAGGAGTACTCATGCAGGAAGGTAAGGTTGTAGCCTATGCCTCGAGACAGTTACAACCTCATGAGTTAAACTATGCCACCCATGATTTGGAGTTAGTAGCCGTAGTGCACGCACTCAAGACCTGGAGACATTTCCTTATCGAAAATAGTTGCGATGTCTACACAGATCATAAGAGCCTGAAGTATATCTTCATGCAGAAAGAACTAAACCTCAGACCGAGGAGATGGCTGGAGTTGATCAAGGACTATGACATGAGATTGCATTACCATCCTGGGAAGGCAAATGTTGTAGCCGATGCCTTGAGTCGGAAGTGTTATGGGAACAGACTCATAGCAGGTGGTTTACCCCAGGACTTGTCCGACGATCTCAGAGATCTTACGCTAGAGATAGTTCCAAGAGGCTATGTTGCCACACTAGAGAGCCAGTCCACCTTGACCAAAAGAATCCGTGAAGCCCAGAAGTTGGACAACGAGATAGCTAAGATTAAGCTGAGAATGAAGGATGGTAATGCTAAAGGCTTTCGGGAGGATGAACAGGGTACTCTATGGTTCGAGAACCAAATCTATGTGCCCAATGATCCAGAACTCAGGAAGTTGATACTCTAGGAAGCCCACGATTCACCTTACTCGATACACCCAGGCAACACCAAGATGTACCTCGATTTGAAGGAAAGTTACTGGTGGACAGGTATGAAGAAAGATATTGTTGTACATGTTGCAGTATGTGATGTGTGTCAACGAGTAAAAGCAGAACACCAGAAACCAGCCGGGTTACTCCAACCTTTGCCAATACCCGAGTGGAAATGGGATAAACTCGGTATGGACTTCATCACCGGATTACCCAGGACCCATGCAAGTTATGATTCTATCTGGGTAGTGGTCGATTGTTTGACCAAGGTGGCTCACTTCATTCCGGTGAAGACCACCTATACTAGTGCTAAATTAGCTAAGATATACATGACCAGGATCGTGTGTCTGCATGGAGTTCCGAGGAGTATCGTGTCGGATAGAGGAACATAATTTACCTTAAAGTTTTGGCGTCAGCTACATGAAACTTTGGGTGCGAGGCTCGAATTCAGTACAGCTTGTCATCCGCAGACCGATGGACAGACCGAGAGAGTCAACCAGATTCTGGAGGACATGTTGAGAGCTTGTACCATAGACTATGGGTCTAGTTGGGATGATAACTTACCCTACGCTGAATTCTCGTACAACAACAGTTATTAGACCAGTCTGAAGATGGCCCCTTTTGAGGCTTTATACGGAAGAAGGTGCATAATCCCATTGATGTGGGATGGTGTTGGCGACCGAAAACTGTTTGGTCCCGACCTCATCCGAGATTCAGAAGAGAAGGTAAAACTAATTCGTGACCGGCTAAAGATAGCCCAATCCCGACAGAAGAGTTATGCCGACAGCAAACGCAAGGTAGTGACGTATGAAGTGGGAGACCGAGCCTCTCTCCGTGTGTCCCCAATTCGAGGACTCAAGAGGTTTGGAGTTAAAGGAAAGATAGCACCCAGATTTATAGGTCCCTATCAAATCCTTGGACATAGAGGCAAAGTTGCTTACCAGCTAGAATTGCCGGAAGGATTGTCCGGAGTTCATGATGTTTTCCATGTTTCCTAGCTGAAGAAATGCCATCCTGACATGGCTGATATTCCTTTGCGAGACACAGTGCCCCTAGATGCCATACAACTTGACAGTGATCTGACTTACGAGGAGAAGCCCGTCAGGATCCTCGAGACTACCAACCGAGTTACCCACAGCAAGATCATCAAGTTCTGTAAGGTTCTGTGGAGTCACCACACCGAGGAAGAAGCCACCTGGGAACGCGAAGAAGATCTTCGTAGAGACCACCCGCACCTATTTTCTAGCCAACCCGAATCTCGAGGGCGAGATTCATCTTAAGGTGGGTAGGTTTGTAACATCCCAAAATTCCATTTTGGAATGTTATGAAATATAGCTATGCATCATCATCATCTTTGCTTGAATGTATGAATTTGATGAAATGCTTCTTCTGACTTTCTGAAAGCCCTTTTCTATTCTTCTCTAAGTGGCTCTCGCCTATTTGAAAACCTTGGTAAAAGTTCAAAATAAGAGGGAGGAACATGACACTCCACACCAGGGACTTCTTGGTGATTTATTTGAGCAATAAAAACCAGGGGTTAATTTGAAAAATATTGGCAAAAGGATTTAAAAACAAATAGGGCATTTCTGAAAATAATATTTTTCTCAAAGTATTCAAATGACAGAATAAAAATGTCCAATGAATGACATTATTTTTCTGTTAATTTTGATATATAATTTTCCTATTTTTGGAATTAAATAGAAGGCATTAAAAGGTTTTTACTGCGCTGATATTTGGAAAAAAGAAAGCTTTTAAAGCTTTAAAAGACCCGGTCGGCCCAGTCTGCAATTAAGCCCCTCCCGACTTACCTAATTATCGGCCACCGACATGCCGCGAATCCCTCTCTCTCTGACAGCGGGACCCACCCGACCGATCGCTGGAATCGCGTTGTCGCCTTCTTCCCCGCGCCCGCAACCCTCGCCGGCGATCCCTCGTCGCCAGATCTCCCTCTCCTTTCCTTCCCTCGCCCCACCCGCGGCCCTATATAAGAGCGGACACCCTCCGCACGCAGTTCCACCCTAAAGCCATCTCTTTCCCTCGCCAGAGCGCTGCGCCAAAGCTCGCCGGAGTTCCTGCTCACCACCGAAACTCCCCGAGCACCTGGTCGTCACCTCCCTAGTCCTCAGCCCCGTCCGACGCCGCCATCCTTCGCCGGAGGATCTCCGCCATCGTCTGGAGCCCTCCGATGCCTCCCTCGACCACCGGAGCGACCTCACCGACCAACTTCGACCACCGGCCGCCGCCATCCTCGCCGGAGACCTCCTCCTCCCCCTTGGTAAGTCACCAGACCCCTCTGGACCGTCGGATCTATAGTCGACGCCCACGATTAGAAGAATTAAACAGCGAACCGTTTTTCTTTAAGCTTCAGCCACCGCTCGCTAATTTCCCCGCGCACACGCTAGCAGCCAATAGGAAGCCGCCACGTAGCGTCGACCGTCCATTAGCTTTGTTTTTATTTTCTGTTGTGTTTTTAGAAAAAAGATTGCTTTCTGATTTTGTTTTGATTATAGCTTTTAAACTGTTTAGTGTTTTTGGTTAATTATTTTTGCATTAGATCACATATTTCATGTAGTTTCACCCTGTAGATTTAGATTTTAAATTTGAACTATAAAATTTGAATTTAATCAACAAAACTTTACCAAAGTTTTTCTCAACAAAACTTTAATGAATTTAATTCTGTTTATTAATAAAATATTTTATTATTTCTGTCAACTATTGTGTTAGTTAATGCAAATGCTAATAATGCTAGTTGTTAGTAGGAGTTACCCATCATCTTTTATAAAACAAAACTATGGGTTGTTTTTCTTGCTTGTGATGTGTGCCTTGTTTTCTCTTGATTGTTTACTAGTTCATTTCTGATTTTGTGAGCTATGATATTTTGTTGTATGCTTATTGAGTGCTCTTGTTTGCTTCGTTAGATTATCCGGAGTGCGAGGCTTGTTACCTAAAGTCACTCGTGTACGAAGATCATCAACCAGGCAAGTCACTTTGATCATGTTTTACCCAATGTTTTGTTTGCATTAGTTTCTACCATCCCCCCAATTGCATGCAAAGTAGGTAATTGGAAACTTGGTTACTTGATGTAGTATCATGTGGTAGGCACATCTCAACCCTTGACAATTGGCCCCGGGAAACGTTGGTTTCATTTTTGCTAAGCTATTAGCAGACGGGGTTGGTTGTGTGAATCATGAGAGTTGTGCGGTAATAATTTCAAGACCTGCAAGATGATCAAGACTTCAAGACTCCGAGTTTTCAATATACCTCTGGGTGGATGATGGTTGAACGGCGCCCTGGAGAAACCAATGGTTAGCCTAGGTGTTGCTGGAGAAGAGCCAGTATTCACGCGGAAAGGTCCACCCAGGCTCAAAGGGATGGAAGGATGCTTCAAGACCCAAGGCTTACCTGCACAGCCACAAGCCATTATGGGTTCTGGCTTGGTTGGATATTGTGGCGAAACTGGACAGGCGGTGCTACCAGAGGTAGACGAACGGTCGGAAAGGATGGGCACCGACAGAGTCTCAGTGGAACCCCTTAGAAGACCATGTTTTGTTCATCCGTTCCTCAAACACCCTGAAGTGCGAGGAAATCAACGGAGGCGATCAAATCTTGTGGGGAACGTGTGCGAAACTCTGCAGAGTACCCAAACCTAATCGATTAACCGTGTCCACGGTCATGGACAATTTGAGCCAAAGGAACTGAACTATCTGGAATTCTCAACACCAAGAATTATTATTGGTGAGGGTATTATTAATAACGTGGGTATGAGAATTGGTTGGTGGAACCATCTCATTAATCAACCAACTTAGTAATAATTTTTGCTTAGCCCTCTCTTGATGTAGGAAAAAATTGGCTTTTCGCAAAAATACTTATTACTCCACCTGCCATATATGCATGTAGAATAGCTGATTATCTTTTCACCCCCCTCTTGTGACTTTGCTGGCATATTCCATATGCTGACCTACACGGCTGCAACGTATCATGTTGCAGAGTACTTTTCCTACCAGGAGTGAGGACACACTCTACGCTCGATGAGATGCCCTTGGAGTCAGATGGACTAATCTACCATGTAGCTTCCGCAAGATTTAGTTATTCTCATGAGTTGGCCTTCAGCCACCTTATTGTAATCTTTATTGTAATAAAGGACTCGATATGAGATTTCGATTAATATAATGTTGTGTGATTTCCCTTTGATATATACATTGATGTACCGTGTGTGTACCTGCATGATCTTGGGATGGTACGGAAACACCGGAGATTCGAGCTTTCAGGTCGGGTCACTACAGAGATGGTATGAGAGCACACGCTGACCGTAGGGCGTAACCTCTAGGAAAGGAAAAAACCATAGGAATAAAGTTGTTTTACACTTGCTCTTCAAAATTCTTATGTTCTCGTCTGCTCTTTTTCTAACTTTTCCCTGATTTTTCAATTGATATAGATGGCCACCTTCATCCCAGTGTTGATCACGGAGTTTTGCCAGCCTAACGAGACTATGCCTTTTGGCAAGGAGCTGGTGAAGATTGTCAGGGACTTGAGGATCGCTTTGCCCAGCATCACCGGGACTCCTCTGATGTCTTTTCTAAAAGACGGCCACTACAGGATCGAATTGCACATTCTCGGAAAGACCTTTGGAAATCGTAAGGAGCCCATCGACTTCAAATTTGTGGCACCCAGCTGGATCCTCGGAAGAGATGTGGCAATTCATCGTGCTCTCGGACGTATTCAGGGAATAGAGTTGGCGCTTGGTTCTTCGAGTAGAGACATTAACTATCTCACCCGAAGGATGTGTAAGTTGAACATTCCTAGAATGAGTATCAATCTTGGCATAGTGAGCTTTCATCCAATCCATGCCTAGAATGATATTGATGTCCGAAGACTTAAGAGCTATCAAGGATGCTAAGAATACTAGTCTATCCACCAGAATTTCATTGTCATGACTCACTCTAGAAGTTTGCCATTTTGAACAAAGAGTCTGAACTACTAAGGGAGTGGGCATGTCACAGAAGTACATGTTATGCAACTATGCATAACTTTCTGAGATGAATGAATGAGATACCCCAGTATCAAATAGAATAGATGCTGGATGGCTATTAACAAGAAGCGTACCTAGAATGACATCAGCATCTTCAAGGGCTTCTTCAGCAGACACATAATTCACTCGCCCACGGGCAGGAGTTGGCTTCACATAGTAAGCTTTTCCTGGTTTCCCACGTCCAGTGGGCTTAGCATTGTTCTGGGGACACTCACGAGAATAGTGTACCGGTTCTCCACATTTGTAGCATACCACTATAGCACGAGGTGCAACTTTGTAGGTGGTCCTCCAAATGGTCTAGGTGGAGGGTTGGACTGAACAGGACGAGGTGCCTGGAAGGATGGCCTCGTGGTGTATCTTGCCGGCAAAGCTGCATTGGGCACCCAAACTCGGCATTTGTTAGGGCCTGAACCCGATGCAGGGTTGAAGTCACGGTTATGCTTTCTCGTAGCCTCGTAGTCAGTTTGTCTGGACTCAGCATTGATGGCCTTATTGACGAGAGCATGGAAGGTGGTGCACTCGTGCAAGCGAAGATCTCGGCGAAGCTCAGCATTAAGTCCCTTGCGGAACCTAGCCTGCTTTTTAGCATCAGTTGAGACTTCCTCTGGAGCATAGCGAGCAAGATTACCAAACTCGCGACTGTATGCATCCACTGACAACCAGCCCTGGGTGAAGGCACAGAATTCCTCTCTTTTGAGATCCATTAGCCCTTCCGAGATGTGATGGAGACGGAATGCGGCGCTGAACTCTGCCCAGGTTGGTGTAGGTCCCTGGGGACGCATAGCCTCATAGTTTTCCCACCACAGGTTGGCAGGTCCCTCCAGAAAGTATGTCGCAAAGGTCACCTTATTGGCCTCCGAAACATTTGCAGCTCGGATCTTGCGTGACATACAAGTCAGCCAATCATCCGCATCGAGGGGGTCGATCGAATGATGGTACTTGGACGGACACACCTTGATAAATTCACCAAGTGATACTCCATCGTGGTGATCATTGCGGGGAGCACGAGCTGTGTTTTGCTCAATTATTTCCAACAGCCTGTTGGTCTCCCTCTTATTCCTTTCAGCCTCTAGCATCACCTCTGCTAGGGATGGTGCATGTGGGAGCTCCTCTTGCCTTGGCTAGCTACTCTCGCCCGGCTCAAGAGCAGGCATAGGATTGTTCCTATTAGCCACCATCCTGGGGAAAACAATCCACAGCTTAGACATAGAGAACATCAACTCTAAGACATGAATTAAGGAATGTACTATCAACATGGCATGTAGAATAAACACCAATCAACATGGTAAAGCAACTACCATATGAACATTAGGTTTCATACACACCATGACTTAGTTCAGTACAAACCCAAGCTGAAAACAACTATAGAGAGATGACACAACTCATCAGACGCATTACAAGCTTCTTATACATTATCTATCTACACCTCCGGAACTCAACTCTCGACCTTGGTCATATCCCACAAGACACGCAGGACTGTGGCGATACGACTACTAGCATACTAGGACTAACATCCACGCACTCAAACATCACCGTAGAATGCCTCGTACAGGTTACCCCCGTGACATGGGAGCTGAACCTGAGGATCTGGAAACACTCTAGCCTGGGATCCCTGGAAACCATAAGGACACGGATGTGGTCTTGGTCCCCTTGTCGGCGGCAACAGCGGTCCTCGAAGAGGGGTGATGCCTCCAACATCAGGCCAGTCTACGTGTACTGGCAAATGAGTCCGCGATGGGGTCGGCATCTCCAAATCTCCATAGCCTGTCTGCACGACAGGTGCCAATTGCGTCAAGGCTGTCCAAAGACGGGCATGGGTAGCATAGAGCTCCATGCGAAGAGCACGTGCATCACGATCCTTGTTCTCCAACATCTGAGCAGTTACCTGCAACCTAGGGTCCTCATGAGAATGATCAAAGTAGCCTGCACTAAGATATCCATCCTCTCCTCCCATGAAAGCAGGAACATAGCAGAACTCCGTGTTCTATAGCAGACCATGGTGAAACCTCATGATAGTCAGCATGGTGTAGGCGGCTTCCTGAACTGCCATATCTATGGTAACTCACAATCCATGGGTCCAGTGAAGCGGCTCTGCAGATCCAGGATATGAAGGATATATCCTAACGGTACTCAAATACTGACTCTGGTTGAAATCTCGATACTGCTCCTCCACTGTGTACTCTGGGTACCAGCGATATCCAGCCTCCATCATAACTCTAACCAACATGGCTGTGTGACCCGGCACATCGATGCACCTGGTCAAACGGACCACCTGACGGGAAGGACGAGGGGGCATTTGAAACAGAGAATGATGCAAAGACATTAGAGATCCTAGCACAAATTGGACAACATAACGACTGTAATTGCTCAAGAAATTTTCTGAGACAATTGAAAAAGATTGGAAAGGCACAACCACTCGACCCTCTAGACTCAATCTCTTCTCCATCTGTTTGTCACACCAACAATACTGGAATAACTGCATTCACTTACAACCAAGCTAGCTATTGGTCCATGGCTAGTAACTCGTCATCCTAAGCAATAGATGAGAATCCTAGTTCCTATCCCCGTAGAAGAGATGAGAATGACCCAACATAGAATGACTTGGGAAGAGGAGTAAAAAGAGCCTTACGTTCCCTTCCACAATCAATTCCCCTACTTATCTATAGTGTTTCTAGACTCAAGTTCGACCGGTTTGGCTTGGTAGTCCTACAGTCAGTCAGGCTCTAATACCAACGCTGTCGGGACCCCGATCCTAAGTCATATGATTCCATATTGTAACAAGCCACATCACTTTGCGACCTCACGGACGGTACTCCACGGCTGCAGCCTTTCCTTGGCCGGGACCGTTTGCGTCTTTTTGCTCACATATGTCAACGTGTCGCTGGCAATCACACAACAAAAAACCCGAGCCGACATGACTAGTCATAGAACACAAGTGGCACATCCGTACGGAAACAGGCATACATAACCCAGCAATGCAGGTGTCGGCCTCAAGCGTGTGTAGACGAGTCATAGCAAGCTACAAGGACTCCATTACATCGCGAGACACGAATGTCATCACTGCACGTAGACGAGTCGTAGCAGGCTACGGGGACTCCATTACACCGCGAGACATTTCCCCGAAGGGACAGACACAGCAGCAAAGAAGGATACATGTCGGTCGATCAATGTGTCCGGAGCAGTAGCAAGCTACTATGGCTCGGTGGAAGCAGAAAGAGGCATTTTCCCGTAAAGAGTACTACTAAAGGCACACGACTAGGTGTCGGATCCCATACATACCGTTGCACGTCACACGTACGCACGACATGCCCGATATGCATAGATACAACTATGGCATCACAACATAACCATACAACAACATGACTTTTGTTTAAGAGGCTCAAACGAGCCTTGCATAATATGTTCTTACAGATAGGGGTCACATGACCCGACACTCAGGCCATAAAAACAAAGTCATACAAGCCAGCGGAAACTTAAGTTGTCTGAGTACAGATGGCGGAATATAAAAGAGGCACACGGCCTGACTATCTACAGCCCACCACACGGGCAAGATCGTAGTTGGGACACCAGCTATTCGGCATCGTCAACGTCTAAATAGAACTCACCTGATGGGTCCTCGTTCTCTTCTGCAACATTAATTAAGCAAGGATGAGTACAATCGTACTCAACAAGTCTTTAAAACGGACCTAGTCTATTTATGCTCATGTATCAATAAAGGGGGTGGTGGAGTTCATTGAGGAATGCCAGCTTTGACTCATGGCTAACCTACCCTACTCAGTTTTAACTCTTTGTTGCAATTTTTAGTTGTGGCACACGAGTCCACTATCCTCATCACAATACACCACCATGGATTCACCTTCCCCTTCCGGAAGAGTGCCATCCACGGTACTCACACTTGTCTTGATATTTTTACGAGTATCCATTTGATTATCTATGAATAGCATAAGTTCTCCAAGTAGTCCATATCTGAGGACGCGGCTATTCGAATAGTTTCATACCCTACAGGGGTGTACTTCTTCACACATGCTTTCGCCACTTATCGTTGTGTGCCATAAACCATGCACCTCGGCAACCTTCAAGCGGATACCCAGCGAGGGTGTCGGCCACGACCGTCAATCACATAAGACCTCTAGTCCAGGCTATCGCCTATTTGAGATTGAACCCGCACGGAAGTCCGGCCGAAGTTTCTGCTACGGTCCCAAATGATGTGCGTAGGGTTCCCAAGCCCACCATTCGGGTGACCCTTGGTACACCGTGCCACTGCCTACCGCGTCGTAACCCACCCCGAGGGTCAGCGCTACGCACGGCCTCCAGCATGCTATAAACAACAGAAACTACTTGCAATACCTAGGCCAAGGACTAAGCGACTGATAAGTCGAGCAGGGTCATATTTCAGGGCCCAGCATGTGGTAGTAACTAGTCTTGGATCACAAACACGGAACCCAGTTCCTAAGAACGGTCCCAATGAGACAACCCACTATGCACACCTACATAGCCTCTCATCGCTACCTTTACCAAATCGTATTCATTATGAGCTCATCACATCGGACAACATTGTTTCACTCAGTTCATCACCCAGATGAAACAGACCTGACACAACTCTAAGCATAGCAAGCAAAGTAAGCTAAGCACATCATGGCACAAGCATCTTCCAGGTATGCTAGGTTGCAAGGTTTAGCTATTTACTATGACAACATCAGGTCATGCATAAGAATAGGATCATCTATCGTGTATGACAGACATGTGATTGTTTGTCCTAATGCAATAAACGAGAGCAGGAACGAGAGAGTGGGATGTTATCGGAATGATCAATGGGGTTGCTTGCCTTGCTGGGTTGCGGAGGAGTTCTCTCCTTCGTCGGGATACGGGGTAGTATCTTCCGGATTAGGACCTACCGCAATGCAAATAAAAGCATTCAATACAAGCAGATGCAACAATATGATGCATGATCATGGCATAGTAGTATGCATGGCCGAGCTAATGTAACTAGTGATCATGTCAATTTGAAATGAGTTTGAATATAGGTTCAAACTTGTTCTTATTTCAAATTCCATATATTGACCTAATGTTAAAATGTCCATGTTTACCTATTTAGGTTGCTCTAACACGCATGAGAATAGCACCATTGGATTCATTGGATTTTTCTGATAAATTTTCATATATAAATTATTTTCATCTGACTTACAGATTAATTTATATGATTTTTCAAAGTTTTAAATAATTTCTAGAATTATTTTTAAATAAGAAATTGAGTTATGACATCAGCATGATGTCATGATGACATTAGCTGGTCAGCTGACCCAGCCCATAGTCAAACCTGACATGTGGGGTCCACATGTCAGTGACTAATTAGCTTAGTTAATTAAGTTAATTAGCTTATTACTAATCTGTGATTAGCCAGAGGCTGGCCCCACCTGTCATTGACTCATAGAGTCAAGCCAGGGCCCACCTTTGGTCAAACCCACCGGAGTTGGCCCGCGGCTCGACGCCGGTGACCACCAGAGACGGCGGCGTCCATCGGGTTTCTCCTACAGGCAACCAATCGGCGCGCTGAGACCACCGGCGTGTAGCCCGTGCACGACCGCATCCATCCGAGGCCACAAGAGGTCACGGGGTCGCCAGAGCTCGCCGAAAACGAGCTCGTGGCGGCGGCCGGACCTCGGGCTCGGATCAAAACTCGACACAGGCACGGGGCGACGCTACAATGGGCTCTACGGGGTCCTGGGAACTCCAGGAGTTCAACCATGCACGTGCACGTGAGCTTGGAGGGCTCTACGCACGGCGGAGACCATCGACGGCAGCAGGAGGTTCTTGGGTACGGCGACGCAGCTAGCTAGGGGACGCCAGAGACAGGGGAAGCACAGGGGGAAGGAGGAGGGGCTCAGGGCGGTTCCAGGGAGCTAGTCAGCTGGTTCGGGGAGACAGCAACGGCGACGAATCGACGTCTGGCGACGGCGGCCTTCGGCAGGGTATCGGGAGAGAGAGCAGAGGGGAGAGGGAGGGGAGAATGAGCTTGGGGGAGAGAGCTCGCGTGTCTTCAAGGCGCGGGGAAGCAGGGGAGAAGCCTGCTCCGTGGAAGCAGGAGGTGGAGGCCGCCGACGGCTCGGTCGCCACCTCGACGCCTACTGGCGCGAGGTGGAAGATGACCTTCCCATCCCTGGTGGGCTGGGCTGGGCCTTCCACTTCACAGGTAAGTCTCCTCTCTTTTCTTTTTATTTCTGTTTTCTGATTTCAACTAACATTTGTTTATTTCGTTGCAGGTCCAAATACCCTTTCAAATAATTCCAAAACTTTTATATATTCAAATTTGAATATTTCAAACTTGTATAAAAAATTTCAGATTATTTTGAAAACAGTTATAACGAATAATATTTTTTATTTGCCATTTACATAGACTTAAATCAGTAATTTAAATTATTTGAAATGTTCAAATAATTAGAATGGTCCCTCGTATATCCATGTCCTCAATTATCAGACATAGGGAACATTTTTGATGGGCATTTTGGATTTGTTGAAATTTCATTTATCTGGAATTTCTTTAATTCATTAAGTGCTTGGGGTTTCTTTTCTTTCTCCCCATTTCATATTGATGCAATGATGTTGATGATGGTGCAAACACATTGCTAGCCTAGCACACTTGCTAGGGTTGTTGACAGTCTGGATCCTGAGTCGTCGGATCTGAACCCGGCTCCTGACCCGCCCGGTCCTGAGCCGCCAGGTAGGCCATCATCGTTGTTATGGTGTCGCAAGCTGTAGTCTTTGAAATTTTGCATAATATGGCAATTACCCCACGTGTGACCTGGCACTCTGTCGGGCCGACTGTGCTCCGGACAAGGTTTATTGAGCATTTCCTTTAAATTAAAAGGAGTCTTACCCTTATTAAAAGGTTGTATGAACTTTCCGTTGCCCTTAGCACGACTGTTACCAATGCTGGCAATGGCCACCAATTCCGATCCGCCGTTTGGGTTCTTCCTCTTTCCTTGGCCACCATTGCCTGCTGCACCCTTGCCATGGCTATTCTTTTTACTATGACCAAGCTTCTCCTCATCAGAGCCCAGATCCTTCATATTATTAGAGTCGACATACTTCGTGAGAGCCTCCATGAGCTACCCCATGTCTTGACATGTGTGCTTGAGCCGGACGAGCTTCTCCTTCAAAGGCGTAAAGTGGAAATTCTTTTCTAGAATCAAAACTGCTTGGGCCACCATAATCTCCTCAGACAAGTGGATGATAGTTGAAACCCGCCGGACCCAATGATGAGCCAACTCATTCTCCTGCTGTATACAGTGATCAAAATCCACAATCGTCATGGGCTGCTTGCATGTTCCTTGAAAGTTATTAATGAACTTCTCCTTTACCTCAGCCCAGGAATTGATGGTATTGGGTGGCAAACCCTTCAACCACGTGCGAGCTGGCCCTTCGAGCATCATGATAAAATACTTCACGCACACCGCATCGTTCACGTCCTACATCTCCATGGCCAGCTCATAGCATTCAATCCAAGCCTCCAGGCGCAGGTGAGAAGTGTAATTTGGGACCTTGCGAGGGCCTTTGAAATCTTTTAGCAAACGCTTGTTCTGTAGAGCCGACACCAAGCATGGTACACCCACGGCCCTGGTGGTTACTCCTGATCCAACTGAGACGTAAGGCACATGCTCTTGATGAGTTGCCGCTGCCAGAGCCGCCACCTCTCTCTGTGCTCTCGCCCGATCTATGAGCGTGTGAGAATCTAAAGCCGTCTGGTCATCTCGCGGCGGGCCCCGGTGTCGATCGCTTCTAGAAACCACCGGCGACTCATAGGGCCGGCTGGAGCTACGTCTAGGGATAGGGGTTGAATGCACGCGACTCCGGTTGTAGGTATACTTCTCTTGCTGGGCCATCGCCGTTTGTAGGTATCCAATGGCTTTCCGCACCTCTTCTGCGAAAGGCGCCTTGTCAGGAATAGGGATTGTTCCAAGCTAGATTGCTGCAGCCACCATGTTCTCTGCCGGGTTTGAATAGTGGCCCATTTGCAATGGAAAAGCCATTGGTGAAGTTTGGTTCCGTCGGGGAGGGTTAAGCTGTTGCTGAACTACCGGCCGACTTCCAGGTGTGTCTGCTGTCCTTCCTGTTCATGGCGTGTCAAAGAGGTTTCTGGCGTCATATTGTTCTGGCAGGCAGGACTGATGCCTCATCCACCGCACCACGGCTGCCTACTGTTGTTCTAGCTCAAGGCGGAAAGAATTCGCCTTAAGGCGCTCTACCTCCGCATCCATCTAAGCTTTTAATGCGCCGATACCCTGTTGGACTTCCGCCATCTACTCCTTCAGTATTGTGATCTCCGGGTTCCTGGCGGCTTGATTCTCAGGCGTGACTTTAGTCGCCATCAGGGTTGTGAGCTTGTTCATCAGATCCAGAAGAACCTAAGCCGGCGGCGGGTCGCCCCCGTGTCTGCAGCCCCGGCGGCTGTACTATTTGGACCTGGCTCTATTCCTACCATGAACACAGCCGCATGAGTCACAGCCCATGATCGTCTAGCTTAGGGGTAAAGCTCGTCGTAGCCCCCGAGCCTGCCACCGTGAAGCCGGTAGATCGATTCCGCCTCTCTGCTCTAAGATCCATCCTCCGAACAGATGAGAGTCTCCTGCGACATAGAAGCCTCAAGATCCATACCATGAGTGAAGACAACGAAGACATGCTTCCTACCTGGGTTAGCACCGGCGGGTAACGCGTGTCGGGTGGGTTGCAGGCATCGAGCCGGCTCGACGATGTTGGTGCAGACGTCCAGCCCGGCTGTAGATCCACCGACCTTGTCGATGAAGACGTGGATTCTGCTGAACGGAACCCGGAACCCGTACTCAACAGAGACGGCCTTGGGGCCCCAGCCGGTGTTGTTGATGTAGAGATGGTCGCGGTGACTTTTGTTCTCCTTCCGACCACGTATCCCTCGATCCCTGGAAGAGAGCCCTTTGAGAACTCAACACCACCGAGCCCTATCCCCATGGTGGGCGCCAACTATCGTGGTTTTGTCAAGGCAGCTGTCCGAGGACTTAGACTCAAGGCCATCGCTAAGGTGATGGACTCAAAGGGGTTGGTTGGGATGAAGGACATGAGTTTACCCAGGTTCGGACCCTCAAGAAGAGGTAAAAGCCTACGTCTTGCTTGTGTTGTATTGATTGGAGTATCGATTCCATGGGAGAGGATTTGCTTGACCTAGTTCTTGTTTAGCTGGTTTCTGTCTAAGTCGCCCCGGGTCTCGCCCTTATATAGGAGATCAAGACAACGGGTTACACAAGTCTCATACCGACTTACAATGTGTCCGACTCTATCTCCATGTCGTCTTGCCTTCATGAGCAAGCCATCTCCAGGCGGCTTATCTGCCCGGGTCTTCATGCCTTACTTGCATGGGACTCGCCTTGGCCCATCCTGGTGAGCCGCCATACGTCTAGGCTTATGTCTCGAGCCCATCCTTGGTCTGGCCTATGAGACGCTTGGTATGACCCGGCCCCACCTGGGCGGGTTTCACAATGGGTTTATTGTCGTTGTTTTCTCACGACAGATGCCATGGGGTGGCTTATCGTAAGTGGTTGGCGCCATAGGACGCCGATGGGCTCTGGGTGCGAGATTTGGCACAAGCGGTGGTGACACACGTCGTACCCAGGTTCAGGGCCCTCCGTGGGAGGTAACACCCCTATTCCTACTTGGTCTAGTTGGATGGATGGGTATGTGTACAAGGATGCCCCTTGAGCTGAGTCTAGAGGAGGAAGAAGGAGCAGCCGGCTCATCTTCCTCCACTATGAGAGGGAGTATGAGAGTTCTATGGGTGTGTGCCCGCGATCATTCGTCCGTCCTAGTTGCATGGGTGTCTCGAAGAGTTTTATAGGACAACCCCCCGGCTCTTACTATATGCTTAAAGTACCTAGGTGCAGGGACCTGGCTGGTAGTCTCTCCGGCTGGCCAGAGGGTCCCACCGCTCGCGTCGTCTCATCGTGGGCGGGGCCTGCCGGTCGAGCGGTCCCATCTCCCGTTGGGGCCCGCCAACCGGCTCTGCGGTTGGCCCTTTCCCACCTGCTGCAGCATGGGCCGCCCGGGGGAGCATCGTCTAGCGCCAGCCAGCAAAAGTCTCTGGTACGGCCGGCATTACTATAGCCACGCCAAGGCAGGTAATCGAGTGGCGAAGGCGTGCCGGCACTGTTCCCCCGCCCGGTCACGCTCACTGGGGTCAGCGGCCGGGACGCTTGGACTCTAGCCATACGCAGTAGTGTGTAAGTGGCCACTCTAGCCATAGGGCCACCCATCGTGCCGGTCACATCGCATCATCGTACCCGTGGACTGAGGGATGGGATAGGGCACGTCCATCCCAAAGTCAATGGAAGAGCCGGCCGGTGGGCAGCCGGCTTCGCCCAGCTAACCAAGGACCCAACCAGCTCCTTGATTAGCCGGCCAGTGCGCCAGCCGGCACTGACTTGTGCGAGATGTCGTGTAGCCGGCCACGGCCAACCGGCTGCATGGTTTTTCTTCGAAGCAAAAAAGGGGGAGGCCCCCATTGCTTTGGACTATCTAGGGGTAATAACCCCGTCAGTAGCCCCCGAAGTCGGCAAGGGCCCACGTCCAGCGGACGGTAGGGAGCCAGCGGCTTCCCTTGAGCACCACCCGCCTCCGGCTCGAAGGCGAAGGGACAGATGGGTCGGCTGTTGGATCTGACGCCTCAGGTTCCGGCGAGCCGCCCTAGGACCCCTGTCGGCACGCGGCATGCCACACAGCGATTTATGATGCCGCGGGTCCCGCGCACGCGGGGAGACGGGACGTCGCCTAGGCCTAGCCCGGTAGGACCGAGGCGTAGCCCTTGTAGGCCTCGGGGCGCAGCAGGGGATGCTCTACACCCCCAAGCGGCCATAACGGCTAGGGGCCACCCGCGCGCGCAGAATTTCTGGGGGGAGTGGGCGCAATTGATCCCACGTCCCCTGGTCGTGGCCTCTCCTATAAATGGAGAGGAAGGGCAGGGGTGGAGGTACCCACGCCCCACTCGCCCCCTTGCTGCCCATTGTCATTCTCGCTCTTCCTTCTCCGGACGCCGTCGCACTCAAGCCAGTACGCGCGCCCGCACGCCGCACCGCCGCTGCGATGGCCGATGGACGTAGCGGGATCTGGGGTGGTTCTTTCGGCACCGAGGCCGACATCGCTGAGCTGTGCCGGGAACGCATGCTGCCGCGGTTGAAACGGGTGGCCGCACGCGCGCCGGGCGGCGAGTTAGCGCCGGCGCCACAGCCAAGGGAACGCGTCGTGTTCCTCTGGCATTTCTATCGGGGCTTCGTGCTTCCGATGAGTATCTTCTTCCGTCTTCTTCTTGACACCATCGACCTCCAGCCAAACAACCTTGGTCCAAATTCGATCTTGTACCTCTCTGCATCCGTGACATTTTGCGAGGGGTACCTTGGCGTCCTCCGTTTCCTTGGTCTTTTCAATGCCCTCTTCTATCTCAAACCTTTGAAGAGCGACGCGTGCGGGGGCACGATAGTGTGCTATCGCGGCGTCGCTCACTTTCCCCCTCTCTCTCAGATCGACTCCGTCAAGGGGTGGCAACGATGTTCTTCTACGTGAAGAACGTCGACCCGGGGATGGATTACATCCGGCTGTCACCGTTTGAGGACAAGTTGTCCTCTCAGCAGAACTGGCTGGGGTCTGCCCCGCGTGGCGTGGCCTTGGACGAACTCGCCCAGCTCACGCAGCTAAAGAGCGCCGAGGGGCTGGTCGCTACCGACCTGGTGGCGGCGTTTATCTCGCATCAGGTGTCGCCCCTCCAGATGAGGCCACACCAGATCTGCGACATGTCCGGCCGGCACGACCCCTGCCAGCAGTCCACCATCGAGCTGACGCCGGCTCAGGTGGCGAAACGGGTGAATGCCCTCACGACGTTCAAGCTAAGGCCTGCCACGTGGTCCTTCGGCATGGAGCCATATGACCGCATCAACCGTCCTCCCCTAGTGAGTTTTTTCGTCGAGGCATCTTTTTCTTATTTGGTATTCCCCAGCCGGTAGCCGGCTGGAGAACTTACGTTGAAGTGCTAACCGCAGCGGCTGGTGCGACAGAACACGCCGGATGGCCCGCACCCGTAGATCTTCGAGGCGGAGCGTGAGGACTCCGACTCTCGAGCCTTCCAAACGAGAGGCCCCCTGGAGGAAGGAGTAGATACCTCAGGGGGAGCCGACGAGCCGGAGGGTCTGACACAGCTAGGGAACCCAGCGGAGTGGGTAAGTTCCCGCTTGCCCCTCCATCCGGGACTCGACAAATGATGACGATGATGATGACAATTTGATGATCTTAGACGGACCTCCTCCCGCAGCATGACAGGACTGGAGGAGCATGGAGCGGCTGGCTCGAGGCCTGGTAGCCGAAGCGGCCGGCCGGGGAAAGAGGTCGGCTCAAGAAGGGCCAGCGGCCCCGCTGCCCGGTCCGAAGCGGGTCAAGATGGCCGCGTGGAGTTCGCCGCCACGCGCCAAGCGGGCCCTGCCCCTCGTCATCGTGTAAGTTCTTTTTTTCAGCGCATGTTTTATTGCTTTTTCCTCGCGAGCCGATTAATGACCCGTCCTTGGGCGTTGCAGCGACCCCACCAAGCTAGATGAGGAGGAGGAGTCAGGGGAGCATACGGATGCTGCCAGCCGGCTGGCCTGCGAGCACGCGGCCACCCGGCGGGAGAAGAAGAGGAGGCTCGCAAAGCTGCGATCTTCCAGGTCCGGAACGCGGGGATGAGCTACGCACTCCGGGACCTCAAGCGGTCGATGGCGAAGGAGGTCGACTGAGCCTCCGCAGGCTTCGGACTCGGCGGCGGAGTCCACTCGCATGTCGAGGCTCCCATCGAGCGAGCCACGAGGGGCGGCTACGGACCCGCCGGCACCCCCTCCGCGCAAGAGGCAGTCCAGGCGAGGGAGGCGTCGACGGATCCAGCCCCCGAGGCTTCCCGGCTTGAGGTGCCGGAGGTGGCCCCACCTGCGGCCGAACCGGCTCGGGTCGAGGTGCCGGTGGTTCGAGCGGCCCTGGAGGCTGCGGCCATGGAGGTGGAGGTTCCCTCCGGCGCGACCGACACGCTGGAGGGGCTGGGAGAGGAGGCGGCAATGACGTCGGGCGGGGGGCCAGCGGGAGGCGACTCCCAGACCCTTGCCATCATCAACCCGCCCCCGGCGGCCGGAGCCGCGGCCAGTCCGGGCGGCAGCGGCGGCCAGGCCCAAAGGACCCTGCGGTCGATGCAGGAGGTCGTCCGGGACTGGGATGCGCTGGCGAGCTCGCCGACCCTGCCGGATCCCTAGGTAGGCGGCCCGGTCCCCTCCCTCGTGGATCCGGTTTGCGTAGGCGGTGGACGCCGCCCTTCAGCGTGCAGAGGTAAGCCGGCGCCCTGCCTTGGAGTTTTTAGTGGGGGCGCGTGAGCGCACCCACTGGGTGTAACCCCCGATATGTGGGCGGGCAGACCGGCTGACGGGTAGCCGCGCTGGATCTCCTTTGAGCATGTTTTGACCTTTGCTTAGTTTTTTGTGATAGCAGGGAACCTCCCTGTGGCAGAAGCTCTTCGCAGAAGCGGTCGCCATCCACGACCGCGACAAGTTTGGCTTCTACCGCCTGGAGGAGGAGCTGGTGTGTGTGCAATGTAGGTTGTACTTCGTAGGAGAGGCATATAGCCTAGGGAGTCGGCAGCCGCCGCCGCCCACTGACGTTGGTTGTGTCTTGCAGGTGAGCTGGTCACCCTTCTGGGGGGGAGACCAGGCTCGTCACCGAATGGGACCGGCTGACGCGGGACATCCAGGCGGCCACGCAGGAGACAGACCGGCTGGCCGCGCTGCTAGTCGATGAGGAGGCTGCCCGGGACCGGCTCAAGGCCGAGGCGATATAGGAGGTGGCAGCCCGGGAGGCGGCCGTCAAGTAGGCGGCTGACGCTGTCGTGAGGAAGGACGCCCTTCAAGGCGAGGTGACCCGCCTCGAGACGGCGCTCGAGGAGGTCAAGGGTTCTCTCGCCGCCTCGGAGGCGGCCCAGAAGTCAGAGGGCGAGGCGGCGCTCCACTTCGCTATTGGAGTGGACGACGCGATCGAAGGTATGTGCCAGTCCCTCTCCTGCCCCATCCAGTTTCTCTTCCCTTTGCCGTTT
Organism: Hordeum marinum; assembly: GCA_022496015.1. NCBI lineage: Eukaryota > Viridiplantae > Streptophyta > Magnoliopsida > Poales > Poaceae > Hordeum > Hordeum marinum. Next base: position 542,367,360 of record CM039673.1, on the reverse strand, counting down.
ATCATGTTTCGTCCTTCTTTTTCTATCCTTCTCTTGTTCTTCCGTCTAGCGCGTTTCCCGAAGACTCATCGCCACGCTACACACACTGTTGAGGAGCACAGGGAATACCTTCTGGAGTGCGGTCACTCCATCGAGAAGCACGAGGCATGGGACATGGACGAGATTGGGAACGCCGTTGAGATGCGGATGACCCATCTCGAGCAAAGCGGCTCAAGACCGTCGAGAAGGAGGTCATTGCCGTGCTGTGGCCGGGCTGCGGGGGTGTTCCGATGCACCGCGTAGCTCAGTGGCTCGAGCACGCTGTCCCTCGGCTCCAGGCCTGGAACGCATCGGCCGCCCGAGCCGGGGCGCAGATAGTGCTCCGGTTCATCACATCTTGGTAACGGGCCGTGGACCTAGGCCAGCTGGCGACCATGTGGGACATGCCGACCGTAGAGCGGGAGGCCCGCGAGGCGGCCCTTGTCCAGCGGGCCAACGAGCTCGCGTCGTGCGGCGACGCGGACGAATTCCTGCTGCCCCTTGGCGAGGATGGCGAGCCGCTGCCCGAGGACTCCTTCGGCATCCCTTAGGGCCCGGATGACGCTAAAGTCATCGACGAGAGCACCACCTCAAGTGGCGAGACGGCCGAGACCGAGGAGCCCGCCTCAAAGGACACAGAGGCCGACCCAAAGGCCATGCCCACATTCAGGGTGAGGGACGAGCCACCCCGCGACAAGGAGGCCGACCCAAAGGCCGTGACTTCCTCCGGGGCGAGGATCGAGCCGCCCTGCGACGCGCCTGCTGAGGGTACACCGGGTGGCAACGCGCAGGTGGCCTGAGCCCCCGGGCATCTTTTTTATCTTTCTCTTTTTTCTCCCTGTATGTAAGACTTGAATCCACCCACTTGGGCTGTTTGTGTAAAGAACTAAATGCTGGTCGTGGGCCATTTTTGCCTTAATATTTATGCCGTGAGTATCTTGTTGTGTTTTGCCTTGTGACTGATGCCGCCTTGTCCTTATCCCTTTTTGCCCACCTCGAATCTTTCCATTTATATTCCTTTTCCCCTTTGGCTTTGGCCCCGCCAGCATGACTGCCGGGAGCCGGTCTGTTGCTGGGTCGGGGCGTCCGCCTCAAGTGAGCCGGTTTGAAACTTAGGAATCACGTTTTTCGGGATAAGTAGGGCGGTAGAGACGCGGCGATAGTCCGGCTGGGCCCTGAAGGGGTCTCCCTTTGTTTAGCCCTTTCGTGTGAGCCAAACCATGCCGCTCCGGGGCCCAGTCAGCTGGACAGGAGGGGGCAGTTCTGTAACTGCTAAGGGTGGGGAAGTTTGGCCGGCTCACATTACTTAGTCACTTTTCAGAGAGGCGCTTCTAGGTCCACCCGGCTAGCCCCCGGGCCCGGGAGCCAGACTGAGGAGCGAGTGAGTGAAGAAATTTTTTTGAAAGAAATGAAACGGGGCGCGCCCCAAGAGCCGGCTTGGGGTGCCCATTGCATTCATAAGCCCAAAAGGACGGGGATACATACATACACTGATTTTCCTCAGCAGTAAAACAGGCGCGGGAGTACCGCATTCCATGGGCACTAGTCTCTTCACCGGAAGCATCTCTTTTGCGTTTCTGTGGCTTTTGGGCATCTATCAGGTAGTACGCGTTGTTTTGTAGCGCCTTGCTGATGATGAACGGGCCCTCCCATAGGGAGGACTACTTGTGCTGTCTGGCGGTTCGCTGGATCCGTCTGAGGACCAGGTCCTCCTCACGGAACGAGAGTGGATGGATCCGCTTGCTATGGTAGTCCCGGAGCTTCTGCTGGTAGATCGCAGTCCGGCTCAAAGCCAATTCGCGAGCTTCCTCGAGTAGATCGATGCTGTCTTCTCATGCCTCCTTAGCATCCTTCTCCGTGTATAGGGCGACCCGAGGCGAATCAAACTCGATGCCGGTGGGGATGATCGCCTCAGACCCATACACAAGGAAGAAGCGAGTATAGCCAGTTGACCGGTTCGGGGTCGTCCAGAGACTCCAAAGGACGGCCGACAGCTTATCGATCTAGCAGCTGGTAGACCATACCAGCGGCATCATGAGCCCGGGCTTGATGCCGGACAGGATGAGGCCGTTCGATCTCTCGACCTAGCCGTTTGACTATGGATGAGCGACGGAGGCCAGGTCGATCCGGATCCCTTGCTTCGAGCAGAAACGCGTGAGTGCGCCCTTGGCGAAGTTGGTGCCGTTGTCGGTGATGATGCTGTGGGGAACGCCATAGCGTACCGTGATGTCGTCGATGAACTGGACGGGCGTGGGGCCGTCCAGCTTCTTGATTGGTCGCGCCTCGATACACTTGGTGAATTTTTCGACGGCCACCAGTAAGTGCGTCATGCCGCCTTGAGCGGTTTTGAATGGGTCCACCATGTCCAGCCCCCAAACGACGAAGGGCCACAAGAAGGGGATGGTTTGGAGGGCTATTGCTGGCAGGTGGCTTTGCATGCTGAAGTGTTGGCAGCCCTCGCACTCATCGACCAATTTCATGGCCGCCTCGAGAGCCGTAGGCCCGTAGAAGCCGTGGCGGAAAGCGTTGGCCACCAGGGTCCGAGAGGCGGCATGATGCCCACACTCGCCCTGGTGAATGTCGTGGAGGCTCTCCAGGCCCTTCTCCGGCTCAACGCACCACTGGAAAACGCCGGTAGTGCTGCGGTGGACGAGCTCATTGTTGATGATGCTATAGGACAAGGCCCGGCGCTGGATTTCCCTAGCTAGAGCCTCGTCCAGAGGCAGATCGCCTCGCAGGAGAAATGCCAAGATGGGTTGGGCCCACGAGGGGGCCGCTATGAAGGCTAGCTTGGGAGCCCCCGGGATTGGTTGATCAGTTCCTGGGGCCGGCTCGCAAGCTGCCGGAACCGGCTTGCGAGCACCCACGGCGGGTTGGTTATCCCCCGAGTTTGGCTCGCCGGCCCCCACGGTCAGTTGATTGATGATCATCACGACGTCCGTGCCACTGGAGCTGGCCGCCTCGGGTGCCACCGGTTTGTCCAGGGCCGGCTGGGCAGCCGGCAGTTCAAGAGCCGGTGGTGACGTTGCCGGAGAGGCGGCCAGGGCCGTCGATGGGCCAGCGGCATCCACCGGCACGAAGATTGACTCTGATTCTAGAGAAGTCTTGATTAACGGTTTGAGCAGCCGTTCGAGGGAGACACATGCTGGGATGGCCTACCGGGTGGAGCCGATCATCGGCAGCGCATCCGCCGTATCGTTATCCGCCCATGGGACGTGATGAAACTCACAGCCCTCGAAGGAGCCGGTGAGCTGTTGTACGAGGAAGCAGTAGCTGGCCATGTTGGCGTCCCTGGCGTCCCATTCACCAGAGACTTGCTACACCACGAGGTTGGAGTCGCCGAAGCAGAGAATGCGCCTGATGCCGATCTCCTTGTCCATGGACGATGGCCTCATACTCTGCCACGTTGTTGGAGGCGGGGAAGTGGATCTGGAGGGCGTACTTGAGCTCATCACCTTTCGGGGAGGAGAGGACTATGCCGGCACCCAGGCCAGTCCTCATTTTTGAGCCGTCAAAGTGCATTCGCCAATGCATGGATTCTAGGGGTGGAGGGACGAAATCCATCTCCGCCCATTCGACGAGGAAATCTTCCAATTCCTGCGACTTGATGGCGGACCTTGGTTCGTAACGGATCTCATGATCGGCGAGGGCGATGACCCACTTGGCGATCTGTCCGGTGGAGTCCTGACCGCTCACGATCTCACCAAGGGGGGCCATGCTCACCACGGTAATGGTATGCTCTTGGAAGTATTGCTTGACCTTCTTGGCGGCAAAGTATATGCCATAGCACATGTTCTGGTAGTGCGTGTATTTCTTCTTGGACGTGGAGAGGACCTCGCGGAGGTAGTAGTCGGGCCGTTGGACCGGCAGGTAGTTGCCCTCCTCCGGACGCTAGACCACCAGGACGACGTTGATGACGCAGGTGGTCGCCACGATGTAGGCGAGCAGCGGTTCCTTCCAGCCGGCACGGCCAGGATGGGTAAGTGGGTGAGAGCCTTTTTGAGGCTGCAGAAAGCATCGTCCGCCTCGTCAGGCCAGTCGAAAACGCCCGGCCTCTTGGTTTGACCCTACTCGATTAGAGCCTTCTTGTGAAGGATCCCGTAGAGGGTCAGGGCCTTCTCTCCAAGCAGGCTGATGAGCCGGCTGAGCGAGGCGAGGCAGCCGGTGAACTTCTGGACGTTGTGGAGCCGGGTTGGCTTCGGCATGCGTTCGATCGCACTGATATGGGTTAGCTTCAATGTCGCGGGCGGACACGAAGAAACCCAAGAGTTGACCGGTGGGAGCGCCGAAGACACACTTCTCCGGGTTGAGCTCGATCTTGTACTCGCGTAAGTTCGCGAAGGTCTGCCGGAGATAGTCGAGGAGGCTGAAGTGCTTCTTGGTTTTGACGACGATGTCGTCGACGTAGATGTGGACGTTCCTGCCTATCTGAGGCAGGAGGCACTTCTGCATGCACCGTTGGAAGGTGGCGCCCGCATTCTTCAGGCCGAAGGACATGATGATGTAGCAGTAGGCCCCAAAGGGCGTGATGAAGGAGGTCTTGAGCCCGTCTTCTGGATCCATCTTGATCTGGTGGTACCTTGAGTAGGCGTCCATGAAGGACAGCAAGTCGCAGCCGGCCGTTGAGTCTATAACTCGATTGATCCGCGGCAGGGCGATGGGTCCTTGGGACACGCCTTGTTCACGCTAGTGTTTCTTCTTCAGCACTAGGACTGGGTTGGCCAGCCAGTCCGGGTGGAACACTTCCATGATAAACCCGGCTGCAAGCATCCGAGCGATCTCTTCCCCTATAGTACGCCGCTTCTCCTCGCAGAAGCGGTGTAGAGGTTGCTTGACCGTCTTGACGTCCGGCCGGACATGTAGTTTGTGCTCGGCGAACTTCCTCGGAACACCCGGCATGTCCTTGGGGGACGATGCGAAGATGTCCCGATTCTCATAGAGGAAGTCAATCAGCTCGCCTTCCTATTTGCTATCGATGTGGGAGCCAATGGTGAAGCATTGAGCCAGGTTGGCCGGGTCGAGCGGGATTTGCTTGGTATCTTTGGACGGCTGGAAGGAGGCCTCGCCGGTGGATTGCGAGGGAGAAGCGGCATGTCCGGCTGGCTGGCAGCAAGGGCCTCGAGCCGGTCGAGCTGCCGTTTCTCCTCGGTGATTTCAAGGGCCTCTGCCAGCTGGCTGCCATCACGAGCACACTCGAGCGACATCTTGTAGTCTCCCTTGATGGTGATGATTCCCTTGGGGCCCGGCGTTTTGAGCTTGAGGTAGGCGTAATGTGGGACTGCCATGAAGCTGACAAGAGCCGGCCAGCCCAACAGCGCGTGGTAGGGGCTTGTGAGGTCCACAACCTCGAACAACACTAGCTCACGGAGGAAGTGGCTAGGTCTGCTGAAGAGGACGTCGAGCGTGATCTTGCCGACAGGGGAGTAGGACTTCCCAGGCACAATGTCGTGGAAAACCGTCCGGCTCGCCTGCAGGTCTTCTATCTTCAGCCCAACTTATGCATCGTGTCGAGGTAGAGAATGTTGATGCTCTTCCCGCCATCTATCAGCACCCGCGAGAAGCAGCAAGATCGCTCCTTGGTGGCGATGGTGGGGTCGAAGACCAAGGCATAGCTGCCGGGATTCGGCATCATGACAGGGTGATCGTCCTGGCTCCAAGTGACCGGCTTCTCCGACTAATGCATGAACTGGGGAGTTGCCGGCATGGTGGCGTTCAGGTCATGGCGGAGCCGGCGCTGAGGGTATTTGCCCGTCTCTTCACTGGTAGCAACCGTTCTCGTTGGGGAACTGGTCGATTAGACGACCGTCGTTCGGAGCTGTTGCCGGCGCCGGGGCGGCAGCTTGGGCCGGGGCCGGCGTGCCGGCTGGCGATGCGGGAGGAGCCGGAAGGCCGTCTCCCCGGGCCAATCGCTGTGAGAAGCTACACTGCCGAAGCATGTGCATGGAGGGTTTCGCCCCTGAATGGTTCTTGCAGGGAAGATCAAGCATTTTCTCGAACGTGAGCTTCGGCTGCCAGGCATCCTTGCCGGTGCGCTGGCGCTGGCCGGAAGACTGGGCAGCCGGCTCTTGATCATCGACGGTATTGACCTGCCGGCTCCCATAGCGGGGGTCCGGCTGGTCGTTCTTGCACTTGTTGTTCTGCAACTGCCGGTTGTCGGCAGCCGGCCGGGTCGTGTCCGACATTGTTGTTGCCTTGGCCGGCGCGGCCGTCTTAACCCGAATGGCCGAATCGGCCATGGCGTATTTCTCCTCCTTGGTCATGAGCTCAGCAAGCATGGTCGGCTCGGAGCACAGGAGCTTGTGCTTGAGAGGGGTGCCTTCTCGGCAGCCCTCGATGAAATATTGCACGGCTTGCACCTTGTGCACCCCCTCGCAAGAGTTGTGGAGCTCGGTCCACCAGGTGAGGTAGTCATGGAGGGATTCGTCCGGCCCCTGAACGCACATGACAAGTTCAGGGGGACGGCCAGACCACTTGTAGGTGCCAGTGAAGTTGCGGACGAAAGCCTCCTCGATGTCCGTCAAGGTGTTGATGCTGTCGGCCGGCAGGCTGTTGACCCAGGTGCGGGCCGAGCCGAGCAGCATGAGGGGGCGTAGTGAACGTGTCACATCCGTAGCTAGGTGTCATAGGGTAGCATGTGCTTGCATCATGTTTCAATTTTGCATCAACAAGAAATGGGGAGAAAAGGAAACCCCCAAGCTCGCATTGAATCAAAACAATTCAAATTTGGTGAAAATTCAACAAACCCAAAATGCATTTTAAAAATGTTCCCCATGTCTGATAAATTTGGACAACAATATACCATGGGACATTCTAATTATTTGAATGGTTAAAGTAATTCAAAAATAATTGTTAAAGCCCCTGAAAATGATAAATAAAGCATTATCATTATTTTTGTTTTCAAAATATCCTGAAACTTTTTAGACAAGTTTGAAATATTCAAACTTCATTATAGAAAATATATGGGATATTTTATAAAGTCAATTGTACTTGCAAAAGATTTAATAATATGTTAGAAAACTAGAAAGCAGAGAAAAAGAAAGGAAAGAAAAGGGAGAAGCCCAGGAAGGAGCTGGCCCAGCTGCTAGTCACCCCTACCTCTCGCCAGGAGGATCGGGGAGTGTGGTAGGGGCACACCGGCACGCGCCGTGGCCACCTCCTGCCTGCCAGGCTGCCGCGGCGCCTCCGGGAGCACCAGCGTCCCTCCCGCCGCCACGGCCTCTTCTCCTTCCCCTATCCCTGCCGTGAGCCATTTCTCTCTCGCTCTCCCCTCTCTTTGCTCGCCATGGTCGAGGTGCTCGCCATGGCCGAGCTGCTCGCCGTCGTAGCACTGTCGCGTTAGCTGCCCCCTCGCCTCGCTAGTTAGCCCTCAAGAACCGATGTGACTTCCTCGTCGTCCCCGAGAAGCTAGGTGAAGCTGGGAGCCTTCCCCGACGCCCAGTCACCGTTTGCTCCCCGCCGGTCGCTGAAGCTCCTCTCCGACGAATCAAGCTCGTCAGCGCGTCCCCGACCCCGCCGAGGTGCCAGAAGACCCTCCGGTGAGGCCCAAACAGGTTCCCCCCAGTCCCAACGGTGTTTCCCCTCCTCTATCCGCGTGCGTAGCCAAAGCCGAGCGGAGCTCGCCGCCGGCCATGTCGTAGCTGTGGCCATAGCGGCCAAAGCTCGCTCCTGGCCACGGGCTCGTGACCGTGGAGCTTCCAGGAGGCTGTTGCCACCCTTAGCTCTGCCTCCCACAGCCCACAACGTCGTAGTTGCTCCTGCCCGGGCCATCACCGCTGCTCAGCTCGTCGTGGTCATCATCTCCGGCGGCCCCGAGCCCCCTTCGCAGCCTTGCTAGATGCGTGCGTGCGCAGGCTGTCTCCCGGTGCCCTTCGCACGCCAAATGGTCGCCGGAGGCGCGATTCCGGCGAGATGCCGCCATGTAGATGGTTGCCGCCGGCCCTGCTCTGGTGGGCGCCGACGTGGCCGTCGTCAGGGGCTAGTTACCCCTGGTTAATTAGCCGCCTGCCACTGACCAGTGGGACCCAAGGTGGGTCAAACCCTTGGTCAGCACGGAGGTTAAGCCCCTGTAATTGACGTGCAGGCCCTGCATGTTAGGTTTGACCTTGGTCTGGTCAGCCGACCAGCTAACGTCATGGTGACGTCTGGCTGAGGCCATTAATCCATTTTTTTAGTTTAAAACTAATTCCAAAAATTGTTTAAAACTCTAAAAATTCATATAAATTAATCTGTATATCAGATGAAAATAATTTATATATGATAATTGATCAGAAAAATCCAATGAATCAAATGGTTCTATTGGCATACATGTTAGAGCAATAAATATAGGTAAACATTGACATTTTCTAATAGGTTAATACAAGGAATTTGAAATGAAGAACAACTTTGAACCTATATTCAAACCAATTTCAAATTAACTTGATCACTAGCTGCATTGGCCCATCCATACATGTTACCATGCCATGATCATGCATCATATTTTTGCACTTGCGTGTATTGAGTATTGTTATGTGCATTGCGGTAGGCCCTACTTCGAAGGATACCCTGAGTATCCTGACGAAGGAGAAAACCCCTCCGCTTCTCAACAAGGCAAGCACCCCCTTTGATCATTCCGATAACATCCCACTCTCTCGCTCCCGCTCTTGTATATTGCATTACGACAAACAATCACATGTCAGTCATACACGATATATGATCCTATTCAATTGCATGACCTGTCATTGTCACAGTAAATAGCTAAACCTTGCAACCTCGCATACCTGGTAGATGCTTGTGCCTTGATGTGCTTAGCTTACCGTGCCTGCTATGCTTGCTATGCTTAGAGTTGTGTTAGGTCTGATTCATCTGGGTGATGAACTGGAGTGAAACAAAGTTGTTTTGATGTGATAATATTATGATGAACCCGATTTGGTAAAAGGTAGAGATGAGAGGCTATGTAGGAGTACATAGTGGGTTGTCTCATCGGGGCCGTTCTTTGGAACCGAGTTTCGTGTTTGTGATCCAAGACTAGATACTACCACACATTGGGTTCCGCTAACTCGACCCCTCTCGACTTATCAATCACTTAGTCCTTGGTCCAGGTGTTGCAAGTAGTTTCTGGTGTTTATAGCACGCCGGAGGTCATGCGTAGTGCTGACCCTACGGGTAGGTTATGACGCGGTAGGCAGTGGCACGGTGTACCAAGGGTCACCCGAATGGTGGGCTTGGGAACCCTGCGCACTGCGTTTGGGGCCGTAGCGGAAACTTTGGCCGGACTTCGGTGCGGGTTCAGTCTCAAATAGGCGATATCCTACACTAGAGGTCATATATGATTGACGGTTGTGGCCAACTTCCTCGCTGGGCTTCCGCTTCAAGGTTGCTGAGGTGCATGGTTTTATGAGCACACAACGATAAGTGGCAAGAGCGTGTGTGAAGAGGTACACCCCTATAGGGTTTGGAAACTATTCGAATAGCCGTGTCCTCGGATATTGACTACTTGGAGATCTTATACTGTTCATAGATAATCAAAAGGATACTCATACAAATATCAAGACAAGTGTGAGTACCGTGGATGGCACTCCCGTGGGAGAGGGTAGTGAATCCATGGCGGTGCATTGTTGTGGAGTTAGTGGACTCCTGTGCGTTAACTAAAATGTAAACAAAGGAATAAAATTGATTAGTGTAGGTTAGCCATGAGTCAAAGCTGGCTTGCTGCATAAACTCCATCATCCTCCCTTGTTGATACATGAGCATAAATAGATTAGGTCTATTTTAAGGACTTGCTGAGTACATTTGTACTCATGTTTGCTTATTAAATGTTGCAGACGAGACCCAGGACCCATCAGGTGGGTTCTTTCTATACATTGACGATGCTGAATAGTTGGTGTCCTTGCTACGATCTTGCACGTGTGGCAGGCTGTAAATAGTCAGGCCATGTGCCTTTTTACCCTTTTCACTGTTTGTACTCAGGCAGCTCTAAGTTTCCGCTGGCTTGTATGAACTTGTTTGTATGACTTGTGTGTTGGGTCATGAGACCCCTTCTTGTACTAACATATTATGCAAGACTCTTCTGAGTCCCTTAAATCATTTTTTTTAATGTATGGTTATGTTGTGATACCATGGTTGTATCTATGCATATCGGGCATTTCATGCATACGTGTGACATGCAACGGTATGTATGGGATCCGACACCTAGTCATGTGCATTTAGTAGTACTCTTTACGGAAAACTGCCCCTTTGTGCTTCTATCGAGCCCTGGTAGCTTGCTACTGCTCCGGACACATTGGTTAACCGGCATGTATCCTTGTTTGTTGTTGTGTGTGTCCCTTCGGGGAAATGTCTCGCAGTGTAATGGAGTCCCTGTAGCCTGCTATGACTCGTCTATGTTCAGTGTTGGCATTTATGTCATACGGCGTAATGGAGTCCTTGTAGCTTGCTATGACTCGTCTACACAAGCTTGAGATCGACACCTACATTGTTAGGTTACGTATGCCTGTTTCCGTACGGATGTACCACTTAGGTTCTATGACTAGTCATGTCGGCCCGGGTTCTCTGTCGTTTGATTGCCAGCGACATGTTCACATGCGTGTGCCAAAAGATGCAAATGGTCCCGGCCAAGGTAAGGCTACAGCCGTGGAGCTTACCGTGCGTGAGGGCACAAAGTGATGTGATATGTTACATGTTGGATTCATATGACTTAGGATTGGGGTCCCGACAACGTTGGTATCAGAGCCTGACTGATTGTAGGACTACCAAGCTAAACCGGTCGAAGTTGAGTTTAGAAACACTATAGAAAAGTAGGAGAATTGATTGTGAAGAGAACGTAAGGCTCTTTTACTCCTCTTGCCAAGTTATTCTATGCTGGGTCATTCTCATCTATTCTATGGGGATAAGAACTAGGCTTCTCATCTAATGCTTAGGATGACGAGTTACTAACCATGGACCATTAGCTAGCTTGATTGCAAGTGTATCGGTACTTGAGTATTGTTGGTGTGACAAACAGATGGGGAAGAGATTTAGGTCTAGATAGTCAAGTAGTTATGCATTTCCAATCTTTTTGCAGTTGTCTCAAAATCCTTTTTGAGAAATTACAGCCGTTATGCTGTCCGATTTCTGCTAGAATCTCTAATGTCTTCGCATCATTCTCTATTTCAGATGCCCCCTCGTCCCTCCCCTCAGGTGGTCCGTCTGACCAGGTGCATCAATGTACCGGGTCACACGGGCATGTTGGTTAGAGTCATGATGGAGGCTGGATATCGCTGGTACCCGGAGTACACAATGGAGGAGCAGTATCGGGACTTCAACCAGGGTCAGTATTTGTGTACTGTTAGGATATATCCATCATATTTCGGAGCTGTAGAGCCACTTCATTGGACTTATGGATTAGGTGTCACCATAGATATGGATGTTCAGGAGGCCGCTTACACCATGCTGACTATCATGAGGTTCCACCATGGTTTGCTTCAGAACACAAAGTTGTACTATGTTCCTGCTTCTCAAGGAGGAGAGGATAGCTATTTTAGTGCATCCTACTACGATCATTTTCATGAAGACGCGAGGCTGTAGGTGACAGCTCACATGTTGGAGAACAGAGATCGAGATGCACGTTCCCTTCGCATGGAGCTATATGCTACACGTGCACGTCCTTGGACAGTTTTGACGCAGTTAGCACCTGTCATGTAGACATGCTATGGAGATGCGGAGATGTTGAACCCATCATCGACTCATCTTCCAGCACACATAGACTAGCCCGATGTTGTAGCCATCACCCCTCTTCGAGGACCGCTGTTGCCACTAGCAAGGGGACCACGACCACATTTGTGTCCTTTCGGTTTCCAGGGATCAAAGGGTAGAGTGTTTCCAGATCCTCAGGTTCAGCTCCCGGGCCACGGGGGTAACCTATATGAGGCATTCTATGGCAATGCTTGAGTGCGTGGATGTTAGTACTAGTATGGTTGTAGTTGTATCGCCACAGTCCTGCGTGTCTTGTGGGATATGACCGAGGTTGAAAGTTGAGTTATGGAGGTGTAGATAGATAATGTATAGGAAGCTTCTAATGCCTCCGATGAGTCAAGTCATCTCTCCGTAGGTTGTATTTCAGCTTGGGCTTGTACTGAACTTCGTCATGGTGTGTATGAATCATGGTTATATGGCAGTTGTTGTTACCATGTTAATTGGGTTTTACCCCCTGCATGGCATGTTGTCCAGTACATTCCTTATCTTTTTCCTTAGAGTTGATGTCTTTGATGTCTAAGTTGTGGGTTTGTTTTCCTAGGATGGTGGCCACTAGGAATAATCCCGTGCCAGCCCCAGAGCAGGGCGAAGGAAGCCAGCCAAGGCAAGAGAATCTGCCCCATGCGCCATCTTTGGCAGAAGTGATGCTCAAAGCTGAGCGAAACAAGAGGGGGACCAATAGGTTGTTGGAACGAATTGAGAAGAACACAGCTCATGATCCCTGCAACGATCACAACGATGGTGTGTCTCTCGGATATTTTGCCAAGTTGTGCCCACCCAAGTTCCATCATTCGGTCAATCCGCTCGATAAGGATGATTGGCTGACTAGCATGTTTCGTAAGATCCGGGCAACCAAAGTATCCGAGGCCAACAAAGTGACCTTTGCTACGTACTTTCTGGAAGGACCCGCCAATCTGTGGTGGGAGAATTATGAAGCCATGCGACCTGCAGGCCCCGCACCAACTTGGGCAGAATTTAGCAAAGCATTCCATATCAATCACATCCCGAAAGGGCTGATGGATTGAAAGAGAGAAGAGTTTTGTGCCTTCACCTAGGGCAGACTGTCAGTGGATACATGTAGTCGTGAATTGGGCAACCTTGCTCGATATGATCCAGAAGAGGTGTCAACTGATGCTAAGAAACAGGCTAGGTTCCGCAAGGGACTTAACCCTGAGCTTCGTCATGATTTACGTCTGCATGAGTGCACTACTTTCCAGGCTCTTGTCAATAAGGCTATCAATGCCGAAACCGGACAGACTGATTATGAGGCTACTAGGAAGCACACCCGCGACATCAGCCCCGCATCTGGCTCGGGCTCCAATAAACGCCGAGTGTGCATGCCCAATGCAGCCCTGCCACCAAGGTACACCGCGAGGCCATCCTTCCAGGTGCCTCGCGCAGCTCAGCCCAGCCCTCCAGTCAGGACATTTGGAGGTCCCCCTGCCAACACAGCTCCCTGTGCCACAGTGGTCTGCTACAAGTGTGGAGAGCTAGGACACTACTCTCGTGAGTGTCCTCAGAATAACATCAAACTGGCTGGAGGTGGGAAGCCGGGAAAAGCCTTCTTCATGAAGCCAGTTCTTGCTCGTGGTCGGTTGACCTACGTGTCTGCTAAAGAAGCTTTGGAGGATCCTGATGTTCTTCTCGGTACGCTCCTTGTCAAAAGCCATCCAACATCTATTCTATTTGATAGTGGGCATCTCATTCTTTCATCTCAGAAAGTTATGCACAGTTGCATAACGTGTCCTTATGTGATATGCCTACTCCTTTGGTAGTTCAGACTCCTAGTTCAAAATGGCAAACTTCTAGAGTGAGCCATGATAATGAGATTCTGGTGGATAGGCTAGTCTTCCTAGCATCTTTGATAGCCCTCAAGTCTTCGGACATCAATATCATCTTGGGCATGAATTGGATGTCAGCCCACTATGCCAAGGTTGATACTCATACTAGGAATGTTCAAGTTACACATCCCTTGGGTGAGATATTTAATGTCTGTACTCTAACAACCAAGCGCCAACTCTATTCCCGCAATCCTAGCCCTCTTCCATAGTTAGAAGATGTTCTGGTAGTCCGAGACTTCCAGGACGTCTTTCCAGAAGAGCTGCCAGGAATTCCACCTGTCAGAGATGTTAAGTTTGTGATAGAACTCATTCCAGGGACTGTCCCAATAGCTAGAAGACCCTATAAGATGGCACCCTTAGAACTAGCCAAGCTTAAAATTCAACTCGATGAGGCTTTGAAGAAAGGTTTCATCCGTCCTAGTTCTTCTCCTTGGGCTTGTCCCGTCCTCTTCGTTAAGAAGAAGGATGGATCGGATCGGATGGCGGTGGATTATCGGCTAGTGAATCTGGTCACCATTAAGAGCAAGTATCTGCTCCCCAGGATCAACGACTTGTATGATCAACTCGCTGGATCCTCTGTCTTTTCCAAAATGGATTTGAGGTTGGGATACCATCAAATCAGAATTCGAAACGGGGACATCCCAAAAACGGCTTTTGTTACTTGTTATGGCCAAAACGAGTACACCGTCATGTCCTTCGGTTTAACCAATGCCCCAACCACTTTCTCTCGTTTGATGAATTCGATCTTCATGGAGTATTTGGATAAGTTCGTCGTGGTTTACCTCGATGATATACTCATCTACTCGAAGAACGAACTGGAACATGCCGAGCATCTAAGGCTGGTATTGATGAAACTTAGAGAGCATCGACCGTACGCCAAATTCTCCAAGTGTGAATTTTGGTTGCCAGAAGTGACCTACCTAGGCCACGTAATCTATGGTAAAGGAATTTCTTTCAATCTCGAGAGAGTTTAGGCCGTCCCTGATTGGACTCAACCTAAATCGGTTAAGCAAGTATGGAGTTTCTTGGCTTAGCGAGCTATTGTCGCAGCTTTGTCGAAAATTTCTCCAAGGTTGCGATGCCTCTGACTGAACTCCTCAAGAAATATAAAAAGTTCGAGTGGACCCCCAATGTGAGCATAGTATTCAAGAGTTGAAAAGACGACTGACCTCTGCTCCTGTTCTGGTGCCGCCAGATTTCTCTAAGGACTTTGTTATCTATTGTGACGCTTCGCGAAAAGGATTAGGTTGCATTCTCATGCAGGATCATCATGTGATTGCATTCGCATCTCGACAGTTGTGTCCACATGAGGATAATTATCCAACACATGATCTTGATTTTGCAGATGTAGTCCATGCACTGAAAACATGGCCACATTACCTTCTGGGTAACCGTTGCGAAATCTACACTGATCACCAAAGTGTGAAATATATTTTCACCCAACTGGATTTGAATCTCAGGCAAAGGCGGTCGGTAGAGTTGATTACAGACTACGATTTAGGGATAACTTACACCCCGGGGAAGGCCAATGTCATGGCTAATGCACTCAGTCGTAAGTCTTATTGTAACAATCTTATGTTGCAACAAGGTCAACCACTTCTCCGTGAGAAATTTTGGAAGTTGAACCTCCACATTGTTCCTCAAGGATTCCTATCCAACCTGGTCGCGAATCCTACTCTTGAGGATCAAATCATAGAAGCCCAGAAGCATGATACAGGGATATCTCGGATCAAGAAAAATATTAAGAGGGGTAATGTTAGGTGCTTCACGGAAGATGATCGGGGTGTTGTCTTCTTTGAGAACCGCTTGGTGATCCCGAAGAAGCAACATTTGCGGCAGTTGATCCTTAAGGAGGCAAATGATTCACCTCTCACAATTCATCCTGGTAGTAGTAAGATGTATCAGGAACTACACCCGAGGTTCTGGTGGACGAGGATGAAGAGAGAAATTGCCCAGTTCGTTGCTAACTGCGACGTTTGTCGTCGTGTGAAAGCAGAACATCAAAGGCCTGCTGGTACCCTTCAACCTTTAGCTATTCCTGAATGGAAATGGGATAAAGTCGGTATGGATTTCATCACCGGATTTCCCAGGACCAAGAGAGGGAATAATGCTATCTTTGTGGTCATTGACCGTCTTTGCGACGTGGCTCACTTTGTTCCTATTCGGGAGAGCATAACTGCTAGCCAGCTAGCGGAGTTGTATGTTTCTCGAATAGTTTCTCTTCATGGTGTTCCTTTGCAGATTAACTCAGACCGTGGAAGTATTTTTACTTCTCGATTTTGGGAAAGTTTTCAAACCGCAATGGGGACTCATCTATCCTTTAGCACTGCTTTCCACCCGCAATCAAGTGGTCAATTTGAGCGAGTCAATCAAATCCTCGAAGACATGCTCCGAGCTTGTGTTATATCCTTTGATATGAATTGGTAGAAATGTCTTCCATTTCCCGAATTTGCTTATAACAATAGTTATCAATCAAGCTTGGGCAAATCCCCTTTTGAAGTTCTCTTTGGATGAAGGTGTTGAACACCTCTTAACTGGTCAGAAACCAGAGAGAGGCATCTCTTTGGCCCGGATATGATCTAGGATGTAGAAGAGAAAGTTCATATTATTCGTGAAAAGTTGAAAACAGCCAAATCTCGTCAAAAGAATCAATATGATCGTCATCCTAAGGCTGTGACCTATGAAGTTGACGAGAAGGCTTACCTTGGGGTTACACCTCTGAAGGGTACCCATCGATTCGGTATCAAGGGAAAGTTGGCTCCTTCTTACATTGGTCCTTTTCGCATTCTTGCCAAACGAGGAGAAGTTGCCTACCAATTGCAACTTCTGCCACATCTTGCCAAGGTTCGTGATGTCTTCCACGTCTCGCAACTCATGCGTTGCTTTTCGGACCATGTCCGTGAAGTGGACCACGAAACGCTTGATCTCCAAGATAACCTTACATATCGAGAATACCCTCTTCGCATTCTGGATCAACCAGAGCGTACCACTCGGCATCGGAACATCAAGTTTCTCAAGGTTTAGTAGTCACACCATTCTGAGAAGGAGGCCACATGGGAAAGAGAAGATCGTCTTCGACTAGAGTACCCCGTGCTCTTCCCGACGACTTCAAAATCAAGGGACGAGATTCTTTGAGTGGGGGTGAGTTCTCACATCCCTAGCTAGGTGTCATAGGGTAGCATGTGCTTGCATCATGTTTCAATTTTGCATCAACAAGAAATGGGGAGAAAAGGAAACCCCCAAGCTGACATTGAATAAAAACAATTCAAATTTGGTTAAAATTCAACAAACCCAAAATGCATTTTAAAAATGTTCCCCATGTCTGATAAATTTGGACAAGAATATACCAAGGGGCATTCTAATTATTTGAATGGTTAAAGTAATGCAAAAATAATTGATAAAGCCACTAAAAATGATAAATAAAGCATTATCATTATTTTTGTATTCAAAATATCCTGAAACTTTTTAGACCAGTTTGAAATATTCAAACTTCATTATAGAAAATATATGGGATATTTTATAAAGTAAATTGTACCTGCAAAAGAATTAAACAAATGTCAGAAAACTAGAAAGCAGAGAAAAAGAAAGAAAAGAAAAGGGAGAAGCCCAGGAAGGAGCTGGCTCAGCCGGCCCAGCTGCTAGTTACTCCCTACCTCTCGCCAGGAGGATCGGGGCGTGTGGCACGGGCACGCCGGCACGCGCCATGGGCACCTCCTGCCTGCCAGGCTGTCGTGGCACCCTTCGGGAGCGCCAACATCCCTCCCGCTGCTGTAGCCTCTTCTCCTTCCCCTCTCCCTACCGTGAGCCCTTTCTCTCTCGCTCTCCCCTCTCTCTACTCTCCATGGTCGAGCTGCTCGCGGTCATAGCGCCGTCGTGTTAGCCGCCCCCTCGCCTCGCTAGTTAGCCGCCGAGAACCGCCGCGACTTCCTCGTTGTCCCCGAGAAGCTAGGAGAAGCCGGGAGCCTTCCCCGACGCCGAGTCGCTGTTTCCTCCCCACCGGTCTCCGAAGCTCCTCTCCGACGAATCGAGCTCGTCAGTGCGTCCCCAACCCTGCTAAGTGCCAGAAGACCCTCCGGTGAGGCCCGGACCGTTTTCCCCCAGTCTCGACGCCATTTTCCCTCCTCTAGCACCGTGCGTAGGTAGAGCCGAGCGGTGCTCGCCGCCGGCCATGGCGTAGCCGTGGCCACAGCGGCCAAAGCTCGCTCCTAGCCACGGGCTCGTGCTCGTGGAGCTTCCAGGAGGTCGTTGCCACCCTTAGCTGTGCCTCCCACAGCCCACAGCGTCGTAGTTGCTCCTCCCCGAGCCGTCGCCACTGCTCACCTCGTCGTGGTCGTCATCTCCTGCGGCCCCGAGCCCCTTTGCAGCCCTGTTAGATGCGCGCGTGTGCAGGCTGTCTCCCGGTGCGCTGCGCGCGCCAAATGGTCGCCGGAGGCATGAATCCGGCGAGCGCGGCCGTGCGGATGGTCGCTGCTGGCCCCGCTCCAGTGGGCGCCGACGTGGCCGTCGTCAGGGGCTAATTATCCCTGGTTAATTAGCCCCCTACCACTGAACAGTGGGCCCCAGGGTGGGTCATACCCCTGGTCAGCGCGGAGGTTAAGCCCCTTTCACTGACGTGCAGGCCCTACACGTCAGGTTTGACCCTGGTCTGGTCAGCCGACCAGCTGACGTCATGGTGACGTCAGGCTAATGCCACTAATCCATTTTTTAATTTTAAAAATAATTCTAGAAATTCTTTAAAACTTTGAAAATTCATATAAATTAATATGTAAATCAGATGAAAATAATATATATATGAAAATTGATCAGAAAAATTCAATGAATCCAATGGTGCTATTGCCATGCATGTTAGAGCAATATATATAGGTAAACATTGACATTTTCTCATAGAGGAATCTATATTCAAACCCATTTCAAATTAAATTCATCACTAGCTGCATTAGTCCATCCATACATGTTACCATGCCATGATCATGCATCATATTGTTGCACTTGCGTGTATTGAGTATTGTTATCTGCATTGCGGTAGGCCCTACTTCGAAGGATACGCCTCAGTATCCCGATGAAGGAGAGAACCCCTCCGCTTCTCAGCAAGGCAAGCACCCCCTTTGGTCATTACGATAACATCCCACTCTCTCTCTCTCTTTCCTGCTCTTGTTTATTGCATTAGGACAAATGATCACATGTCAGTCATACACGGTAGATGATCCTATTCTTTTGCATGACCTGTCATTGTCACAGTAAATAGCTAAACCTTGCAGCCTAGCATACCTGGTAGATGGTTGTGCCATGATGTGCTTAGCTTACCTTGCCTGCTATGCTTGCTATGCTTAGAGTTGTGTCAGGTCTGATTCATCTAGGTGATGAACTAGAGTGAAACAATGTTGTTCTGATGTGTTAATATTATGATGAACCCGATTTGGTAAAAGGTAGTGATGAGAGACTATGTAGGAGTACATAGCGGGTTGTCTCATCGGGACCGTTCTTAGGAACTAAGTTCCGTGTTTGTGATCCAAGACTAGATACTACCACACATTGGGTTTCGTTAACTCGACCCCTCTCGACTTATCAGTCACTTAGTCCTTGGTCCAGGTGTTGCAAGTAGTTTCTAGTGTTTATAGCATGCTGGAGGCCGGGCGTAGCGCTGACCCTAGGGGTGGGTTACGACGCGGTAGGCAGTGGCACGGTGTACCAAGGGTCACTCGAATGGTGGGCTTGAGAACCCTGCGCACATCGTTTGGGGCCGTAGCGGAAACTTCGGCCAGACTTCCATGCGGGTCTCAAATAGGCGATAGCCTGGACTAGAGGTCTTATGTGATTGACTGTCATGGCCAACTCCCTTGCTGGGCTTCCGCTTGAAGGTTGCCGAGGTGCATGGTTTTATGAGCACACATCGATAAGTGGCGAGAGCGTGTGTGAAGAGGTACACCCTGCAGGGTTTGGAAACAATTCGAATAGCCGCCTCCTCGGATATGGACTACTTGGAGATCTTATACTGTTCATAGATAATCAAATGGATACTCATAAAAATATCAAGACAAGTGTGATGACCGTGGATGGCACTCCCGTAGGAGAGGGAAGTGAATCCATGGTGGTGTATTGTTGTGGAGTTAGTGGACTCGTGTGCGATAACTAAAATGTTAACAAAGGAATAAAATTGATCAATGTAGGTTAGCCATGAGTCAAAGCTGGCTTGCTGCATAAACTCCACCATCCTCCCTTGTTGATAGATGAGCATAAATAGATTAGGTCTATTTTCAGGACTTGCTGAGTACATTTGTACTCATGTTTGCTTATTAAATGTTGCAGACGAGACCCAGGACCCATCAGGTGGGTTGTTTCTAGACGTTGACGATGCCGAATAGCTGGTGTCCCAGCTACGATCTTGCCCGTGTGTCGGGCTGTAGATAGTCAGGCCATGTGCCTTGTTACCCTTTTCACTGTTTATACTCAGACAGCTTTAAGTTTCCGATGGCTTGTATGAACTTGTTTGTATGACTTGTGTGTTGGGTCATGAGACCCCTGCTTGTAATAACATATTATGCAAGACTCTACTGAGTCTCTTAAATAAAAGTTGTATTAATGTATGGCTATGTTGTGATGCCATGGTTGTATCTATGCATATCGGGCATGTCGTATGTACATGTGACGTGCAACGGTATGTATTGGATCCGACACCTAGTCATGTGCTTTTAGTAGTAGTCTTTATGGAAAACTGCCCCTTTGTGCTTCCATCGAGCGCTGGTAGCTTGCCACTGCTCCGGACACATTGGTTGACCGGCATGTATCCTTCTTTGCTGTTGTGCCTGTCCCTTCGGGGAAATGTCTCGCAGTGTAATGGAGTCCCTGTAGCCTGCTACGACTCGTCTACGTGCAGTGTTGGCATTTATGTCATACGGCGTAATGGAGTCCTTGTATCTTGCTATGACTCGTCTACACACGTTTGAGATCGACACCTGCATTGCTTTCTTACGTATGCCTGTTTCCGTACGGATGTACCACTTGGGTTCTATGACTAGTCATGTCAGCTCGGGTTCCCTGTCGTGTGATTGCCAGCGACATGTTCACATACATGTGCCAAAAGATGCAAACGGTCCCGGCCAAGGTAAGGCTGCAGCCATGGATCTTATATTGTGTGAGGCCACAAAGTGATGTGATAAGTTATAGTTTGGATTCATATGACATAGGATCGGGGTCCCGACAGAACGGCTACGCGCTTATTCCCCTTGGCGATGCCCACCGTGGTGGTGTAGTCGATCAACCAGTCTTCGGGTTTGGCGGCCCCATTGTATTTTGTGGTGACCCTAGGGAGCGTGAAGCCGGTTGGGAATGGCTTGGTGCGAATCCAGGGGACGAAGCAGGCTGGACCAATCGAGCCCTACTCCTCAAGGAGGGCGGATTGCGCGAGTTTGTCGATGCGGTTGCGGGCGTCGTTCTCGCTGCGGGGGACGCACTGTCCGAGCCAAGCCGAGAGTTCGGGACGGACGGTGGGTGGTGCCGACTGCCGCGACTCATGCCGCGGAGGCGGCTTGTGCCCTGGCAGTGCCGGCTGTTGGATGCCGGTGCTTCGTGGTGGCGGCCGCTTCGAGGCGGCTCGTTGGTGCGCCGACTGCTAACAGCCAGCTGCTCAACCCCCGGCGTCGGACAGGGATGGGGGTTGTTTCCTTCATCCCGGCGGACGGAGACGCAAGGGGAGCAGGAGTACTGGGCCGCCTAGCGGCCGGCAGTTCATGTGCCCTCGCGCTCAGGCAGGGGGCCTTCAGTGGCGGAGCTGCCTGTCGCGAGCAGATGCTGCTGCGCATCAATAACATCGATAAGCTCCTTGATGTGGCGCTCGTGGGCGGCATGCTCTTCGCCCTCCAAGGTGGTCAATTCCTCGTAGGCCACCTTGAGAACCCGCAAGTTAGCCGCGAGGTGTCGTAGACGAGCATTTTGCCGCTGAGGATTTGGGCGACCATGCGGCCACGGTCGTGCACAGCCCCACGCTGGCTGGGTTCTTTACCAGCCGGGGTGAGACCGTAGGCGGAAGCGTACTCCCGCTATGCCGCCTCCATGTGGCGCCACGTGGCCACGAGGGCGGTGGCATCCTCGAACAGGATGCGGTGAGCCGCCTCGAGGTCAGCCGCAGTGGTGTCGGGGTTTGCCGTCTGGGCGATCAGAGTGCTTAAGCCCCAAAGGGCCACACCAAGCGGGTCGGACGTGTCGATACGGGCGGCAGCAGTGGTAGCTGCGACCCGCGCTTGTCCGGATGCGGTGGAGGAAGTGATGGCCATCACCCCCATGCGATTATGGGACCCGCTGGGCTAAGCCGCAACGAGTGCGCCCACTGTTGTGGGTGGACCAACACAGACGAGCACCCCCACGGGGTACTCGTCGGAGGCCGGAGCCTCGGCGAGGCTGAGCCTACCGAAACGCTCGGTGAGCACGTCGATGTCGGTCGTGAGGCCGACGGAGTTGCCCGTAGGGCTTGCTGAGGCAAGCACCATGAGCTCCCCATGGTTTCTCTAGGACGAGCGACAACGGCGGGGTATGGCGAGGGCTCCCGCCCGGAGCATGAATACGGCTGATGGCACGTATGGCCCCACGGTGGGAGCCAGTTGTCGTCGCTTTCTCACGACAGATGCCATGCGGTGGCTTATCATAAGTGGTTGGGGCCAGAGTACGCCGACGGGCTCCGGGTGCGAGATTGGGCACAAGTGCTAGTGACACACATCGTACCCAGGTTCAGGGCCCTCCGTGCGAGGTAACACCCCTAGTCCTACTTGGTCTAGTTGGATGGATGGGTATGTGTAGAAGGGTGTTCCTGGAGCTATGTCTAGAGTCGGAAGAACAAGCAGCCGACTCGTCTTCCTCCACTACGAGAGGGGGTATGAGAGTATTGTGGCTGTGTGTCTGCGATCATTCGTCCGTCCATGTTGCATGGGGGGCTCGGGGCGGTTTATAGGTGGAGGGACCCGGCTGGCAGTCTCTCCGGCTGGCCAGAGGGTCCCACCGCTCGTGTCATCTCGTCGTGGGCAGGGTCCGCTAGCCGAGCGGTACCATCTCCCGTTGGGGAGTGCCAGCCGGCTCTGCGATTGGCCCTCGCCCACCTGCCGCGGCACGGGCCGCCCGGGGAGCGTCATCTAGCGCCAGCTGGCCGATGTCTCTGGTACGGCCGGCAGCACTGTAGCCATGCCGGGGGAGGTAATCGAGTGGTGAAGGCGTGCCGGCACTCTTCCCCCGCCCGTTCGCGCTCACCGGGGTCTGCGGCTAGGATAGTTGAACTGTATCCATGCGCAGTAGTGCGTAAACAGCCACTATAGCCACAGGGCCGCCCGTCGTGCCGGTCACGTCGTGTCGTCGTACCTGCGGACAGAGGGACGGGACAGGGCCCGTCCATCCCAAAGTCAACGGACGATCCGGCCCGTGGGCAGTCGGCCACGCCCAGCCGGCTAAGAACCGAACCGGCTCCTTGATCAGCCGGCCGGGGCGCCAGCCGGCATTGGCTTGCGCCGGATGTCCTGTAGCTGGCCACGGCCAGCCGGCTGCATGGTTTTTCTTCGAAGCAAAAAAGGGGGGAGAACCCCGTTGCTTTTTCCTACCTAGGGGTAATAACCCCGTCATTTATATCACCAACAAAGAGGCATAAGTATTTGGAAACTAAATCGTTGCAAGAGAGGCTATATGTTTGTGCTAAAAGACTTATTATTTCTCGCCATCCTTGTGAACTTTGCAATGAAACTGGTCATTTTAATTTCCAATGTGAATTATTTCCTGATCAAATTGTGTTGAATTTTTTTGATAACCTCATTACCCTTGAGCATTATAATGAACTTAGTCTATTTTTGGGGTATGAAGAAATGAAACATAAATCTAAGGATGTTCCAGCTTGGGATCTCATGAAAATTATTGATACTGACCTAAATGAAATCTATATGTATTGTGTGGTAATTGCATTGAGAATCCTTATATTTCCAATTACTTAAAGAAAAGAAAAGAAATAGTAGATGAAGAGAATACTAATGAAGGCGAAGAGGTTTCCCAATATCCTTCTATTTTTCTTAGGATGAATCAGGTAACGAGGAGGAGATTTTTATTCAACCAACCTCTTCAAAAAGAAGCTTGGAGGAATTAAACAAACCCACACATAATGTGGTGAATGAGAAGAAAAGAAGGAAAATTAAAGGTAAAGAGGTGTCTCTCCCAAATAATGTTGCTCCCATTATTGATAGGCCTCACGAGAATGAATCAAAAATAGTTGTGGAAGATGATACACTTGAGGATGATTTTGTTATGCCTATTGGTTGTTGTGATAATTATGATTGGGAAGATAATGATAATTCTTATAATCTTGAAAATATTTATGGCACCAACTTGGAGGATGATGGTAATAATTGCTATACTATTGGTGTTATTCATACTATTAATGATGAGAGTGATTATGTTTATGATATACAAAGACCCAAGCTTGGGTATGCTATATTTATGATATACAAAGACCCAAGCTTGGGTATGCTATATTTGATGAAAATGACATGTTTGAGAATTTATTTTCTGCAATTAATGTTTGTCCCAAGCTTGGGGATGCTATGCTTAATGAAGATGATATTTTTATCCCCCTACCTTGAATGATCAAATTTGTTATGATGATTGCACGTCTCCTACTTATGATGACTATTGGATGATACTTATGCGATGAAAAAGAGTGATGAATACTATTATGATACTTGTCATAATTATGAATATCCTTTTACTAAATATTACTATTTTAGTGTGGAACCAATTTGTAGTATTCAAGTCTCTTATGATACTCCCACTATTAGTCATGAGAAGAAATTTTCTTGTGTGGAGAGTAGTAAAATTTCTACGATTGTAGATCATGAAAATAATTCTTTATGTGTTAGTTATATTGTGTAATTCCTTCATGATTCTACTGAAAATTATTATGAGGGAGGAACATATGCTTGGAGGAATTGAAATAATATCATGTTTCCTCTCTATGTGTGTCAGTGTACTAAAGTTTGGGTCTTTTAGTAACACATATTTGTGCACGGATGGTTGTAGCCACACCTGTGGCAAGACCTGCCGGAGGACAGCTGAATGCAAGTGCAGGAATATCAAGAAGGTATTCAAGTCAATAATCAGAAAACAGAAAACAGAAAGCTGGGACCCCGGCAAGATCTTGCCGGGGTGGCTTACGGAGCCCCGACAGGACCCGCACCCGGTGTTACCTCGCCTGCCTGTCGCCACTCCAGCACAACGACCAGCCTGTCAGACAGACCTTATCATCCTGGATAAATGCCAATGCGCTAACGATGATGGGGATAAGCGGTGCTGATGGGATGGCCCCTGTTTCGTCCCCAAGAAAGTTAGGGACAACTAAATAGAGCATTTAATGTGTTTGTCCTATGACGTCAGTATTAGGTATGATAACCCTGTAGAAACTGTACACCTCGTATATGTACTATGCACTACTGTTGGTGACCCCTTTGACATATAAAAGGAGGCACAAGGCGTAGCTACAGAGGGAGGACCTTCTAGCTAGAAGCATTCGTATCGACCATGTGATGTTCACCACATAGCGCTCCTGGATCCCACGCTTAAAGACTCATAATACACTAAAGCAGGAGTAGTGTTTTATGCTTCTCAGTGGCCCGAACCTGGGTAAAAATCCCTCGCGTTGCTCATTAGATATTGTCTTTGTGGATACTCTCTCCCTGCCGAACCGTAAAGGGATCCACGCGATCCCATAGGTGTCGTGCCCCGACATCTTTGGCGCACCAGGTAGGGGCTAGAAGGGTTGCATGAACCTAATCTAGCGATCAGTGCGCCAGTTTCTTCATCATCTTCCTCGCCATGGCCCCCCAAGAAGAACAGTTTTACAGCGGTTGATCCATCCACGTCCAGTGTGCCCATAGCTACTCGGACCGGCGATGGTGTGGATACAGGCAGAGGAGGTGGAGATCTTGAGATTCCACGGTGCTCTTGAAATCAATGTCAAGCGAGCGGAGTCGTTCGCAGCGGCGACGGAAACCAATGTGCCGCTAGATCCAAGGATGGAGTTGTACTACCTATGGGCGACATAACGAACTCAAAGGACGGACAGGTGCCTTCCAAGACACCCATGCTGGTACATGTGCCGCGAACATCTCAGGTCGCACGTGATGAACAACGCCGTGACATTGGTATTTCTAAGCGTCACAATGGAAAGGATCCTAAACATCACTCCCGGGAGCGTAGGACCATCATGCATGCCAAAATGCTAGTGGAAGTGGCGCGCGATCGTGCAACCATGATGGAGCTCCTTCTAACACGGTTAGGAATCAGAGCACCTCACGCTCTTCGCACCTCTCCGCCGCCCACACAAGCAGAAGCGTTGGCGCGAGCACAGCTACTCCTTAATTTTCCGCCTACTGTGGAGAAGCTTCAAGAGTGGAGATCTACTATTTAGAGCCTCATCGGCCTCGCAGATGGAGATGGGCCACGGCGGGCGGAGCCTTCGCGACGGCAGTCCATCAAGCCGACGTGCACAGATGGCGAAAAGACTAGAGGTGGCAAGACCACGGTGCACTCTCCTCCGTGGTGGCAACAGCGGTCGCTGACTCGACAGATCTGTGCCCATGATGAAGATTCAACAGTGTCATCTGATCCGCGAACTCACCGCGATCAACGTCAAGTTCTTTAGGAACGAAGCAAAGAAGATGCTCGGACTATCGTCGAGTGGCAGCGGGAAGAGCGCCATCAATCTGATAGGCGCGCAAGACCCACTATAGAGAAGCCCACACTAGGGTATCCTGTCAATCTACCTTACGAGGTGGGTTGTCCATCGTTTACCCGTGAGGCGCGGTGACTCCAGTGGCCCAATTCCTAAACGTTCAAACTGGAGGTTCCGGAGAAATACGATGGGAAGACTCATCCATCGGAGTTCTTGAGAATCTACACCACTGTGGTGCAGGCTGCCGGGGCTCGCGACGACAATATAATCGCCAACTACTTCCTATTGGTACGCAAGCCCAACTTCAGGTCGTGGTTGATGCATCTGCTAGAGAATTTGATTTCTTCCTAGGCAGATCTGTGTCATGAGTTTGCTGGCGCCTTTACCGGAGGCCACCAAGCTCCTGACTAGGAAAGTGATTTGCACCTCATCCCCCAGAAAGACAGCGAAACCTTGCGCAAGTACATTCAGAGATTCAGCCATATACATCACAACATCCCAGACGTTCATCTTGATGTTGTTATCTGTACGTTTCATCAGAACATGCGCAACCGCAGGATGCGCGAAGTGCTGGCGATGAACAAAGTCAAGGATGTCTCCGAGCTCTATGCTCTGGCTGATAGATGTGATCGAGGTGAAGGGGGGAGGAGACTCCCTGGCGAGGATACTGGCGCTGGAGTCGAGTCTAAAGATGAAGACGTCGCTGCTCCAGCAAAGAAAGGCCGATGGCGAAATAGGAAACGCAAGGGCAGGGATGTGCTTGCCGTCGAGGAATCCGGCAACCTCGACACCGCCAAGAAGACCAAGGTTGATGGCCCTGGCAAGGAGGTTGCCGGGTGCACTTCCTGTCAGGCATTAGCGGCTGCCGAAAAGCCGAAGGGCTCCGACAAGTAGTACTGCAAGATTCATCGCACCAAGGTCCACGATCTCCAAAATTCTCGGCAAGTTGAGTAGCTTGTCGAGGGGGAAAAAGTTGAGTATGTAAGGCGAGATAACGAGAAGGCCCAAGATGGTGCAGAGGGGTCCTGCAAGAAACACAGTGGCCGAGGGGTCGCTGCAGTAAGGCCAAGCAACAGAAGGAGAGGCCCATGACAAGGAAGAGGGGGATGACAATGGCAATGATAAGGACGCGAGTCCAGTGAGCAAAAATTTGAAAAATCCACAGAAGTCATGTGCGTCAACTGTGGCGCCTCGTTGCATTCTTCTCATCGCCGATTTAAATAGTGGGCGCACGAGATTAATGCGACAGAGCCATCTGTCGATGCCCGGAAACCATTGAAATGGTCAAACATGCCTATCATTTTTAAAGCAGAGGATCACCCTGATCGCACGACAACGGTTGGGTGTCTGCCACTGTTGGTTTCGCCAACAATTCGCAACCTCAAGGTGACGAAAATGTTAGTTGCCAGTGGGGCCAGTTTGAACTTGATCTCACCTGATGTCATCAAAAGGTTGCAAATTTCTGATGAAGATCGTGAGAAAATGGGCACGTTTCAAGGCATCAATCCATGGAGGACTGAGCTGAAAGGCAAGATCACACTACCAGTAAAATCTGGTAGAGACCTGAACTACAGGATAGAGAAGATTGTTTTCGACATCACCAAGATACCATTGCCATATAATGGGATCCTTGGCCGTCGAGCGCTGGCCAAGTTCATGGTGGAATTGCACTACGCTTATAATGTATTGAAGATGACCAGGCCAATGAGCGTCATCACTATCAACTCCGACAAGAAGGATGCGCTTATCTGCGTCGACCAACTTTACCGGGAGGCAGTTGCAGCACCTGCCGCCAAGACACCTACTCCTTCCGATGAAGCTCCCGGGGAGAAGAAGACCGGCAAGACCTCTAGTACACACTCCAGCAAGCGCACCTCCTCGGAGTGTTGTGCTCCTGTTGAGGATGTGCCAGAGAGCTCCACTAGCAAGAGGGAGAAATCCAAGGCAGATCCACTGGAAACTAAGAAGGTGCCCACCAAGGAGGATGGTATAGGAGGAACTTTCACCATAAGTTCCACCCTCGATGACAAATAGGAAAGCACGCACATTGCCTTCCTATGGGGGAATGTTGATGTGTTTGCGTGGCAACCATCTGATATCCCCGGTGTTCCCAAGGAGGTAATTGAGCACCATCTTGTTGTTTATCCTCATGCACGACCTGTCAAGCAGAGAGTTAGGAAGCAAGCTTTGGAGCGGCAAGAGTTTATTGCCAAGGAAATCAGGAAGTTGGAAGTGGCAGGTTTGGTCAGAGGAGTGCTCCATCCAACATGGTTGGCCAATCTAGTTGTTGTGTGCAAGGCAAATGGAAAATGGAGGTTGTGTATTGATTATATAGATATCAATAAAGCCTTTCAAAAAGATTCTTTTCCCTTGCCATGCATCGACCAGATTGTAGTCTCCACTGCCGGCTGTGATATGCTGTCATTTCTTGACGCTTATTCAGGATATCATCAGATCTTCATGGCTAAGGAAGACGAAGAGAAGACCGCATTTATCACCCGATATGGTACGTATAGCTTCATACATATGCCTTTCGGGTTGAAAAGTGCTGGTTCAATGTTTGCAAGGGCAGTCCAGATTGGTTTTGAGCCTCAGGTACATAAAATATGGAAGCTTATATGGATGACATAGTGGTCAAAACCAAAGGCAAAGCAACGCTAAGACAAGATCTAGAAGAGACGTTTGCAAATCTGCGCAAGATCAATTTGAAGCTCAATCCTGAGAAGTGTGTGTTCGGCGTTCTGTCTGGCAAGCTTCTCGGATTCTTTGTGTCCTAGTGTGTGGGATCGTGTTGAAAGTTTTTAAGTTATGCTTGTTTTACCTTCCTATGCTAGTTAATTCTTGTTCTCATAAATCATTTGCTCAAAAATTCCCTATGCATAGGAAGTGGGTTAGACTTAAATGTGCTCGTCATGATATTCATGATGCTCTTTTGTATGTTTCGATTACTATTCATATACCAGCATCCTTGAAATCATCATGCCTAGCTAAAAGGCATTAAAGAAAAGTGCTTGTTGGGAGAGAACCAAACACTTTTACCTTCGTTTTTTATGTGCTCACATGATTAAGCTAATTTAGTAATCATTTTTGGTGTCTTTTATTCAAAAAAGTGCCAAGTACATCCTTTGGGATAGTGTGGACACTTGCTTGTTTGATTCTGTGCAAAAACAGAAAGTTTTGCGTCCAGTTTATGAATTATATGATTTTACTCGAGAGTCCAAAAATTCTTAAATTTTTCCACAACATTTATATGCGAATACTTGATTTTTCCTAATGTTTCAGAATTTTTAGAAATAGGAAAGTATGGTGATCACTCAGATCTTTACAAACTGTTCTGTTTTTCACAGTTTCTGTTTTGCATGCATAGTTTGCTTCTTTCAAGTGTTCCTATAGATTATATTGAGTGACATAAATTCTGGGAATGATGGAATATAGTAGGTATCATGTGGGAGTAATTATGAATCTTGTCTTTATAGTACCTAAGTGAATGATTTATCTTTACTACACTAACCCTTCTCACGAAGTTCCGTTAAGTTTTGTGTGATTGAAGTTTTCAAGTTTTGGGTGAGACACCGATATGAGGAGAACAACGAGTGACAAGAACCTAAGCTTGGGGATTCCCAAGGCACACCCAAGGTAATATCCAAGGAATACTCAAGCGCCTAAGCTTGGGGATGCCCCGGAAGGCATCCCCTCTTTCATCTTCAACATTATCGGTATATCTTACTTAGAGCTATATTTTTATTCATCACATAGTATATGTTTTACTTGGATCGTCATTTTATTTTGTTGTTCTCTGTTAGGTGTTATTTATAATCTTTTTTTAAATAAAAAGTTCAAAGAATTGCCTTAGGATGCTTGCATTGCATGTATTTATATGTGCTGAGTAAAAACAGAAACTTCTGCTGTAGTGTTTGAATTTTCATATTTTAGTGGAATGTGGAACGTTTATGAAATTTTTACACAGTGTTGTCATATGAACTTTATAGCATTAAATTTGCATAATTTTTTGATTTACATAATTATACTGTTTTAACAAATTGATACAGACTGATCTGTTTAGATAGATTTCTGCCATAGTTTTGTTATATACTTATCCTATAGTTTCCATAGCCTATATTGGTAAATATAAATTGTGGAAATGATAGTATACAGTACGTAATGTTTAAAAATTATTATGTGTACTAACCTATTTCTTATGGGCCAGACTATGCAGGCTGCGAGGTGAATATCAGATGATCAAGGGCCCTGTTGCCAGGGTGCAAGCTTCAAGGAGCCATGGCGTGTCCTCCAAGATGACAACCGTAGATAGGCATGTTTATATCTTTGGCGTGTAACCGACCATGTATAAACCCTAGATACCCTTGGCGTCTATATAAGCCAGAGGGTTTTAGGTTGTAGACAGAACAACTCATCTAGGGTTAGCTATTTGATCTTGAGGTAGATCAACCCTGTAACAACCCATATCATCAATACAATCAAGCAGGACGTAGGGTATTACCTTCATAGGAGGGCCCGAACCTGGGTAAAATCGTGTCCCCTTCGTCTCTTGTTACCCTCGGTTCTAGTCTCATAGTTCGGGACACCCTACTCAAGATTCACCGGTTTTGACACCGACATTGGTGCTTTCATTGAGAATTCCACTGTGATCCATAAAGGAATCGATGGCTCGCCTCATTACGAGCAACAAGATCTGCATCCACGGGATTCTTGCCCCCAATCAGACTCTCACAAGCGATGACATCTTCTCACACGCCCACCCAGTCAGCCACCCTGGTCAGATCGGAAACTTCTCCCCGGATCAGAGAATCGAGTTGGGAACCCTAGAGTTCATAGTTGATTCAAGGGGAATACTTGTTCTAATGGAACCCTCGACCCTTGAGAAGGAGCCTGAAAGTCTCGACGCCTCGACGTTGAAGACATTGGGCATCACCCCCAACCGAGTCTCACCACCGGGTGGTCTAGAACGCCGAATACGGACAGTGTGACCGGACCCCTGATGGATAGAGATAATACGGATCCGCCTTCGCACGGCCCCAGAACCGTCACCCCACATATTGAGTCCACTCGCTTCAACGAGACGCATCCTAGCATTGCCTCGTTTTTAAACGAACTATTCGATCGGATCGAAGTTATGCATATGTCGAATGACCAGGTTCTAGTATATGACTAGCTCGGGATTTAGCCTAATGACAGTGAGATTCATGTCCCTTTGGTCACCCACCTTGTCATTACCATTGAGTTTCCTGTTGAAGACTCGTCCCAACAGCTGGAATTAAAAACAATCTACACCCCAGTCTCTGATCACCGAGACCTCATCGGCAAACCAGATGCTGGAACTTATCCTAAGGCCAGACCATCATTGGTCCAGGATCTACCACACGGTTCGGAGTTTGTAATTCTGAACACCCTATGTGGCATGGAATCAATTTTTTCCCACCCACCACACAAGACGATCATCCAGGTATCGCACCAAATCCCACGTCTTCGGACTTTCGAGATATCAAACAACTACAAGGAGAATCTGTCCATCACCTTTGGGCCAGACTCCTACTCGCTAGAAGTAGAGAAAAAGGTCTTAGTGACCAAGCAGTAATGGTAACTTTCATTGGCAATTGCCATGATGAAGGGATTCTTAACGCCCTGGCTCGCCGACACATGCGTGACTTTTCTGAACTATCTGATTTGGTACAAAAATATTGTGCCATGGAAAGTGCTTGGCAATCCGAATGGATATTTTCGGAACCAACTTTCCCTGAACACCCTAGTGGAGATCGGAAAAAGAGGATACCTCCAAAGCGGCCAGCCAGATTTGAACCCACAGAAAAAATAAAAAAGCCTCTTTATGGGTTCATCACTATCCTTGATGGATTATTGGATAAACCTTGCCCTATATACTCTATACTGCTAAAAATAAGCCCGACTCACAACCTTAGAGCTTGTTGGGTCATCAGGCAGGTCGCAAAAGGCGGTGAGGCCATCCTCGAAGTGCCCTTTTTGAATAGATGCTCCCAATCTTTGCCGGAATACAATGTCGAAGTCCTGACGGTCTAGGAAACACTCCCCTCGAAGAACAAGAGGAAAAGAGCTCTTAGAGAACTCGAATAGGTGTACCACGTTGTAGCTAATAGTGCATGGGCAGACATACCAATTACCTTAGGAGATACCGACCAGCCGGCCATTCTTTCCGGTCATTCATCGGCCGCACTAGTCTTGAACCCATCATTGATGGTTACAAGCTACATAAGGTGCTAATGGACGACGGTAGTGGTTCAAACCTCATATAAGAAGGCACCCTAGAAAAAATTCAGTTTGACCGATCTCGCATCGAGCATAGCAATACAATCTTCCGGGGAATTATTCCATGGAAAGAGGCGCGTTGTTCCTGACGTATCATCCTGGACATAGTGTTCTGCACGCCCGAAAACTACCGATCCGAAGATCTTCTCTTCCACATACTGCCCTTCCCAAGTGGCTGTCACGCCTTATTGGGACATGATGCTTTCACAAAAATCTAGGCTATACCCCATTACGGGTACAATCGCTAGTGACCCGAACATAGCCCTTCGGGCCGAAAATAAGATGGCAACGCTCGCCCTCAAGGAATTAGCTGAGACTTTTGCTGCAGAAGAACTGATCGCACTACCGTCAACAGTTGACAAGGATGACGTGATCCTTAGCAAAAGGCCCAAGCCCACGTCCGTCAAACCCGCAGAGGAAATCGTCAAGTTTAAAGTGCATCCGGCGGACCCCAATAAGACATCGTCCATCGGAGCTCAGCTCGATCCCCTTGTGGATGAGGCTCTACGGAGCATTCTCTGAGAAAATTGGGACATCTTCGCTTGGCATCCTTCCGAAATGCTCATAATCCCACGACGGCTCGCGGAACATAGTTTGAACATTATCACGGGCTTTGAGCCCGTCAAGTAGACTCTGCACCATATCTTCGAACCCAAATGACAAACCTGGTGATTAAGCACCTCGAATGGTTGGCAAACCTGGTGATGGTACCAAAGAAAGACAAGTGCTGCGATTGTGTGTCGATTTTAAAGACCATAACAAAGCCTGCCCTAAGGACCCTTTCCCCTTACCACGAATAGACCAGATCATCGACGCCATAGCCGGAAACGATTTATTATGTTTCCTTGATGCCTATTCGAGATATCATCAAATAAAGATGAAGGAATCTGATCAAGCGGCAACCGCATTCATCACCCCCTATGGGCCATTCTGCTTCAACATGATGCCTTTCGGGCTAAAAAATGCTGGGGCCACATACCAACGCATGATCCAGACCTGTCTGGCAACACAGGTAGGTAAGACAGGCGAAGTATACATGGACGCCATGGTAATTAAAACCAAACACGTCAGCGAGTTGATCGACGACCTACGACAAACCTTTGGCAGCCTACGCGAGTATGGCGTACGACTCAATCTAGAAAAATGTGTATTCGGATTTCCCTCTAGTAAACTACTTTGATTCATCATCTCCCATAGAGGAATAGAAGTGAATCCAGCGAAAATCCGTGCTCTATCAGAAATTGCAATTCCTACAGAGCTAAAGCATGTCTAGCGGCTAGCTGGGTGTGTAGCAACATTAAGCCGCATTATCTCCCGCCTTGGAGAGAAAGCTTTACCACTCTATAAGCTGCTAAAATGGACAAACAATTTCGAGTGGAACAACGAAGCAACGGCTGCATTAGAGGAAATCAAAACACTACTGGCAACAAATCCCATCCTCACAGCAACAGGCGCCGGTGAGCCCATGTTGTTATACATATTGGCTACCAATCTAGTTGTCAGCGCAGTGCTCATTATTAAACAAGATGAGGAGGGACACAAGTTCCGGACTCAAAAGCTGGTCTATTACATGTCATAGGTACTAAAGCAGTGCAAATCCAGATACCCACACTGCCAAAAAATAGCCTACACAATGTTTATATCCTCAAGCAAACTCAGACATTATTTCCAAGAGTGTGTGGTAACTGT
The DNA here is from genome assembly GCA_022496015.1 of Hordeum marinum. Taxonomy (NCBI): domain Eukaryota; kingdom Viridiplantae; phylum Streptophyta; class Magnoliopsida; order Poales; family Poaceae; genus Hordeum; species Hordeum marinum. The sequence continues at coordinate 542,333,112 of CM039673.1, read as the reverse complement.
AGCATCCGAAGTACCCCTACAAAATATAAACAACAACAGGGATGCCACCGGCCGCATAGCCAAGTGGGACATTGAGCTCCTTCCCTTTGAAATAACCTATAAGCCACGCTGTGCCATAAAATGTCAGGTATTGGCAGGCTTCCTAGCTGAATGGACAGAGGCCGAGCTCCCCAAGGAATACAATGCATACTCCCATTGGATGATGTATTTTGATGGACACAAAACCTTGGCCGGACTGGGGGCTGGAACTATCCTCACATCCCCCACAGGCGACAACGTGCGATACGTGTTGCAAATCATATATGCCGACTCTAAAAACGCTGCCGAATACGAAGCTCTCTACATGGTCTTCGGATGGCAGCGACAATGGGCATACAGTGTCTAGAGGTACGGGGAGACTCCAACTTGGCCATCTTCCAAATTAATGGCGAATTCGATGCCAAACACCCAAAGATGGCGGCGTACAGAAACGTCATCCTAAAGATATCCTCACGGTTTGAGGTGTTAGAATTTCACCACGTCACTCGCGACATCAACCAAGTCGCCAATATACTGGCTCATATGGGAGCCAAACGTGACCCTATCCTGAGAAACACCTTTCCGGTGCGGCTCCTTAAGCAATCTGTTGTGTGGCAGGATGATGACAAGGGCGTCGGTATAAATGCGACTAACGAGGTTGTTCCCCCTATAAACGAACTACAGGATCAAATCATCGGCGGCTCCGTAATGGACGAAGGGCCTTCATCCCAAGAGGTAATGGCAATACTTGTGCTATGGATAGAGCCCTTCCTCACCTACCTTCTTCACAAGGAACTACCAGACGACAAGACAGGGGCATGACGCATAGTTCGGTGATCCAAGGCCTACAAAGTACACGAGGGTGAGTTATACAAGAAAAGCACCACCGGAATATTACAGCAGTGCATATCTAAGGAAGAAGGACGGGAGATTCTAGCTGAAATTCACACAGGCATGGGCGGCCACCACACCGTGGCAAGAGCCTTAGTTACAAGGCCTTCCGAGGAGGTTTATTTTGGCCTACAATTCGGACGGACACTCAGTCGCTTGTCAAACATTGCGTGGGTTGTCAACTGTTCGCAAATCAAAGTCACATGGCCCCAACAGTTCTTCGGACTATTCCGATCACTTGGCCTTTCACGGTCTGGGGGCTGGACATGGTCGGACCCCTTAAAGGGGGGACCAAGAAAAATAAATACCTATGTGTCATGGTCGAAATGTTCACCAAATGGATAGAGGCGAAGCCCGTCAAATCAGCCAAGTCCGGACCAGTGATCGACTTTATCTCCAGCGTGGTGCATTGTTACGGTGTCCTACATAGTATAATAATGGCTAATGGATCCAACTTCACATCCCAAGAGGTCAAGGACTGGTGCGCAAAAATGGGCACTAAAATTGATTATGCATCATTCTATCATCTGCAAACCAATGGACAAGTTGAACGAGCAAACGGCCTCATTATGAGCATCATACAGCCACGTTTGGTCTGATCTCTTCATGAGTCCGACTGTCACGGGGTGGAGAAGCTCGACTCCGTTTTATGGGGCCTACACACCACCCCGAACAGATCAATGGGATACACACCGTTTTTCATGGTCTATGGGGCAGAGGCAGTCCTCCTCTACGACATTATTCATGATGCACCAAGGATGTGCATATACGAGGAAAAGGAGGCTGAGTTAGATCGGCAGGACGACCTAGATACTTTAGAAGGAGAGTGCGACATAGCTCAGGCTCGCTCTACTTTTTACCAATAGCAGGCTCGACGTTACCATAGTCAGGAGGTCAGGGCAAAGGCGTATAACGTAGGCGAAATCATCCTACGGCTCCTGGAGAAGAAGAAGCATAAACTCAACCCTAAATTGTCCTAAGGCCTCTTCATAATCGACGAAGTACTCGCGAGAGGTGCTTACTGTCTTCGGAGCCCGTGGAACAACCGCCTTGAACGAAACCCATGGAACGCAGCTCATCTTCGGCGCTTCTATGGATAAACTGGTGTCGTCATGCTCTCTAGCCCTTTTTCTTTCCCCTCCACTTTTCTATTTTGTAGGATTTGATTTTTTTTCACTCCCCATGTTTGGTTCAACCGATCTTGTACTAAAATTATCGGCTTACACCTTTAAGTGTTGAGTCCGAACACTTTACCTGGTGGCTTCTTCTAGAAGCCAAATCTTTTATACTACAAGCATTTACCCACACTTATTGTGTATATAGGTTTCCCTTCTCACGTTTAAGCCATGATATTCATCAATTCGAAAAAAGCATTTGACGAGCTGGGTTGCTTCGCTCCTGTGTTTACCCTCTACGTTTCCAATTGTTCGGCTAGAGGGTAAAGGGAGACCTTCTGCGGTTGTTATGAGCGGGTCATCCAGATACGTACCTCAGACGGTTGAAGCCAAAATCTAGCTATCTTACGTAGACAATTGGTCGGGCATGACGGAAGCACTTAAAATGACTATGGTTCCTATCACCATTGCTCTGGTCTTTTTCTTCCTAAAATGCCCTTAGCCGCATACTAGAAGTATGCGGACTTCTACCTAGGATCTTCGTAGAGACCCGAAGAAAGGTATCGATGATGGTACTATTTTCCTCGAAAGATGTTTCTTATGCAAAGCGGTAATATAACATATCTCTCTGTGTGCTTTCTATATATTTGCACCACATGGACGAATTGCCTCGTTCCCCGAACACAATTCCCCGTTTTGGGGTGACAAATTACGAGGAACACTCCCAAGCTCTTCGCACGGGAGGGAGAATCCGATGGCCGTTTAAGACAAAGTTCACAACACAGATGGAGTAACAACTGGATTGTTCATACAAAAATATTCAAAATTACGCATTCGGCTGCATGTCGAGATTATCGATTATCGTTTCTAGGGAGCAGTCTCCCTAAGAAACATAGGCGACAGGCATCACCTGGTCATACACCAGGTGGAGTGGCACTTCTTGCCATCCGATCCCACCGGACGAACCCGTGCCATATGCTCGGGATTAAGTCTGGTGTAACGGGTCTTAACCATGTCCCATGCTTCCCATGCTCCCTCCCGGCAAGCCGATGTCTTCCACAGCTCGAACCTACTTCGGGCTCTCTTGAAACGATCGACTAGCTCGATCATTCCTTCTGGATGTTGTTCGGCGGGCAATAGCGCCTTTACCATAATTTTCATTGCTTTCCGAGAATGCTCATGAAGAGTAGAAAGCTCTTTCAGCAGATTCCCCCGGAAGTATCCGATCTCTTCTTCAGGATGCCCGGACAGGAGGCCTGTACATGAGGCAAAGGCATGCTTATTCCACTTCCCTTATGAGAAGTACTTACTAACATCGGTGTCAAACTTACCGAACATGCCCCTCTGTAGGTTCTGGTTCTCTTCTTGGGCCTAGGCCAATTGAGCTTTTAAATTCTCAATTTCTTCGGCCTGTTGTTTATTCTCTGATAGAATACCCTGTCTTCATACTCAATTAGAAGATACGGGTCCTCATGAAAACCCGGATCATCATCATGTGAGTAGTTTTCGCAATGGGGAGCCGGACAGTCGACTGTCTAGATTAAAATCCTCTAGTCCTTTTCACATAAGGGTAAATGACTTCGGTCAAATAAAGAACGAAATGGAAACCCCAGACTATGTTCACAGAGGAGAAAGGCTTATCCATTCGATGGGATTATGTCTTGAATACCCTTCCTTGGTTGTCCGCTGAATGAAATCTTCTTTCTCTCCTTTATACATGTCGGCAACGGTGGCGGCCAACGCGGTCTGATTGGCAGGTCCCACTCTTTGGAAGCGTGTGGTGTCGCTTGTACCGTTGTAACGCCACACACCGGTTGTCGGTATATATCCTCTGTTGTTGAGGCTACACACACCGGTTGATGGCCGCGGACATGACATCGGGCATGGTCAGATTGTGGTGGGTAAGTATCCCCACCCAAGCCACCAAGCGCTGTAATAAAACGATGTGCTCTTGGGACAAACTCTTCAGCCGCTAATTGTACCTTTTCTTGGAAGGAGTGTCAGAGTATTCAGGTAGACCTCTTCGAGCTCACTCGAATAGGGGGCCGTCTTCAATATAAAACCATTCCAAAGTCCATTTCTTCGAATTCCTTTGGCGTACCCATCGGATACATTATCCCCGCTATGCGGCACACTTCGGCTCCGCTGACCTCCAAGATTGTCTTGTCCACAGTTCGAGGGACAAGACAAAGATACTTCCTCCATAGGTAGAAATGGGCCTCACAACCCAGGAACATCACGCAAACAGCTACGAAGCCTGAGATGTGCATGATAGACCCCGGGGTGAGGTGGTGGAGTTGGATCCCATAGGATTCCAGCAATCCCCTCATGAACGGATGGACGAGATACCGGAGGCCTGATACGTCTCCAACGTATCTATAATTTTTTATGATGGCATGGTATTATATTTTTTTGGATGTTTGATATGAATTAATATGGTATTTTATATTATTTTTGGGACTAACCTATTAATCTAGAGCCTAGTGCCAGTTTCTGTTTTTTCCTTGTTTTTGAGTTTTGCAGATATGGAATATTAAACGGAGTCCAAACGGAATAAAACCTTCGGCATTAATTTTTCCGGAAGGAAACAAATGAATCACGCTTGGAGTGCATGCCAGGGCACCTGCTAGGAGGTCACAAGTCTGGTAGGCGTGTCCACCCTCCCTGGCCGCGCCTGGCAGGCTTGTCGTCTCCTGGGAGGTCTCCTAACCCTATTCTTCGTCCTATAAATACCCAAATATTCCCCCAACACCAAAAAGAGTTACTCAAATACTTTTCCGCTGCTAGAAGCCTCCGTTCCAGAGAGATCCAATCTTGGAGCCTTTCCGATAATTTGTTTGAGGGGGTTTCGATCACGGAGGGCATCTACATTAACTCCATTGCCCCTCCGATGATGCATGAGTAGTCCACCACAGACCTACGGGTCCATAGCTAGTATCTAGATGGATTCTTCCCTCTCTTTGATCTTCAATACCATGTTCTTCATGATCTTCATGGGGATCTATCCGATGTAATCCTCTTTTGTGGTGTGTTTATCAAGATTCGTTGAATTGTGAGTTTATGTCCAGATTATCCATGAATCTTATATAAATCTTCTCTGGTTTCTTATATGAAAGATTTCATATCCTTGTAAGTCTATTCAAGTTATTGGTTTGGTTTGGCCAACTGGATTGGTAACTCTTGCAATGGGAGAAGTGCTTGGTTTTGGGTTTAATCTTGCGATGTCCTCACCTAGTGACATAGTAGGGGTAGCGAGGCACGTATTGTATTTTTGCCATCAAGGGTAACAAGATGGGGTTTTCATCATATTTCTTGATTTTATCCCTCTACATCATGTCATCTTTCTAACGCTTTTTTCTGTTCTTCATAAACTTAATACTCTAGATGCAGGCAGGAGTCGGTCGATGTGTGGAGTAATAGTACTATATGCAGAATCATTTCGGTCTACTTGATACGGACGTGATGCCTATATGCGTGATCATTGCCTTGGATATCTACATGATTATTCGCTTTTCTATCAATTGCTTGACAGCAATTGTTTTACCCACCATGATATTTCCTTACAGAGAGAAGCCTCTAGTGAAACCTATGGACCCTGGGTCTACTTTCCATAATATATTTTCACATGTGTAAAAAAAAATACCAAAAATACTTTGCTGCATTTTATTTACCTTTTACTTTCCCTTCTTGTTTAAATCTATCTCTATCGGATCTAATCATTGCAAATAACAGTGAAGGGATTGACAACCCCTTGATAGCATTGGGTGCAAGAGTTTGATTGTTTGTGTAGATGCATCCATTGGTGACTTGCTTGTTCCTCCTACTGGATTTATACGTTGGTTATCAACAACTGAGGGAAATACTTATCTACTTTGCTGCATCACCCTTTCCTCTTCAAGGTAAAACCAACGCAAGCTCAAAAGGTAGCAAGATGGATTTCTGGCGCCATTGCCAGGGAGGATACACATCAAGCCTACCAAGTACCCATCACAAACTCATCTCTTGCAATTACATTATTTGCCATTTGCCTCTCGTTTTCCTCTCCACCACTTCTAAAACTATTTTCATAAAAAAAGATTTTCCTTTTTATTTGCCCTCTTTCTCTTTTGCCTTTTCCTCGCTGGATCTCTCTTTGTTTGCTTGTGTTCCCATGTGCCTTCTATTTCCTTGCATCCTCGCTTGCTAAAAATCTATTGATATGGATCCTCATCCATCGCTAATATATTCAAACGGCCAAATTATGATGAACCAATTGCTATTGAGTTGAGTGCAATTGATTATCTCTACGAAGTTTTGTTTTAAAATCATGAATTTAATTTTTTTGATGAAGTGTTGAAAGAAGAAAATTATAAGGTGATTCATGATAGATCCTTGATATAAAACCATGATTGCAATGTTGCTAGTATGAATTCTCTAAATATCCATGATGCTAATGATATGCAAAGGCATAAGCTTGTGGATGCTATGTTTCATGAAGATGATATTTTTTTGTTCCCCAACTTTTGATGGGCAAATTCATTATATGATTGCATGGTTGTGCATCATGAAAAGAATGATTTATGTGATAGTTATAATGTTGAATTCCTCCATGATGCTACTGAAATTTATTTTGAGGGAGGAACATGTGCTTGTAGGAATTGCAATAATATCAAGTTCCCTCTCTATGTGTTCAATGTTTTGAGGTTATGCTTGTTTTGCCTTCCAATGCTAGTTGATTCTTGTTCCCATAAATTGTTTGCTCACAAAATCCATATGCATAGAAAGTCAATTAGAATTAAATTGTTGGATGCACACCCACTATTATAACTTGACTTGTATATTCCAATAATGGGCTTTCTCAAATTGCCCTAGGTATTCAAGAGAAAGCAAGTTGGATGCACACCCACTTAGTTTTTCTTGAGCTTTCATACACTTATAGCTCTAGTGCATCCGTTGCATGGAAATCCCTACTGAGTCACATTGATATCTATTGATGGGCATCTCCATAGCCCGTTGATACGCCTAGTTGATGTGAGACTATCTTCTCCCCTTCCTTGACAAGCTCCATCACAATCTATTCCACCTATAGTGCTATATCCATGGCCCACGCTCATGTATTGCGTGAGAGTTGAAAAGATTTGAGAAAATAAAAGTGTGAAAACAATTGCTTGACTTGTCATCGGGGTTGTGCATGATATAAATACTGTGTGTGGGGAAGATGGAGCATAGCCAGACCATATGATATTGTAGGGATAACTTTCTTTTGCCATTATATTTTGAAGAGATACAATTGCTTTGCTAGTATGCTTGAAATATTATTGTTTATGAATAAATATTAAGCTTTTGTTTGGAGTCTTACGGATCTGAATATTCATGCCGCAATAAAGAATATTACATTGATAAATATGTTAGGTAGCACTCCACATTAAAAATTCTGTTTTTATCATTTGCCTACTCGAGGACGAGTAGGAATTAAGCTTGGGGATGTCGATATGTCTCCAACGTATATATAATTTTTGATGATGGCATGCTATTATATTATCTATTTTGGATGTTTTATATGAATTAATATGCTATTTTATATTGTTTTTGCGACTAACCTATTAATCTAGAGCCTATTGCCAGTTTCTGCTTTTTCCTTGTTTTTTTGCAGATATGGAATTTTAAATGGATTCCAAACGGAATAAAACCTTTGGAATAATTTTTCTAGAAGGAAACAAATCAACCAGGCTTCGAGTGCATGCCAGGGCACCTGGCACGAGGTCACAAGCCTGGTAGGTGCAGCCATCCCCTGTCGCTCCTCGAGGGCTTGCCGTCTCCTGGCAGGTTTCCTAACCCTATTCTTTATCCTATAAATACCCAAATATTCTCCCAACACCAAAACAAGCCACACAAATACATCAACTCCATTGCCCCTCCGATGATGCGTGAGTGGTCCACCACATACCTACAGGTCCATGGCTAGTAGCTAGATGGCTTCTTCCCTCTCTTTGATTTCAATACCATGTTCTTCATGATCTTCATGGGGATCTATCCGATGTAATCCTCTTTTGTTATGTGTTTGTCATGATCCGATGAATTGTCAGATTATCCATGAATCTTATTTGAATCTTCTTAGAATTCTTATATGCATGGTTTCATATCCTTCTAGGTCTCTTCGAGTTATTTGTTTCGTTTGGTCAACTCAATTGGTAATTCTTGCAATGGGAGAACTGTTTGGTTTCGAGTTCAAGCTTGCGGTGTCCTCACCCACTGACATAGTAGGGGTAGCAAGGCACATATTGTATTGTTGCCATTAGGGGACACAACATGTGTTTTCGTCATATTGCTTGAGTTTATCCCTCTACATCAGGTCATCTTTGTTAATGCGTTACTCTGTTCTTCATGAACTTAATACTCTAGATGCAGGCAGGAATTGGTCGATGTGTGGAGTAATAGTAGTAGATGCATAATCGTTTCGGTCTACTTGATATGGACGTGATGCCTATATTCATGATCATTTCCTTGGATAACTACATGATTGCTCTCTTTTCTATCAATTGCTTGGCAGTAATTTGTTTACCCACCATGATATTTGCCTGCGAGAGAGAAGCCTATAGTGAAACCTATGGCCCTCGGGTCTACTTTGCATAATATATTTTCAGATCGGTAAACCAAAAAATACCAAAAATACTTTGCTGCAATTTATTTACATTTTAATTTTCGTTCTCATTTACATATATCTCTACCGGATCTAATCCTTAGAAATAATCATGAAGGGATTGACAAACCCTTTATAGCGTTGGGTGCAAGAGTTTGATTGTTTGTGTAGGTGCATCCATTGGTGACTTGCTTGTTCCTACTACTGGATTGATACCTTGGTTCTCAACAACTAACAGAAATACTTATCTACTTTGCTGCATCACCCTTTCCTCTTCAAGGGAAAACCAACGCAAGCTCAAGAGGTAGAAAGGCCTTGCAGAAAAATGGGACGAAGCATACGCGTTCCCACCTTTGAGGGTTGGTGCGGCGCTCCGTGAAAACCTTGTTGTTGTAAGAAGTTAAACCTGCGCGAGTCACTGACAATTTCGAAGAAGGGAGATACCCCTGGGTCTCCAGACGGCGTAGCCGCGGGAGCGATACGGTGCAGCTTGTCCAGTCCCCGGGACGTGAGCCGTAAGGGCGCGCGGAGGATCTTGGGGCGTTTGCCATGTTTTTCGTGGATCTTCCGCTAGGAGTTTTTTGCGTTGCGGAGGAACAGAAGGATGTGGTCTAAATCGCAATTCTATTCATTTAAATGGGTGGTGCCTCTGTTACGAAGGGGTAGTATTATAAAAAAGACTACTGAACCACTCATCTCCCCATGATGCGCGCAAATAGAGGAGCACCGGCGGTTATTATAATACAATTCAAGATGCTTGGGATTTCACCGATGACTGGTCGGTTTCCGGATAAGAAGGAGTAAGGGTCTCACATCGCAAGCCGAAGATTTTGATACGTGAAGATCATCTGAACATACATCGGCGTTGAAGGCTAGTCCGGGGGCTACTTAGGGGGTCCTCGAATAGCCAACCTATTTCTTATGGGCCGGACTATGTGGGCTGCGAGGTGAATATCAGATGATCAAGGGACCCGTCGCCAGGGTGGGAGCTTCAATTAGCCGTGGCGTGTCCTCCGAGATGACAATCGTAGATAGGCATGTTTATCTCTTTGGCGTCTGACCGACCATGTATAAACCCTAGATACCCTTGGCATCTATATAAGCCACAGGGTCTTAGGTTGTAGATAGAACAACTCATCTAGGGTTAGCTATTCGATCTCGAGGTAGATCAACTTTGTAACCCCACATATCATCAACACAACCAAGCAGGACGTAGGGTATTACCTCCATAGGAGGGCCCGAACCTAGGTTAAATTGTGTCCCCTTCATCTCTTGTTACCATCGGTTCTAGTCTCATGGTTCGGGATCCCTTACCCGAGATCCACCGGCATTGACACCGATACCAGGGACATATCCTACCTTTTCTGCATCAGGAATGCGACGCTAGGGTGCAGGCGCCACCATGAACCGACATTTCCTCACCACAGACCGACGTGCCGCCACAGACCGGAATGCACACACGTGTCGCGTCTCCTCGGTTTAAAATAGTGGAGTTTCAGAGGAGCAACACAGGCGCTAGGGCACACGCGTCTGGCATCTCCTTGCCTTGCTCTCTTCGCTAGGGACCACGCGTTTCAGCCTCGCTAGAGGCTCACAGGGACGCTGCTGGCTTTCTCGATCCAATTGTGTCGATTCAATGGGTGGCGTCTTGATTCAGTGCATGGTGTCAATTCAGTGGATCTCATCGAGTCAGTTGCCAATTAAATCCCATGTCATACCGAGCCTAGCCCTCTATATAAACCACGCACCCCTTCGTCTCTTCTTGACAACTTCCATCCCCGCTGCTCCTTCTCTGCTTCATCCAACTCCAAAGCAGTTTCGAAGCGAGGCAAGTAGAGAAGATGCAGTACAACAATCACACCTTCCACTCCCTCGCACTATGCCAAAGAGGAGTTACCCCGCCGACATCATCGTGGAGACCATGCTTCGTGTGTGGGCGATCTCACGGTGGAGGTGTCTTAGGGAGTTGGCCCAGGCGTTCCTCCGGCTAGGCTTTGGCCACCTCCCGGAGGGCTCGCCGGTCATGTTCCTCCTGGACGAGATGCGTCCGCATGCATCTTCCCGGTGATCGGGATGCTCAGGAACATCACCAACCACTTTGACCCGTTCTATCTTCTCGGGCAGGTGTTTTGGTGTGGCTGCGAGTTCATCGCTTTCACAACCTACAACATCTTCACCGATGTCGAGACCATCTTCCCCACCGCCAACACTATGTAGATCGTCCCCTACTACATCGTCAAGAATGGCATGGAGGAGGACTACAGAAGATGGCGCTGAAGGCAGGCCGGTTTGTCGTGAAGATGGAGCTAAGGATACCCTAGTGTTGGCCTAGTGTGTTAGGGCTTTTAATTTCTACTACTATTATTGTATCATTTGGTAAGTTGTACCGTGAGCTTGCCTCGTGTTATATCGTGTTATATGTAAGAACTTTCATTTATATATATATATATGTTATGCTTGTGTTATATATGGATCTTTTGGCTAGAATGTAAGGGCTTTTATTATTGTTGTGTTATATTTGGATTTTATTAGAAACAACAAAATGAAATATGTGAAAAAGGATACAAAAGCTAGAACCAAAAGGGTAAAAAAATTGAAGCTTTTATTCATGTTTTGTTATATTCGGATTTTATTACAAACGACATAATCAAAACTGTCAAAAAAAGAAACAAAAGCTAGAGCAAAAAATATGAACAATAGCATGGCCATCCCTGCCTATAAACTTGGTATAAACCACACAGTGTATAAAAAAGCTCACCTTTGCCTCTATGGTGATCCCTAAGGCATGCAACATGCACATATAACAACCCTATAATATAGGGATACAACATGCACTATAGAGTGTGACAACTAAGACCAGATATTATTTTTATGGGATATTTTTTATTTTAATCCAATAACAAGCTTGGAGGCTGCCTCTACATCCCTTAGCATGCAAGATGCACCATAGAGTGTGACACGTAGGAGAGGAAGCATGCAACCATGTCACATGGACATATTGCAATTTTTGAAAATGTTGGTGGCCATATTGCACGAAAGAGCAATCAAATAAATGTTCGTGGCTAATTTTTGAAATGTTGTTTTGGAGATTAAATTTTGAACGTAAAAAGGAGATGCAAAAAAAATAGAGCCAGCACGTTCACTATTTTTTGTGGGTCTTTTTTATCTTTGGGGGTGGGTTGGGGGTTTTGACAGTCACCTTGCCATGGCCCAACAAAATCTTGGTTTAGGTTTGGGCCCAACAACTCAAGTTACCCTTTGTTTTCTTGCACTCGGTGTGGTGCATTCTGTAGAAACCGAAACTATCCAAATAGATTCAGAGATTCATCGACAGACTTTTAGAGATTCGGACATTCAGAGATAGAGATTCGGAGATCGAGTAAGCAAGTCCAAATAGATTCAGATATTCAGAGACAGAGTTTGAGCTTACACAATAGTAAGCATACGATCTACAAACTAAGCATTTAAGTGTAAGGTTACACCACAGTAATAACATCTCTTAACGAGAGATGACCAACAAGTAAGCAAGTACTAGAGCAACTACAGAAAAATAAAATCCTAAAGATATCAGATTGGCCTGCTTCTTCAATTCAATCATCTGCTTCAAATTATTGTTCATCTTCTTTAAGTCCCCCCTTCAAATCCGCATCCACCACTGTCGGAGCAACACTATGAGAGACCAAATTCTCAACGGCTGGCAACAGATTGAGCTCTCGGCTTGCGACCCCATTCAAATCCTTCAAATCAAGCAAGCCATCCAGTTGAAGCCTCCTAACATAGTGATCTAGATATTCAAAATAGTTGCATTTCTCCATGATCTGAAATGAAATCATGAACGAAATCAGAGGAAAAAGAAAAATAATTTAGATGGAGAATGAAGGAAATCAGAGCAGAATCATGATATCTAACATTTCCCTCTCGCTTGCTTTGACATTTGGCGAAGTCGCGCCCATGGTTGCCATTCTTTCTCTCCTTCGAAGTCCACCGTCTCAATGGCACGATGCATGGGCATTCAGGACATGGCTCCGTGGGCACTGGACCATACATGGGCCACGAGGGTTGGGAGGCTGAAGTGGAGCTGGACATGGCTCTCGTCCCTTGAGAAGAAGAAACAAATTAGTGGTGGTCTAGTCGAGGTAGAAGAAGGAACAGAAGAAAGGTGGGCAGAGTGGGCAGAGTGGCTGCTCTGTCTGTCGTGGCGGCTCTATCTCTTGTTGTGTGGAGAAGTAGGGTACTCGCGGATCGCCAACTGATCAAACAACGCGGATGGCCACCCAAGCGAGCGACACGGATCGCCAACAGATCGAATGGCGAGGAGCGTGCCAAGGGAATTCCTTCTGGAAGAACCTATCGGACAGCTGTAATTTGGATTTAGGGACAGCTGTAATTTGGAGCTAAAGTTGGGAGAGATGCTACAGGGTTTAGAGCCGGTCAACTAGGTTCTCTTAGGTTTGACCAACATTCAAATGACGATAACTAATTCAAAAAAATAGAAAAATTGTGGAACCTTCGCGGTTCGTCCTTTTGTAAGACATAGTAACAGCAAAAAAATATAAACTTGGTATACGAATAATTTTACCAAAAATCATTTTTTGAATTGAGGTACCACAATCAACTTAAAATGGGGAGAACTAATTAAAAAAAATGAAATATTGGAAAACATGTGCATAATGTCGTGTTATGTGACATGGCTTAGACCAAAAATAAGAAACTTGATTTTAGAATATTCGAGTAAAAACTCCTTCACACCAATGAGGTATCACGTATGACGATGTATAGAATTCAAGGATGAGAGTGAGAGAGGTTAGGTTTCCAAATATTTCAAACAAATTAGAAAAATCACCAAAGCTTCGTCTTTGAGTGAATAAGAAGGACATGAACTTATTTTTCATTTTTCAAAATTTGAACTGTTTTTCTATTAAAACATGTTTTTAAATAAAAAAATAAAAAAATATGAAGTTTAATACAGTAAATATTGAGTCTTCGAATTGACACTCTATAGATTGAATATCTCTTATTGAAAAATATTTGGCTCCTTTAGACAAGGTCAAAAAAGGATTGATTACAAATGGGGCCGTTTACCCTAGCTTTGGAGCTCATTTCTAACACATGCGTCATTGCTATGTCTTTCACTACGGAAAAGAAACTTTACCTTAAATTTTTGTTAATAAAACATAGCAACATAACACCACAGAGCAATGGACTTAAAATATGGGTATTGGTCCAGATTAAAATTTTGACTGAAATTTGAATTTTACAAACCTTCAAGTTTTCAGAGTACTAGTATTATTACATCATACAAATATCATTATTACACATTGAAGTTTTCACAGTACTCTAAATTGACAATAGAACCTTAGACCTCAAAGTTTTGAAAGTTCAAATTCAAATTTTTGACTTACTCCTTGTGTGCCCGGATGGCTTCACCGTCTTGCTCCTGGTTTCCCTAATGGGATAGGGTGCTGGATCAACTTCTTGTTCCTCTTCACTCGGGGTGGTGGGACTGGAGATGTTGATGGAGCACTACCAGATCAAGTGATGACCATTAGTTGGTCATCTGCAGGCTGGACAATCGTTAAAGGAAGCATATATTCTTCCTCATCCCGTAAGGCTTCAAAACCTTCATAAGCCATGGCTTCAAATTTAGATGATGTTTTAACCGGAGCTTCTTCCTCTCTAGTCATTTTCTTTCCTTTGCTACTTATAATTAACTTAAAGCTGGATCACAACAGAAATAATGTTACAAGCCATCTAGATGGATTCTTCTCTCTCTTTGATCTTCAATACCATGTTCTTCATGATCTTCATGGGGATCTATCCGATGTAATCCTCTTTTGTGGTGTGTTTGTCAAGATCCAATGAATTGTGAGTTTATGTTTAGATTATCCGTAAATATTATTTGAATCTTCTCTAGATTCTTATATGCATGATTTCATATCCTTGTAAGTCTCTTCGAGATATTGATTTGGTTTGGCCAACTAGATTGGTAATTCTTGCAATGGGAGAAGTGCTTGGTTTTGGGTTCAATCTTGCGGGGTCCTCACCCAGTGACATAGTAGGGGTAGCGAGGCATGTATTGTATTGTTGCCATCAAGGGTAACAAGATGGGGTTTTCATCATATTCTTGAGTTTGTCCCTCTACATCATGTCATGCTACTTAATGCGTTACTCTATTCTTCATAAACTTAATACTCTAGATGCAGGTAGGAGTCGGTCGACGTGTGGAGTAATAGTAGTAGATGCAGAATCGTTTCGGTCTACATGATATGGACGTGATGCTTATATGCATGATCATTGCCTTGGATAACTACATGATTATTCGCTTTTCTAGCAATTGCTTGACAGTAATTTGTTTACCCACCATGATATTTCCTTCGAGAGAGAAGCCTCTAGTGAAACCTATGGGCCCCGGGTCTACTTTCCACAATATATTTTCAGATCTATAAAACAAAAATACCAAAAATACTTTTCTGCAATTTATTTACCTTTTACTTTCTGTTCTTGTTTACATCTATCTCTATCAGATCTAATCCTTCCAAATAATCGTGACGGGATTGACAACCCCTTTATAGCGTTTGTGTAGGTGAAACCATTGGGGACTTGCTTGTTCCTCCTACTGGATTGATACCTTGGTTCTCAACATCTAAGGGAAATACTTATCTACTTTGCTGCATCACCCTTTCCTCTAAAACCAACGCAAGCTCAAGAGGTAGCAAGAAGGATTTCTGGAGCTGTTGCTAGGGAGGATACACTACAAGCCTACCAAGTACCCATCACAAACTCATCTCTTGCATTTATATTATTTGCCATTTTCCTCTCGTTTTCCTCTCCCCCACTTCTAAAATGATTCTCAGAAAAAAAAGATTTTCCTTTTTTATTCGCCTCTTTCCCGTTCGCCTGTTTCTCGTCGGATCTCTTTTTGTTTGCTTGTGTTGCCATGTGCCTTCTATTTGCTTGCATCTTTTCTTGCTAAAAATCTATTGATATGGATCCCCATACATTTGCTAATCTTTCCAAAAGGCCAAATTCTGATGAACCAATTTCTAGTGAGTTGAGTGCACTTGATTATCTCTATGAAGTTTTGTTTGAAAATCATGAATCTGCAAATTTTGATGAAGTGTTGAAAGAAGATAATTATAAGGTGATTCATGATAGATGCTTGATTTAAAAGCATGATTAAAATGTTGCTAGTATGAATTCTCTAAATATCTATGATGCTAATGATATTCAAAGCCATAAGCTTGGGCATGCTATGTTTCATGAAGATTATATTTTTTTGTTCCCCATGATTTGATGGGAAAATTCATTATGATTATTTCATGCTTGTGCATCATGAAAAGAATGATTTATGTGTTAGTTATATGGTTGAATTTCTTCATGATTCTACTGAAATTTATTATCAGGGAGGAACATATGCTTGTAGGAATTGCAATAATATCAAGTTGCCCCTCTATGTGTTCAAAGTTTTGAGGTTATGCTTGTTTTGCCTTCCTATGCTAGTTGATTCTTGTTCTCATAAGTTGTCTGCTCACAAAATCCATATGCATAGAAAGTTAGTTAGACTTAAATGTACTTATCATGAGATTCATGATGCTTTCTCGCATATTTCAATTACTACTTTTTTATGTGAGCATCACTGAAATCAGTATGCGTAGCTAGCTAGGGGCGTTAAACAATAGCGCTTGTTTGGAGGCAACCCAATTTTATTTTTATGTTATTTTTTTGCTTCTATTTTTGAGTGTTTACCACATTATTAAATATGTAGTAATTTTGTTTTGGTGTTATAATTATTGTTTCAGCCAAGTAAAGGGTGATCTATGGTGGTTGTTGATTCGATCTTGCTGAAAAACAGAAACTTTTGCGCTCATTCCAAGCGTTTTCTAAATTTTTCATAGTGTCTACTGAGTTTGACATTTTTAACAAGCTTGATATATAACTTTCCAAGGTATTCCTAATTTTTCCGAATTTTTTGAGTTACAGATGTATAAGAAGTTTTCAGATTGCTACACACTATTCTATTTTTAACAGATTCTGTTTTCTTTGAGTTGTTTGCCTATTTTGATGAATCTATGAGTTGTATCATGGTGTATGAACCATGTATAAGTTAGAATACAGAAGGTAAAACACCAATATAAATAAAGAATTAGTTCACAACAGTATCTAAAGTGGTGATTTATTTTATTATTCTAACGGATCTCACGAGTTTTCTATTAAGTTTTGTGTTGTGAAGTTTTCAAGTTTTCGGTAAAGATTTGATGGACTACGGAATAAGGAGTGGCAAGAGCCTAAGATTGGGGATGACCAAGGCACCCCAAGTGATATTCAAGTATTCCAAAGAGCCTAAGCTTTGGTATTCCCCGGAAGGCATCCCCTCCTTCATCTTCAATCCATTGGTAAATTTACTTGAGGCTATATTTTTATTCACCACATGATATGTGTTTTGCTTGGAGCGTCTTGTATGATATGAGTCTCTGCTTCGTAGTTATTCATAATTATCATTGCTGCACACATATTTTGAGAGAGAGACGTTGAATCATGAATTTGTTACAATACTCTATGTGCTTCAGTTATATCTTTTGCGTTAGGCAATTTTGCTCTATATGCTTCACTTATATTTTTTAGATCATGATGGTGTTTGCGTTTTATAGAAATAATTGAACTCTCATACCTCATTTATATTATTTTGAGAGTCTCTAAACAGCATGGTAATTGGTCTAGGTTATGAATTTGATCCTAATACGATAGGCATCCAAGAGGGATATAATAAAAACTTCCATATTAACTGCATTGATTATTATGAGAAGTTTGATTCCTTGCATAAAGTTTTGAGATATAAAGATGGTAATGCTAAGAGTCATGTTAGTAAGTAATTGTGATTTGGTAAAAATACTTGTTTAAAGATCTGTGATTCCCATAGCATGCCCGTATGGTGAACGGTTATGTAAGGAAGTCGGAGCATGATTTGTTCATAGATTGCCGACCTTTGTGTGAGGGTCGGGAGCGCGCGATGGTTAACTCCTACCAACCTCTCCCCTAGGAGCATGCGTTTAATACTTTGCTTCAATGACTAATGGACTTTTTGAACAAGTATGTGAGTTCTTTATGACTAACGTTGAATCCATGGAATATACATACTCTCACCCTTTCCACCTTTGCTAGCCTATCTAGTACCGTACAACTTTCGCCGGTACAACAAACACCTTCCTCAAAACAGCCACCATATACCTTCCTCAAAATAGGCACCATATATCTTACCTCAAAACAGCCACCATACCTACCTATTATGGCATTTCCATAGCCATTCCGAGATATATTGCCATGAAACTTCCATCATTTCTTTTTATGACTTGCACCATCACTTCCATATAGCATATACAGTCATATTTTGTCATAGGTAAAGTTGTAATTTTATTTTGAGTTATAAGTAAGTAAAAGTATGATGATTATCATTATTAGAGCATGTCCCGTGTGAGGAAAGGATTATGGAAGCTATGATTCCCTTAGAAGTGGGGATGAGATTCCTGACTTTATGAAAAAAATAAAAGAGGCCAGCGAAGCCCAAATAAAAAAAAGAGGCAAGGGACATTTCTACAATCTTTTTCCACACTTGTGCTTAAAAGTGGCACTATTATCTTCATGATAGAGAGTCTCCTATTTTGTCACTTCATATAATAGTGGAATT
Source organism: Hordeum marinum (assembly GCA_022496015.1). NCBI lineage: Eukaryota > Viridiplantae > Streptophyta > Magnoliopsida > Poales > Poaceae > Hordeum > Hordeum marinum. Next base: position 542,314,787 of record CM039673.1, on the reverse strand, counting down.
TTTCTTCATGAGCAAGAAGGTTGGATGCACACCCACTATTATAACTTGGCTTGTATATTCCAATAATGGGCTTCCTCAGATTGCCCTAGGTCTTCATGAGCAAGCAAGTTGGATGCACACCCACTTAGTTTCTTCTTGAGCTTTCATACACTTATAGCTCTAGTGCATCTGTTGCAAGGCAATCCCTACTCACTCACATTGATATCTATTGATGGGCATCTCCATAGCCCATTGATACACCTAGTTGATGTGAGACTATCTTCTCCCCTTCCTTGACAACCTCCACCACATTCTATTCCACCTATAGTGTTATATCCATGGCTCACACTCATGTATTGCATGAGAGTTAAAAAAGTTTGAGAAAATTGCTTGACTTGTCATCGGGGTTGTGCATGATATAAATACTTTGTGTGGGGAGGATGGAGCATAGCCAGACTATATGTTATTGTAGGGATAACTTTCTTTTGCCATTATATTTTGAGATATTATTGTTTTGCTAGTATGCTTGAAATATTATTGTTTTTGTATAAATATTAATTTTTTGTTTTGAGTCTTATGGATCTAAATATTCATGCCACAATAAATAATATTACATGGATAAATATGTTAGGTAGCAGTCCACATCAAAAATTCTATTTTTATCATTTACCTACTCGAGGATGAGCAGGAACTAAGCTTGGGGATGCCGATACGTCTCCAACATATCTATAATTTTTGATGATGGCATGCTATTATATTAGCTGTTTTGGATGTTTTTTATGCATTAATATGCTATTCTATATTATTTTCGGGACTAACCTATTAATCTAGAGCCTAGTGCCAGTTCCTCCTTTTTCCTTGTTTTTGATTTTTGCAGATATGGAATATTAAACGGAGTCCAAATGGAATAAAACCTTCGGAATGAATTTTTCTAGAAGGAAAAAAATCAACCAGGCTTGGAGTGCATGCCAGGGAACTTGCCAGGAGGTCACAAGCCTGGTAGGTGCGGCCACCCCCCTGGCCGCGCCTAGGAGGCTTGCCATCTCTTGGCAGGTTTCCTAACCCTATTATTCGTCATATAAATACCCAAATATTCGCCCAACACCAAAATGAGCCATGCAAATACTTTTCTGCCGCCAAAAGCATCTGTTCCCGAGAGATCCAAACATGGAGCCTTTTCCAAACATGGATATTTTTATTTTAATCCAATCACAATCTTAGAGGCTGCCTCTACACCCCTTAGCATGCAACATGCACCATAGAGTGTGACAAGTAGGAGAGGAAGCATGCAACCATGTCACATGGACATATTGCAATTTTTGAAAATATTGGTGGCTATATTGCATGAAAGATCAATCAAATAAATGATCGTGGATAATTTTTGAAATGTTGTTTTGGAGATTAAATTTTCAACATAAAAAGGAGAAGCAGAAAGAACAGAGCCATCATGTGCACCTTTATTGTGGGTCTTTTTTATCTTTGGGGGTAGGTTTGGGGGTTTCACAGTCACCTTGCCATGGCCCAACAAAATCTTGGTTTAGGTTTGGGACCAACAACTCAAGTTACCCTTTGTTTTCTTGCACTTTGAGTGGTGTGCTCTGAAGAAACTGAAACTATCCAAATAGATTCAGATATTCAGCGACAGAGTTTTAGAGATTCAGAGATTCAGAGACACAGAGATTCAGAGACAGAGATTCAGATATTGAGTAAGCAAGTCCAAATAGATTCAGATATTCAGAGACAGAGTATAAGCTTACACCACATTAAGTATATGATCTACACATTGAGCATTTAAGCTTAAGCTTACATCACAGTAATAACATCTCTTAACGAGAGATGACCAGCAAGTAAGCAAGTCCTAGAGCAACTACAGAAAAATAAAATCCTAAAGATATCAATTTGGCCTGCTTCTTCAATTCAATCATCTGCTTAAAATTATTGTTCATCTTCTTTAATTCCCCCCTTCAGATTGACATCCACCACTGTCGGAGCAACACAGTGAGAGACCAAATTCTCAACGGCTGGCGACAGATTGAGCTGCCGGATTACGGCCCTCCAGTTGAAGCCTCCTAACATAGTGATATAGACATTCAAAATAATTGCATTTATCCACGATCTGAAAATAAATCATGAACAAAATTAGAGGAAAAAAATTAATTCAGATCGATAATGAAGGAAATCAGGGAAGAATCATCAGATCTAACATTTCCCTCTCGCTTTCTTTCACATTTGGCAAAGTCGTGTCCATAGTTGCCATTCTTTCTCTCCTTTGAGGTCCACCGTCTCAAAAGAAAGGTCAGCAAAGTAGGAAGAGTAGTTCCTCTATCTCTCGTGGCTGCTCTGTCTCTTGTTGTGTGGAGATGGAGGGTACTCGTGGATCGCCAACTGATCGAACGACGCGGATGGCCACCCGAGCGAGCGACCCGGTCGCCAACAGATCGAATGGCGAGGAGCGTGCCAAGGGAATTCCTTCTAGAAGAACCTATGGGACGGATGTAATTTGGAGCTAGGGTATGATCGGACAGCTGTAATTTGGAGCTAGAGTTTCAAGATATGCTGCGGGGTTTAGAGCCGGTCAACTTGGTTATCTTAGGTTTGACCAACATTCAAATGACGATAACTAATTTAAAAAAATCAAAAAAGTATGGAACCTTTGCGGTTCGTCGTTTTGTAAGACATGGTAACCGTAAAAAAATATAAAATTGGTATACGGATAATTTTACCAAAAATCATTTTTTTTGAATTGAGGTACCACAATCAACTTAAAATGGGGAGAACTAATTCAAAAAAAATGAAATATCGGAAAACATGCGCATAATTTCGTCTTATGTGAGATGGCTTAGACCAAAAAGTAGAAACTTGGTTTTAGAACATTTGAGTAAAAACTCCTTCACACAAATGAGGTATCACGTACGACGATATATAATATTCAGGGATGAGAGTGAGAGAGGTTTAGGTTTCCTATAAATTCAAATAAATTAGAAAAATCACCAAAGCTTCGTCTTTGAGTGAATGAGAAGGTTATGGACTTATTTTTTATTTTTCTAAATTTGAACTGTTTTTCTTACGGTTTTCTATTAAAGCATCTTTTTAAACAAAAAAATATGAAGTTTAATTCAGTAAATATTAAGACTTCGAATTGATACTCTATAGATTGAATAGCTCTTATTAAAAAATATTTGTCTCATTTAGACGAGGTCAAAAAAGGATTTATTACAAATGGGGCAGTTTACCCTAGCTTTGGAGCTCATTTCTAACACATTTGTCATTGCTACGAGTTTCACTACGGAAAAGAAACTTTACCTCAAATTTTCGTTAATAAAACATAGCAACATCACACCACAGAGCAATGGACTTCAAATATGGGTATTAATTCAAATTCAAATATTGGTTCAGATTCAAATTTTGTCTGAAATTTGAATTTTACAAACCTTCAAGTTTTCACAGTACTAGTATTACTACATCATAAAAATAGAATTATTACACATCAAGTTTTCACAGTACTCCAAATTGACAACAGAATCTTAGACCTGAAAGTTTTCAAAGTTCAAATTCAAATTTTTGACTTGCTCCTTCTGTGCTCGGATGGCCTCACCGTCTTGCTCCTAGTTTCCCTAACTAGGATAGGGTGCTGGAACAACTTCTTGTTCCTCTTCACTTGGGGTGGTGGGACTAGAGATGTTGATGGAGAACTACTAGAGCAAGTGATGACCATTTGTTGGTCATCTGCAGGCTCAACAATCGTGAAAGGAACCATAGATTCCTCCTCTTCCTGTAAGACTTCAAATCCTTCATAAGCCATGGCTTCAAATTTAGATGATGTTTTAACCGGAGCTTCTTCCTCTCTAGGCCTTTTCTTTCCTTTGCTTCTTATAATTAAATCAGAGCTGGATCAAAACAGAAATAATGTTACAAGCCATCAAACAAAGAGAACAAATGAATAAAAAAAGGATGCACACATACCAAGCTACTGCTTCAATTGCCTCTGCATTTGCTGCTGCCCATCGTTCCTCTTCTCCAAATGATGCATCCACTACATTGGTAGAAGTCCTAGCAATGTGCCCTAGGATTCCACAATTTTTGCACTTACGCTGTTTTGGAACACGATGCTCTTCACCAGCTCTATAGATGTTTTTCCTTTGTCTTCCTAGTGGTCTAGTCCATACAGGAGAACTGAGCTTGAACCCTAGATCTACTATGTTCCATTGGTCTTTTCCCAAGAGTGTAGGCACATTGGAAGCATAAGCAGCCCTAAATTTAGCAACAGAGAAATATTTAGATATGTACTGATCAACTTCACCGTCTTCACCCCCAATAAAGGTCATGAGATGTAGGGCATGTATGCATGGCTTCCCATGGATCTGCCATTGCCTACAACTGCATTCCCTAGTTGCTAGGTTCCTTGGATACCTCCATTACCTATCTTTACTGTTAATATATGTTACCTCTGTCTCGTATGTGGAAGATCGAATGCATTTCATTCCGAGTCCTCTTGCCTTGCCATGCAATGCCTTAATATGAGATGGCAGAACGAAATGGCTAACATATTGTGTTTCCGCAGTTGTTTTGTGAAGAACCATTTTTATCATGATAATGTGCCTAATCTTATCAAATTCTTGCCACAATATTAGCCCTTTCAGTGAATTGATCTTTGCGTTGAAGCACTCTGCCAAGTTATGGTCACATAGTCTGCTTTGCAGATTTCATTGAATTTGCTTCTAGACCACAGCTTTCCGTGATGTGCGTCCATGTAATCCTTCACCAAAGTATTGTGAGCATACAAAACTCTCAAATGGTGCTCATGCTTCCTCTCACTGCATGTGTATGATGCTGGCCATAGATTCTCATCATAAATTTTACCTTTGAACTTATTTTGAAATTCTGAGCAAGGTGTCACATACATTCCCTAGGCTCAACTCTAGAGAATAAAATTTCTACTGCACTCTCCAAACCCTTGCAAGCATCTGTGTGTATAGCTAAACCTGGGCGTGTACCTATAATGTTCCATAATTGTTGCAGAAACCAGACCCAACTTTCCTCCAACTCTGCCTCCACCACACCAAATGCAACTAGGAGTAACCACTTGTGTCCATCAACTGCACAAGCTGCCACTAGCTACCCTCTCTCCATCTTCCATTCAAAGCAGTTGCATCAATGGCCAAGTAGGGCATGCAACCATCCAGAAACCCCTGCCAAAAAGCCTTGAAACAAACAAAATCCCTCCTGAAGCACTCCTTCTCAAATGACTTTCCTTTTATTTTGTATTTAACTGTATGCTTGTCAATCTCTACAACACTCCCTGGACTAGCAGCTTCCACTTCAGCTTTATATGTATAAAGCAACTGAAAGCTCACGTTCCATGAACCATTAATCCTGTCGAGAGCTATTTCCTTAGCATAAAAAAATCCTCATGTAAGGAATATCAATCTTGTACTTCTCAAATAGATTTCCATGGAGTGTTGTTGGACCAAGTGTTGGTGTTTGTCTCAACCAATCCAAGATTGCATTTGTCACCCACTTAGTCTTTGCTAGCTTTGTTTTAGCCTTTCCCCCTCCCTCTCTAGGTGGAAAAGTGTGTTTGTGTTCATTCTTTTTTATATGAAACAAATTAGAAAATGATGTAAACTTAATAAAGCAACACACAATTATCTAAAAATAGAATCAATCAATAAAATATATACACAAACCTGAATAATCTTGCTCCTCAACATATTTGATGCATGCAACTTCCATTTACACATGGGGTATGAGGATTTAACAGTAAACCTTTTTGGATCACTCCTGATAATCACATAATCATTTTTAGTGAGAATGCAGAATGTTGTCACTGCATTACGACAGTCCACCATAGACTGGAATACGATGCCGACAGCAAGCTAAGGATTTTCCCTGTTCCACTCATTTGTTGGCATGTCATTGCCATCATATTCATCTACTAAGTTGTAAATGTTCTCCTCCCTCTCTTCATCATCAATGTCATCAAATCTAGCACCGGTGATAGGTTCCTCCTGATATTCATCTGTCATTGCTTGTTGGCTAACTGTATCTACAAGTTGAGGGTCAATATTCTCATCCTCATCATCAAGCCGAGGCACTTCCTCGTCTGGCTCTACATGTTTTTCCACCTTGGCTGCAAAAGCGATAGGAGAATTGGCACAAGAGGATGCAGCAGTCATATTGTGACTTTTAGAGACACTAGCTCTTCTTGGTCTCGACCTACAAGGAGTGTCGAGGCACTCGCTATTAGTAGAGACAAAAGATTTCCAACACCCTTCCTACTGTCCCGTTCATTGTCCCGTGGCTGAAGCACCTCAACAACAATTTTACCCAAGCGCCTCTCAGCATTCAAAGTGAAGAGTGTTACATCTCCAACGTATCAATAATTTATCTTTTGGATGTTTTATATGCATTAATATGGAATTTTTTATTACTTTTGGGACTAACCTATTAATCTAGAGCCTAGTGCGAGTTCCTGTTTTTTTCCTTGTTTTTGAATATTGTAGATATGGAATATTAAATGGAGTCCAAATGGAATAAAATCTTTGGAATGATTTTTTCTGGAAGGAAAGAGATCTACAGAACTTGGAGTGCAAGGCGGGGCCTCTACCAGGAGGTCACAAGCCAGGGAGGCCTGGCCACCCCCTTGGTCGTGCCTGGCGGGCTTGCCACCTCCTGGCAGGTCTCCTAACCATATTCTTCATCCTATAAATACCCAAATATTCCCCCAACACCAAAAAGAGCCACAAAAATAATTTTCCTCCGATGGAAGACTCCGTTCCCGAGAGATCCAATCTGGGAGAGTGTTCCGGTAATCTGTCGGAGGGGGATCCGATCATGGAGGGCATCTACATCAACTCCATTGCCCCTTCGATGATGCATGAGTAGTCCACCGCAGACCTACGGGTCCATAGCTAGTATCTAGATGGCTTCTTCTCTCTCTCTTTGATCTTCAATACCATGTTCTTCATGATCTTCATGGAGATCTATCTGATTTAATACTCTTTTGCGGTGTGTTTGTCAAGATCCGATGAATTGTGGGTTTATGTTCAGATTATCCATGAACCTTATTTGAGTCTTTTCTTAATTCTTACATGCATGATTTCATATGTTTGCAAGTCTCTTCGAGTTATTGGTTTGGTTTGGCCAACTATATTGATAATTCTTGCAATGTTAGAAGTGCTTAGTTTTGGGTTCAATCTTGCGGTGTCCGCACCCAGTAACAAAGTAGGGCTAGCGAGGCACGTATTGTATTGTTGCCATCAAGGGTAACAACATGGGGTTTTCATTATATTGCTAGAGTTTATCCCTTACATCATGTCATCTTACCTAATGTGTTACTCTATTCTTCATGAACTTAATATTCTTGATGTAGGCAGGAGTCGGTCGATGTGTGGAATAATAGTAGTAGATGCAGAATTGTTTCGGTCTACTTGACACGGGCGTGATGCCTATATGCATAATCATTGCCTTGGATATCTACATGATTATTTGCTTTTCTATCAATTTCTTGACAGTAATTTTTTTACCCACCGTGATACTTTCATTTAAGAGAGAAGCTTCTAGTGAAATATATGCCCCCGGGTCTAGTGTCCATAATATATTTTTAGATCTATAAACCAAAAATACCTAGCTGTAATTTATTTATCTTTTACTTTCCGGAATCGTTTACATTTTTCTCTATCAGATCTAATCCTTGCAAATAACCGTGAAGGGGTTGACAACCCCTTTATAGGATTGGGTGCAAGAGTTTGATTGTTTGTGTAGGTGCACCCATTAGTGACTTGCTTGTTCCTCCTACTAGATTGATACCTTGGTTCTTATCAACTGAGGGAAATACCTATCTACTTTGCTTCATCACCCTTTCCTCTTCAAGGTAAAACCAACGCTAGCTCAAGAGGTAGCAAGAAGGATTTCTAGCGCCATTGTCGGGGAGGATACACATCAAGCCTACCATGTACTCCTCTCTTGCATTTACATTATTTGCCATTTGCCTCTCTTTTTCCTCTCCCCTACTTATAAAACAATTTTTACAAAATACCAAAAAGTTTTGTCGTTTTATCCGGACTCTCTTTTTCGTTTGCCTTTTTCTCGTCGGATCCTTTGATTGCTATGTTTGCTTGTTTTGTCATGGGCCTTCTATTTGATAGCATCTTCGATTGCTAAAAATCTATTGATATGGATCCTCATCCACTTGCTAATCTTTCAAAAGACTAAATTATGATGAACCAATTGTTAGTAAGTTGAGTGCACTTGATTATCTCTACGATGTTTTGTTTGGAAATCATGAGTCTGAAAATTTTGTGAACTATTGAAATAAGAAAGTTATAAGGAGATTCATGATAGTTCCTTGAATGAAAAGCATGATTGCCATGTTGTTAGTATGAATTCTCTAAATATCCATGATGCTAATGATATACAAAACCACAAGCTTGGGGATGCTATGCTTGTAAATCATGAAAAGAATGCTTTATGTGATAGTTATATTGTCAGATTCCTTCATGATGCCACTGAAAATTATTATGAGGGAGGAACATATGCTTGTAGGAATTGCAATAATATCAAGTTTCCTCTCTATGTGTTCAAAGTTTTGAAGTTATGCTTCTTTTGCCTTCCTATGCTAGTTGATCCTTGTTCCTATAAATTGTTTGCTCACAAAATCCCTATGCATATGAAGTGGGTTAGGATTAAATATGTTTGTCATGCTATTCATGATTCTCTTTTGCATATTTCAATTACTACTTTTTTGTGTGAGCATCATTGAAATCATTATGCCTAGCTAGGGGCGTTAAACAATAGCGCTTGTTGGGAGGCAACCCAATTTTATTTCTATATTCTGTTTTTGCGTTTGTTTTTGAGTGTTTCACACATTATTACTTATGTATTTATTGTTTTTTGGTATTTTGATTAGTTTTTGAGACAAGTAAAACCTTTGGGGTGATCTATGGTGGTTGTTGATTTGATCTTCTTGAAAAACAGAAACTTTTGAGCTTAGTCCAGGAATTTTCTAATTTTTTTATAGTGTCGAATGAGTCTGAAATTTTCACACAAGATTGATATATAAATTTCCCAGGTTTTCCTAATTTTGAAGTATTTGTTTGATTTACAAAAGTATACGAAGTTTTCAGATTGCTACAGGCTGTTCTGTTTTTGACAGATTCTATTTTCTTTGTGTTGTTTACCTATTTTGATGAATCTATGGATTGTATCGTGGGGCATGAACCATGGAGAAGTTAGAATAAAGTAGGCATTACACCAATATAAATAAACAATGAGTTCACAACGGTACCTAAAGTGTTGATTTATTTTCTTATATTAACGGATCTCATGAGTTTTCTGCTAAGTTTTGTGTTGTGAAGTTTTCAAGTTTTGGGTAAAGATTTGATAGACTATGGAATAAGGAGTGGAAAGAGCCGAAGCTTAGGTATGCCCAAGGAATCCCAAGTCATATTCAAGTACACCAAAGAGCCTAAGCTTGGGGATGCCCTGGAAGGCATCCCCTCTTTCATCTTCAATCCCTCGGTAAATTTACTTGAGGCTATATTTTTATTCACCACATGATATGTGTTTTGCTTGGAGAGTCTTGTATGATATGAGTCTTCACTTTTTATTTTTCCACAATCATACTTACTACACACATCTTTTCAGATGTGCACACATTAATCGTGAATTTATTAGAATACTCTATTTGCTTCACTTGTATCCTTTGAGATAAGCAATTTTGCTCTATGTGCTTAACTTATATTTTTTGAAGCATGGTGGTGTTTGTGTTTTATAGACATATTTGAACTCTCGTACCTCAATTATATTATTTTGAAGTTCTTTAAAAGCATGGTAATTGGTCTAGGTTATGAATTTAGGGCCTTAAATCATAGGCATCCAAGGGGGATATTATCAAAACTTTCATATTAAGTGTATTGAGTATTTTTGAGAAGTTTGATTCCTTGCATAAAGTTTTGTGATATAAAGATGATAATGTTAAGATTCATGTTAGGAAGTAATTTGTCTTTGGTAAAAATACTTGTGTAAAGGCTTGTGATTCCTTTACCATGCACGTATGGTGAGCCGTTATGTAAGGTAGTCGGAGCATGATTTGTTTATAGATTGTCGACCTTTGTGTGAGGGTCGGGAGCGCGCGATGGTTAAATCCTACCAACCTATCCCTTCGGAGCATGCGTCTAATACTTTGCTTTGATTAGTATTAGACTTTTGCAATAAGCATGTGAGTTCATTATGACTAGTGTTGAGTCCATGGATTATACGCACTCTCACCCTTCCACCTTTGCTAGCCTCTCTAGTACCGCGCGAGTTTCGTTGGTACAATAAACCCACCTTCCTAAAAACAGCCACCATATACCTTCCTACAAACAGCCACCACATATCTTTCCTCAAAACATCCACCTATCGGTGCACTCGAGTTTGGGCCCCTCCAGTGCCCCTTAATCGTGCACTGGCTGTAGTAGCCACCCTGGCAGCTAGGCCTAGAAGGGACTTGCCAGATAGCAACGCAAGAGAATCAAGACCACCGGCAAGTCCTTGCCGAGAGGGCTATTGAACCCCCAGATAGGGCAAGGCCCTGGCAAGACAAGGCACCGTCAAGGCAATGCCCCAGCAAGACGCCGCCAGCGCACGGGCCAGGTGTCGATCCACCGGGACACATTCGCGGCATCGACATCGGAGGGGCATTAAACGGCGCCGATGGGAGAGGCTCCCGTCCCGTCCCCTGACTGACAGAGATGCCTGACGATGCATTAAATGCGCATGTCCTACTCCATAAATGTTAGGTATGATAGCACTTTATCTCTGTACATCCCATGTACATGTTGTACATCACTGTTGGGATCCCCTTTAGAGTATAAAAGGAGGCCCAGGGCGATACGGTGAAAGGGCTTTTCGAATTTTGGGACATTCTAGCACACACGTGTGGCCGTTTCTTGTAGCGTCCCTATAGCAAGAACCCTAAGAAGACTCTCAATGCCACCAAGCAAGAGTAGGGTTTTACGCATCCATGCGGCCCGAAGCTAGGTAAAGATCCCCGCGTGCTGTTCATCAGACTGGCTCTTCGCATGAGCCTGCCCCCTGTCGAACCGAAAGAGATCCCCATGATCCCATAGTTGTTCATTCCCACGACATCTTTGCCGCATCGGGTAGGGGGCACTAGGTTGTGCGAACCCGTTCTGGTAATCAGCGCACGAGTTTCTTCACGCTCATCATCGGCATGCCACCCAAGAAGAAGGGCCTGACAGCAGTTGGCCCATCCACGTCCGCCATCCTTGTATCTACGCAGACAAGAGATGACGTAAACGCGGGAGGAGGAGGAGGTGGAGGTTCGAAACTTCCACGACGCTCCGGTGATCAAGGCCAAGCAAGCGGCAACGCTCGCCGCGGAGACACCCGTTGCGGCGGCGGGAATCCCCATGCCCCTGGGTCTCAAGACGAAGTGGTACCACCTGCGGGTGGTACGGCAAACTCCATGGCGGGAGGGTATCTTCTAGGGCAGCCACGCCGAAGCCTACGTCGCGACCTTCTCAGGACGCGCGTAGAGAACCACGCCAGGATGCCCGAAATTCTCAACATCCCCACAGGAAAGCTCATGTGCATCATTCACAAGATGCATGGGACCAGCATGCTCACCAACATGCAAGCGGGAGTGGCATGCCGACGCGGGGCCACGCCGGTGCTCCATCTAACACGGTTTGGAGTAAGAGCACCTCGTGTTCCTCGCGCCGTTCGCTATCGACCACGTTGGAGGAAACAATGGCGCGGGCGCAGCCACGCCTAAACTTCCCTTCAGCTGTGGAGCAGCTCGACGAATGGAGAGCCACCATTCAAAGCCTCCTCAGCCCTGCAGGTAAGTTTTGGTCCACCGTGCCGGCTCATGCCAGTGGTGAGAGGACCGGAGGCGGCGTGACCTCGGTGCACTCTCATCCACAACAACAGTGCTGGTCACCGACACGACGGACCGATGCTTATGATGGCTACTCGACGACGTCATCTGATCCACGGAAACGCCGCAATCAGCGTCAAGTTCTTCAGGAACGTGGCAAGGAAGACGCTCAAACTACAATTGAGCGGCGGCGGGGAGTGCGCCTCCAGTCTGATAGGCATGCGGGGCCCATTGTGGACAAGTCTGCACCAGGGTATCATGTCAGCCTACCTTACGAGGTGGGTTGTCCAGCGTTTACCCGTAAGCTACAGCAAGTCCAGTGGCCCAACTCCCGCACGTTTATGCCAGAAGTCCTGGAGAAGTATGACGGGAAGACTCACCCGGTAGAATTCCTCAGCATCTACACCATTGCGGTGCAAGCTGTCGGGGGTCGCGATGACAAGATACTTGCCAACTACGTCCCATTGGTGCTTAAGCCCAACGTCAATCGTGGTGGATGCACTTACCAGAGGGTTCCATCGCCTCCTGGATAGACTTGTGCCACAAGTTTGTTGGCGCCTTTACAGGAGGTCATCAAGCTCCTGGCCAAGAAAGTGATCTACACATCATCCCTCAGAAGGAGGCGAAACTTTACACTAATACATCCAAAGGTTCAGCAACATGCATCACAATATCCCAGACATTCATCATGTCGCTGTTATCAGCGCGTTCCATCAGAACATGCGCAATCGCAGGATGCGGGGAGAGTTGGCAATGAACATAGTCAGGGACGTCGCCGAGCTTTATGCTTTGGCAGACAAATGTGCTCGGGCTGAGGAAGGGAGGAGACTCCCAGGCGAAGACGCTGGCCTAGGGGTCGACTCCAAAGATGAAGACACCATTACCCCAACACGGAAGGGCCGGCAACAAAAGAAGAAGCGCAAGGGCAAGACCATACTTGCTGTCGAGGGATCCCGCAACCCCGATACCACAAAGAAGATCAAGGTCGACGGCCCCGGCAACGACGTTGCCGGGTGTGCCTCCTGCCACGCCATGGCGGCTGCCGACAAGCCAGAAGGCTCGGAAAGCAGTATTGCAAGACCCATCGCACCAAAGGCCATGATCTCCAAGACTGTCGGCAAGTTGAGCAGCTTGCCGAGAAGCTAAAAGTCGAGTACGAGAGACAGGACAAGGGGAAAGTCCAGGATGGTGCCGAGGGGTCCGGCAAGAAGCATGTCGGCCGAGGAGGTCGCTGCGGAAAGCCCAAGGAACAAAAAGACCGGCCAGCCCGTGGCTGCGACAAGAAATAGGGAGATGATGATGATGATACCAAAGAAGACGACGAGTCCAGTGAGCATGAGTTTCATAAGGATACGGAGATGATGTGCATATAGGGAGGTGCCTAGTCGCATTCCTCTCACCGCCAACTCAAATAGTGGGCATGCGATGTTATGCGGCAGAACTCTCTATCAACGCATAGAGACCTCTGAAGTGGTCTGACACTCCTATCATCTTTGACACCGAGGATCACCCTGATCGCATAACTGCGGTCGGGTGCTTGTCGCCGTTGGTTTCGCCAACAATCCGCAACCTCAAGGTGATGAAGATGTTGGTCAACAGTGGGGCCAGCCTGAATCTGATCTCACCTGATGTCATCGAGAGGCTGCAAATTCTTGACGAAGATCTCGAGACGACAAGCGCATTCCAAGGGGTCCATTTGGGAAGGACTCAGCCAAAAGGCAAGGTCACACTGCTAGTGACGTTTGGAAGTGATATCAATTTCAGAATGGAGAGGATCGTTTTCAATGTCGCCAAGATCTCGCTGCCGTTCAACGGCATCCTTGGTCACCCGACACTGGCCAAGTTCAAGGCAGCCACCCATTTCCCTTACAATGTGCTAAAGATGCCCGGGCCAATGATCATCATCACCATCAACTCCGACAAGAAAAGCGCATTTATCTGCGTCGACCAACTCTACCGGGGTGCAGGCACAGCACCTGCCGCGAAGGCGTTTGCTCCTACCGCTGAAGCTCCCGGGGGGAAGAAGACTGGCAAGGCCTCTGGCACACATTTCAGAAAGCGCACCTCCACGGAGTGTTGCGCGCCCATTGACGATGTGCGAGAGAGCTCCACCGGCAAGAGCAAAAAGTCCAAGGCTGCTCCGCTAGAGACCAAGAAGGTGCCTGCCAAGGAGGACGATAGGGGGGGAACTTTCACCATAAGTTCCACCCTTGATGACAAATAGGAAAGCGCGCTCGTCGCCTTCCTGCGGGCGAATGTTGATGTGTTTGCATGGCAACCATCTGATATCCCCAGTGTTCCCAGAGAGGTGATTGAGCACCAACTTATCGTCTGCCCACACACGCGGCCTGTAAAGCAGAAGGTCCGGCAGCAAGCTTTGGAGTAGCAACAGTTTATTGCCAGAGAGATAAAGAAACTAGAAGCAGATGGCTTGATCAGAGGAGTACTCCATCTGACATGGTTGGCCAACCCAGTCGTGGTGCGCAAGGCGAATGGTAAATGGAGGTTGTGCATTGATTTCACAGACATCAACAAAGCCTGCCCCAAAGATCCTTTTGCCTTGTCGCGCATCAACCAAATTGTGGACTCCACCGCCGTTTGCGACTTGTTGTCTTTCCTTGACGCCTACTCTGGTTATCATCAGATTTTCATGGCCAAGGAAGACGAGGAAAAGACAACATTTATCACCCCATGTGGCACGTATTGCTTTTTGTGCCTGCCTTTGGGGTTGAAAAGTGCCGGTTCTACATTTGCAAGAGCAGTCCAGATTGGTTTTGAGCCCCAGCTGCATAGAAATATGGAGGCTTATATGGATGACATAGTGGTCAAATCCCAGGACAAGGCTATGCTCATATCATACTTAGAAGAAACATCTGCAAACCAGCACAAGATCAACATGAAGCTCAATCCTGAGAAGTGTGTGTTCAGCGTCCCATCTGGCAAGCTCCTCGGGTTCTTTGTATCTCAACGAGGAATCGAAGCAAATCCCGACAAGATCAAAGCAATTGAGAAAATTGAGGCACCAAGACATGTCAAAGATGTGCGTCGTCTTGCCGGCTATGTCGCTGCTCTGAGTAGGTTCGTCTCAAAGTTTGCTAAGCGTGCCTTACCCTTCTTCAAAATGTTGAAGAAGGTAGGTCCAATGAAATGGACCCTGGATGCGAAGGCAGCATTTGAAGAAGTACCTCTCCTCTCTGCCAGTCCTAATCGGACCGAAACTACAAGAGCCGTTACAACTATATCTAGCGGCGACAAATCAGGTGGTGAGTGCTACACTAGTGGCTGAAAGAGAGGTTGATGAGGAACTAGCAGCAACGGTGGGACCGCCAAGTGATGAGCCGAGACATTCCCCGGCAGAGTCTGGTGCCGACAAAGAAGAATATGTGCAGTTGAAGGAGACAATCCAGAAGAAGAAAGTGGTGCAGTGACCAGTCTATTTTGTCAATTCCTTGTTGTAGGGGGCTCGGTCGAGATATTCTTGCATGCAAAAGTTGCTCTTTGGCCTTCATATGTGCTCGAGCAAGCTGCGCCATTACTTCCAAGCACATGAGATCACCGTTGTCACCCGCTTCCCGCTACAGCGGATCTTGTGGAACCTAGAAGCTAATGGTAGGATTTTGGAGTGGGCTTTGGAACTATCAAGCTTTGGTCTCAAGTTGGAAAGCACTTCGACCATTCAGAGCAGGGCCTTGGCGGAGTTCATTGTAGAGTGGACCCCAACGCACGATGAAGAAGTTCTAGAATCAACTCTCCCTGGCAAGGAAACCGATCGAGAATGGATCACGTATTTTGATGGAGCTTTCTCGCTGTTGATGCGTCGGTGCCGGAGTGTTGCTTTTCGCACCCACCAGAGAGCACCTCAGATATGTCGTTAAGCTGCACTTTTCCCGGGAAAGATCAACGAACAACACTACTGAGTACAAAGGACTGTTTGCTGGTCTCAGGATCGCGGCAGACCTTGGGATCAAGAAGCTTGTTGTTAGGAGTGATTCTCAGCTTGTCGTTAGGCAAGTGAACAAAGATTACCAGCCCCCGTTGATGGAAGCTTATGTAGATGAAGTGAGGAAGTTTGTAGAACGTTTTGATGGCCTACAAATGGAGCACGTTCCACATGCAGAGAACGGCATTGCTGATGGCCTGTCAAAGAGTGCTGCCCTTATGTTGCATGTGGAACAGAGAACTTTCGTGCTCCAACTAACTCAACCCTCCGTGACACGATCAAATGGACAAGAGAAGAGAAGGAAATTAAGTTCTAGCAAGTAATCCCTGGCAGAGCTCCCAGAAGCCGCCAACGAGAAGGTTGCCAGAGGGAATGACAGGCTTGTCGGTGAGTATTGTGCTCCGATAGGGCCCTCGGATCTTGCCGTAGAAGCAAACGCTCCCGCCAGGCTTGCCGGGATGCAGCAGGCTCTGGCGGGCCCTCAGGCCCTTGCTGTTGAGGCGAATGCTACCCTAGAAGAGGATATGCCTTTAGTGCTTGTTGTCGAGCCCAGGCTCCAGCATGGGCACAACACATCGTCTGTTTCCTTCAGATAGGAGAACTTCCCGGGGAACAAGAAGAAGCAGAGAAAGTAGCCCGTGGTCTAGTATGTACCAGTTCATGGACAATGTCTTGTACAAAAAGAGGTCGAACGGTGTGAAACTCAAATGTATTTCCCGGGAAGATTGACTAGAGCTGTTGGCAGAGATATATGGAGGCATATGTGGCTGCCCCAAAGGATCAAGATCCCTTATCGAGAAAGCATTCCGGCAAGGCTTATTTTGGCCCACTGCCCTCTAGGATGCAATGGCATTAGTAACCAAGTGTGAGGCATGCTAGTTTTATTCGAAGATATTACATCAACCAGCTCAAGCACTTCAAACGATCCCTCTCTCCTGACCATTTTCGGTCTGGGGGCTTGACATCTTGGGCCCCTTTCCCCGTGCTGCCAGGGGCTTTGAGTACTTGTACATTGCTATCAACAAGTTCACAAAGTGGACGGAAGTGGAAGCAGTGAGGAAGGTGACAGCACAGTCAGCCATTAAGTTCTTCAGGGGACTAGTCTGTCGCTTTGGTGTGCCCAACAGGATCATCACTAACAACGACACATAGTTCACGCGCCGCGCCTTAATGTAGTATGTCCGAAGCCTTGGCAGCAGAATTTGGTTTGCTCCCATTGCCCACCCGAGGAGCAACGGCCAAGCGGAGAGGGCTAATGCTGAAGTGTTGTGACACTAGTAGAATATTGATCTTTAGTCTCGGTCTGGATGGGCCTTTAGTACCGGTTCCACAACCGGTACTGAAGGGTCGGGACTAAAGGGTCCAGACCTTTAGTACCGGTTGGCCTATGGACCGGTACTAAGGGCACACCACGTGGCTGCCTACGTGGGCTGGTGGTGGAGGACCTTTTAGTACCGGTTGGTGATACCAACCGGTACTAACTGTTTTTTTGTTTTCACTTTTAATTAGGTTTTAGTTTTCCTCTCTATTTATTGTGTTTTCCATTCATTTCAAATTTATTTAACTGTAATATAATATATATATATATATGTAGTATAATATACACAAGTTGATGCATATATATATATATATATGTAATATAATATACAATATCCCATACAGTATATATATATATACAAATGGACGCATCCATATATTCTGTACTTATAACTTAAGGCCCAGAACACGGCGGTATGTAATAGTGCTCTCCATTTACATCAATTACATGTTGAAGAAGAAATGTCACCAATTCCTCTTGAAGTGCTACAAAGCGTTTCTCGGGTGAGAGCTTCGACAACATCTGCCAAAGCTCGAGTTGTCTTTCACGTGCTCCTCTGCGACGTGTACTGCCTTCGGTCTGGATGCGAATGTTCTCGTAGAGGACGTATCCACATAAATTTGTCCCCTATGGATGCTTCGCGCACTTTGCAAAAGAATAGAATTCAATAAGCTAATTAATAATCAAGCATGATAATAGTATTGAAACTAGAATTAAAGAGATGCGCAGACCTAGTAGTAATACTTAATTACCTACATCTTTTTCCACTTTAGCTTCGGTTTCCATTGACGAGTGTGATGGTTTTCTATCATCTTTTTCCAAACACTTCGCGGCAAAGATAAAGAACAAAAGAGTTATTATAATTACTTTTGATATCAGGAAATAATGAAAGAAAGCGAGGTCGATAAAGATTGAAATTACCATTCTATCATAAAATACAAGTCCACGTATGATTGTTCTGGTGTATCTAGCGAGTCATACACTTGAACAAGTCCATCCGCGAGGATAATATTTAGGAGGATATAGTGGTCTCTGCACAGAAGTTTATATAATAAAGCAGGCATGCATATAACTCATCAATTAACTACTACACTTGACAGCGAGCTAGTAAGGAAAAATAGAAGTTGTAGTATACAAGAGAGTAAACACTCACCCCATGTTGTGAGGAAATATTATAGTAGATTTGGTATTCATTAGTGCCTCTAGAAATTTTTGCAAGAGATCTTCTGTGTCCTTGGCATAATGTTTTACCACGTGACCATTAACGATACTTGGGTCGATGAACCCAATGTCATCAATTCCCTCTTGTTTCAATTCCCACATCTTCAATCTGCATAAATAGCGTAGAAAAGAACATATATAGTGAGGATAAGCCAATGAACGATATCTTAGCTAGAGACTTAAATTATTAAAGATATAAATCACTTATAGACAATAGCAACTGATGAGAGTTTTGTCGATAGAGTCCATGTGGTAGAACTGGAAAAGTTCAGAGAATTCAAGACATATGTCACATGTGTTGATGTAATGCTCTTCCCTTACTTTCACCATGACCGCCTTCTCCCCTCGCTTTGCTTCACGCATGTACCAATCATGCAACCGTCGCATCACAGTTGGTAGTTCCTTTTACTGCTCGGGTTTGACAAGTGGTTTTCCGTGGGTATATTGCATTGCGTACTCAGTTGCACCGAACCCGCCGATTTCCTTAGTGCCAAGGATTTGGTCAAGAGTGAGACCTGCGCCTCTACTTCTTCGAGGTTGATTGGGTTGCCTTGCACATCGACTGGTTGGACCGATTGCTTGCTTGGATTGTACCCACCTTGAGCGGAGAGATCGATTGCTTGGATTGTTCTCCGAGCTGGGGAACTGATTTCCCCCTAGTTGATGCCGTACTTCCCGACTTCTTCCTTGGGCTGGGCCGACTTCTCTGCTCACTTGCCTTCTGAATCTGTCGCTCATAGTCTGTCGGCATACACTCGACATATGCCGGGGGTCGATCAATAAAGTGTTCCCTAAAGTGCTCTTGGACTTCCTTGGGTATTACCTCCTTTGGCGGCACGGGCTTCTTCGAAAAAAAGGCTTTCACTTGGCGATCGCATTCAATTTTGTTTTCCTCTGGGGTCGTATCGTAAGGCAGCTTCCTTTCGGCCAGAGGCTTGGGTTTCTTCTTTGCTTTCTTCCAAAGAGGACTGCTGGTGGCCTTCCTCTTTTGGGAGCCCTGCTGGCAGGACCACTGTCGGGGTGGAGTCGGATCACGCGGTGGAGTTCGATGTCGATGATATGGACTCGCATCGTGCTCCGTCCCAAGGTTAGAAGGACTGCTCATGGCGAGGTGGGGAGGACTGCTGGCGAGGTGGGATGCCTCTCGAGTTGGGGAGGACCGCGGGGGAGCTCGGGGTGGGGAGGACTGCTGGCGATGTTGGGACTGCTGGCGAGGTGACTGCTGGCGAGGTGGCGAGGACTGCTGGCGAGGTTGGGACTGCTGGCTAGGTGACTGCTGGCGAGGTGGGGAGGACTGCTGGCGATGCGATGCCTTTGGCTGGGATCCCTTGCGCTGGACATTGATACTCGGAGGAGCCGGTGACTTGGCGCTGAGTGTGGAAAGACAATGCAGTCCTTACTCTATAGAATGAGACCACGACCGGCTTCTCCCAGTGTGGACACCCCCTCACCTCCAGGGATGTCAAGCAATAGTTCATCATATCCTGGCTCTATTGCGTCCACCGCGACACGAGCATACCTAGCTGGAACCGAATTGCAATGCGAGAGAAGATTAGGTGAATTTGGTAAAGCATAGCCCGTCACGACCCGCACAGTTATGTTCTTCATTTTCTAGATTAGCTGACAAGATGTCTTCTCGGTGATATCATCCATGGGGGTGTGAGCCAACGGTGCCCCCGTGGAACCCACGTTGCTTTTCGGCATTGTAGATGGGACGGGTTCGTCCCCTCTCTCCTGTTGCGGAGTTTCCCTTTGCTGGGTCAGTTCCTGTATCTGCAGCTGCTGCTGCTCGTACACCTGTTCCAATTTTGAAAGCCGGTCTGCTTCCACCTTCTTTTTTCTCGAACGGCTTTTATAACTGTCCTGCCATCCTACAAACCCCTCGTACCACGGAACAATGCCCACGCCTCGTGTTCGTGCTCCGTGTTCGACATTCCCAAGGGCACATGTAAGCTCGTCGTTCTCTCTATCGGGCTGAAACCATCCTTCTTGGGCAGCTTTTATTGCTTCAATCAACTCATCTGATGCATGCTTCAGACTGGCCAGTGCAATAATCTTCCCGGTTGCTAGGTCCAACTTTCCCCCATGCGCAAAAAACCAATTTCTTCACCTCTGGGGCCAGTCGTAGGTTACTGGAGTGATCCCTTCAGCAAGCATCTTATTCTCTAATGCATCCCACTTAGGAATGGCTGACTTGTATCCACCTGTCCCTAGTTTATGGAGATACTTTTTTTCTCAGCATTTATCTTATTCTTTGCCGACTTCTCCATGGCAGCTATCGATGTCTTGTACTCGATAAATGCGTCCCATTGATTCTTTACCTTCTCGTATATTCCTTTGAATTCGGGCGCCTTCTTGCCTCTAGCGTTGTACTCGGTCCATAATCTTTTCTTCCAAGTCTGGAACGCGCCTGCCATCTTATGGAGAGCAAACTCCTTGACTTTGTCCCTTTGACGCTCCGAGAGAGAATCTAGTAGGGTGAAATGCTCCATCAGATCTCGCCAAAGGGCATCTTTAATTCTTGTATCGACATAATTCACTCCTGGTTTTGGTTCGTTTCGCTGAATCCATTCATGCATTGTGATCGGGACTCCATCCCTAACAACCACTCCGCATTGACGCACAAATGTCTTGGCATTGGCTTCAGGGTGAGTTGGTTCACCATTATGTTTGAAAGCATCAAGATTGAGATTTACGTTGTTGTCCAATATTTTGGCACCGCCTCGTACATTTGTACTAGATTTGCTCGATTCGGAGGGCTGATAATTAAAATAAGAAAGATTTGTTAATATATATATATATTCAAATCAATTAATACACACGTAATGATCACCAGAGGCTATTATGTGTATATACCTCGCCAGACATTGGTTGTTCCGAATTCTGGAACATAAGTTGTTCTTCCTCGGCCTCACATCCATCACCATGATCGTTCAGATATTGTGAGTCGTCAACATCATGTGATTCACCTAGGTTTTCGGAGCAGCGTATTATGTCGAATATGTCCTCTTCACGAGCTCTACCGGTATTGTCCATAGCTTAATAACTAATCCATAATAATATAGATAAAGCAAATTAGTATTCAAATTAGCATGCATTCAAGAAGTAAAATAACTGATAGTCAATTAATTGCATCATCGAATACATATATAGTAGTACAAAAGATCTCATCACATAATCTCGGATAATTTTCAATACATCGGCTAATCCATCGATATATATAGTAGCAAATATATCGATCTAGATAGCTAGCTAGAACCCTAGCGCCCGGCGGATATCGGGGCAAGCGGTGGACACCCAAAGACATGGAACCATCACAGGAACATAGCTCCAGTGAGTTCCCTGAAGAATCTATCAGGTATTGTCGGACCTGGCCTCCAAAGCGGCCATGTAGCGACGTACGTGCTCATTCTCCTTGCTGACATGGGACTGTACCACCTCCGAGGGGGACTCAAGCCTCTGAATTGTCCGTGGCCTATGCGGCCGCCACCGTAGAACCTCCGGGTCGACGATGGGCTGGCTCCTCACCAAGCTGCACCGCCCTGAAGGCAGCACCTCCCAGTACCAACCCAGCGGAGCCCAGTCCCTAATAGGGCCCCTCGGCTCAAGCAAGTGACCTCCTCCGGCAACTCGACGACGAGGATGCGGGATCGGCATCGTCGACGTCGAGAAGAAACACTTAATTATATATGAAAACAAATTAACACTTAGCAAAATTAACACTTAGCAAAAATAACACTTAGCAAAATTAACACTTGGCATGCATCTAGTAAATTCAAGAATTACGGCACACTTTGGATCCTATTGCGTGTGTGACTATCGGTCTGTCGATGCTCATATCTCATGGTGTGTTGGTGCGCTCTCTCTCACACTGATATGGTGATGTACATATGTTGGTGGACACTCTCTCATAGTAATAGTTCGACCGTCGGTGATGGACGCCTCGCCTCTCCTTTTCTTAAGCGTTACACCGACGAGTATAGCACAAAGAAGAGAAGAAAGACGAGGCGTCCCCCACGACAACAGTCGGGATTACTCCATCAAGGACACACATGCATGAAAGTCACAAAAGGAGAGCATCGACAGACCGAAAGTCACACACGCATTACGATCCAAACTAAATTAAACCTAAAAATAAACTAAACCTAAACTAAATTAAACCTAAACTAAACCTAAACTAAACTAAACCTAAACTAAACTAAACTAAACCTAAACTAAATTAAGTCTAAACTAAATGAAACCTAAACTAAATTAAATCTAAACTAAATTAAACCTAAACTAAACTAAAACTAAACTAAATTAAACCTAAACTAAACAAAATGTAAACAAAATTAAATCTAAACTAAACAAAATAGTATAACAATACACTTCCAACCTAAATTAAACAAAATAGTATAAAAATACAATCTGAATATTTCGATCTAACAATACGTACACTAAAAGAAAAGAAAAAAATCGCCGGAGTTGGCCGAGGACGGGGGCGAGGTCCCCGGTCGTCTTAGTTGGGGACGAGGGCGAGGTCGCCAGATTGGGTACGAGGGCAAGGTCGTTGCCGGAGTTGGGGACGAGGGCGAGGTCGCCGGAGCTGGGGACGAGGGCGAGGTCGCCGCAGGCCGAGGTTGCAGGGGCGAGGAAGGAGAGGAGGGAGGCGTGGCGAGGTCGCCGGGGTCGGGGGTGACGGCAGGACTCCGGCGAGGTCGACGGTGAGGGTAGGGCTCCGGCGACGGTGGATTTTGGCAGCCTGGCGGCGCTAAGTTCGCGTTCTCCCGGTGCATGCCTCTGCCCGGGACGAAGACGACTATTTATACCTTAGCATATCTTTAGTACCGGTGCGTGGCTGGCAGAGGTACTAAACGTCCTGCCAGAACCGCGTCGGGGGCGATGGACCTTTAGTACCGGTGCGTGGCTCGCACCGGTACTAAAGGTTTTTTATTTTTTTATTAGTTATTATTTTCAGAAAAACCCCTAAAACTTTAGAAAATCATAGAAAAAAATGTATGACTCTGATGGAAATAAGTAATATATGAAAAAATATCAGAAAAATATGAAGAATATGTTTGTGGCATTTCCATGCATGTTTGAACAACTTCAACTGCTGTATAAGACAATTTGATTAAATGGCATTTGAAATGTCATATCTCGAGTTTGAAAAGCATTACAAATGAACTCTGAAAAGGTTGTAACTTGGCATGACATAATAATTTCACCCACATAGCAACTTGTAAAGAGTTGAGAGGGTTACAGCAAAAACTGGATGCACTTCGTGTACAAATTCGACAATCTCATAAGAAGTATGAGGGTTTTGGACGAAAATTCATCTATTACAAAGGGATTTCATTTTTAATAACTTATTTCAACTCCATACTTTTTGTGTGTTCAATATGCACCATACAAAGGCGCATCACCAGTTTTCAACCCTTTCTGACTTCATTTGATATTTTTCATGCATTTAATGATTTATTTTGAGCTAAATGACCCTGAGTTTGAAAAGCATTACAAATGAACTCTGAAAAGGTTGTAACTTGGCATGACATCATAATTTCGCCCACATAGCAACTTGTAAAGAGTTGAGAGGGTTATGGCAAAAACTGGATGCACTTCGTGTACAAATTGGACAATATCATAAGAAGTATGAGGGTTTCGGACGAAAACTCATCTATTACAAAGGGATTTCATTTTTAATAACTTATTTCAACTCCATACTTTTTGTGTGTTCAATATGCACCATTCAAAGGCACATCACCAATTTTCAACCCTTTCTGACTTCACTTGATATTTTTCATGCATTTAATGATTTATTTTGAGCTAAAGGACCCTGAGTTTGAAAAGCATTACAAATGAACTCTGAAAAGGTTGTAACTTGGCATGATATCATAATTTCACCCACATAGCAACTTGTAAAGAGTTGAGAGGGTTACGGCAAAAACTGGATGCACTTCATCTACAAATTGTACAATCTCATAAGAAGTATGAGGGTTTTGGACGAAAACTCATCTATTACGAAGGGATTTCATTTTTAATAACTTATTTTAAGTCCATACTTTTTGTGTGTTCCATATGCACCATTCAAAGGCACATCACCAATTTTCAACCCTTTTTGACTTCATTTGATATTTTTCATGCATTTAATGATTTATTTTGAGCGAAATGACCCTGAGTTTGAAAAACATTACAAATGAACTCCGAAAAGGTTGTAACTTGGCATGACATCATAATTTCACCCACATAGCAACTTGTAAAGTGTTGAGAGGGTTACGGCAAAATCTGGATGCACTTCGTGTACAAATTGGACAATCTCATAAGAAGTATGAGGGTTTTGGACGAAAACTATTACAAAGATACCATGCTAGGAAATGCATGCATGTCCTTCACATATATAGAAAGTGATGACGGTGAAGCCGGTCACTTCCCAGAGTGGGATCTCGTGGTGTAAGACGTTTTTTGCGTGTTTGTCCCTTGCTTATGATTGCGCCATAACCATGGATAATCTTCATCATTTAACAGGATGTTTGGGTCAGTCTTCACTCTGAAGGGAGGGATTTCATGAAACTTTTCATAATCTTCTGACATGTCTGTATTTTCCTCCACTCCCACAATGGTTCTTTTCCCTGAAAGAACTATGTGGCGCTTTGGCTCATCGTATGATGTATTCGCTTCCTTATCTTTTTTTTCTCCTCAGTTCGCTAGACATGTCCTTCACATAGAAAACCTGAGCCACATCATTGCCTAGGATGAATGAGTCGTCTCTGTATCCAAGATTATTGAGATCCTTTGTTGTCATTCCGTACTGCGGGTCTACCTGTACCCCGCCTCCAGTATATTTGACCCATTTGCACCGAAACAAAGGGACCTTAAGATTAGGTCCATAGTCAAGTTCCTATATCTCCTCTATGTAACCATAATATGTGTCTTCAAAGTTGGTTGCATCATAGCGGACACCACTGTTTTGGTTGGTGCTCTTTTTATCTTGGGCGATCGTGTAAAATGTATTCCCATTTATCTCGTACCATTTCAAAGTCGTTACAGTCGAACCTGGTGTCTTGGCCAACCAGTACAGGTCATCTGGAACATCGTTGTCATTGATGAGCTTTGTTTGCAACCAACCGGCAAAAGTCTCCATGTGTTTACGTTCAATCCAGGGGTGAGACTGCTCCGGGTTCTTGGACCGTACAATATCCTTGTGTTCCTCCATTTATGGAGTCACCAAGGTGGAATTTTGTAGAACCGTGTAGTGTGCTTGAGTGAAAGAATGCCTGTCCATATTTATTGCTTCTTTTTTACTAATGTGCCTCTTCCACCCAGTCTCCCCTCATGCCGCGACTCAGGAAGACCAATCGGCTTAATGTCAGGAACAAAGTCAACACAAAACTCAATAACCTCCTCTGTTCCATATCCCTTGGCGATGCTTCCTTCTGTCCTAGCACGGTTATGAACATATTTCCTTAAGACTCCCATGAACCTCTCGATGGGTAACATATTGTGTAGAAATATAGGACCCAGAATGTTAATCTCTTTGACTAGGTGAACTAGAACTTGCGTCATAATATTGAAGAAGGATGGAGGGAACACCAACTCGAAACTGACAAGACAGTGGACCAGGTCATTCTATAACCTTGGTAGGATTTCTGGACCGATTACCTTCTGAGAAATTGCATTGAGGAATGCGCATAGCTTCACAATGGCTAATCGAACATTTTCCGGTAGAAGCCCCCTAAGTGCAACCGGAAGTAATTGCGTCATAATCACGTGGCAGTCATGAGACTTTAGATTTTGAAATTTTTTCTCTGCCATATTTATTATTCCCTTTATATTCGACGAGAAGCCAGACGGGACCTTGATACTGAGAAGGCATTTAAAAAAGATTTACTTCTCTGCCTTCGTAAGAGCGTAGCTGGCAGGGCCTTGATACTGCTTTGGAGGCATGCCATCTTTTTCGTTAATTATTTGCTTGTCCTTCCGTGCCTCCGGTGTATCTTTTGTCTTTCCATACATGCCCAAGAAGCCTAGCAGGTTCACACAAAGATTCTTCGTCACATGCATCACGTCGATTGCATTGCGGACCTCTAGGGCTTTCCAATATTCAAGTTCCCAAAATATAGATTTCTTCTTCCACATGGGTGCATGTCCGTTCACATCATTCGGAATAGATTGTCCGCCATGACCCTTTCCAAACATTACCTGTAAATCCTTGACCATATCAAATATATATTCACCAGTATGGAGGCCAGGCTTCTTCCGGTTATCTGGCTAACCTTTGAAATGGTTGTCTGCTATTCTTAAGATATGCTTGATCGGTAGAAATCGACGATGTCCCAGGTAAACATTGTTCTTACATTTATCCAAATATATACTTTTAGTATCATCTAAACAGTGCGTGCATGCATTGTATCCCTTGTTTGTATGTCCTGAAAGTTTACTAAGAGCAGGACAATCATTGATGGTTACAAACAGCAACGCTCGTAGGTCAATTTCCTTCTGTGTGTGCGCATCCCACACACGTACACCTGGTTTTTTCCACAACTGTAGAAGTTCATCAACTAGTGGCCTCAGGATGTCGTTGCTGGGTTGCTTATGGCCTTGGATGAGCACTGGCATCATAATGAACTTCCTCTTCATGCATAACCAAGGAGGAAGGTTGTAGATACATAGAGTCACGGGCCAGGTGCTGTGACTGGAGCTCTGCTCTCCAAAAGGATTCAAGCCGTCTGTACTAAGACCAAACCATAAGTTCGTTGCGTCGGCTGCAAAGTCCTCGAACTCCCTATCGATTTTTTTCCACTGGGACCCATCAGTGGGTGCTCTCAACATCCTGTGTTTCTTACGTTCTTCTTTGTTCCATTGCAACAACTTGGCATGCTCTTTGTTTTGGAACAAACGTTTCAACCGTGGTATTATAGGAGCATACCACATCACCTTGGCAGGAACCGTCTTCCTATGGCGTTCGCCCCCCACATCACCAGGGTCATCGCGGGGGATCTTATAGCGCAGTGCACCGCATACGGGCATGCATTCAAATTCTCGTACTCCTCATTGCAGCAGAGGATGCAGTCATTAGGGCATGCATGTATCTTCTGCATCTCTAATCCTAGAGGGCAGGCAACCTTCTTTGTTTCGTACGTACTTTCAGGCAATTCGTTATCCTTTGGAAGCATCTTCTTTATCATTATCAGCAATTCTTGAAATCCCTTGTCAGTTACACCATTCTTCGCCTTCCATTGCAGCAATTCCTGTGTGGTACCCCGCTTTTTCTGGTCATCTTCACAATTTGGATACAATAATTTCTTGTGATCCTCTAACATGCATTTCAACTTCAACCTCTCCTTGTCACTTTCGCAGTTTCTCTTTGCATCAGCAATGACCCGACCCAAATCATCAGCGGGCTCATCTGATGCCTCTTCTTCAGCTTCCCCCGTTGATGCCTCTTCTTCAGCTTCCCCCATTGTTGTATCGGCGAAAGGATAGTTGTCATCATCCTCTTCTTCTTCATTGTCTTCCATTATAACCCCTCTTTCTACGTGCTTCGTCCAACAGCTATAGCCGAACATGAAACCGGACTTCAGCAGGTGGTAGTGAAGGGTTTTTGAGGTAGAGTAATTCCTATCATTCTTATAGTCACGACATGGACAATACATGAAACCATTCTTCTTGCTTGCCTCACCCACACGAATAAAATCGAGCAGTCCATTAAGAAACCCTGGACTTAGTCGGTCATCGTACATCCATTGCCGGCTCATGTTCACTACACAACATCGAAGTGACCAAATTAATACAACTCATCATCACATTACAACCAAAAGTAGATCTAGCATTGACCAAATGTTATTACTGCAAATAATAGATACTTAGAGTTCATACATACATCTCATAAAACAACATACAACTATCTAAAACATGTAAATGCAACAACAAATGCGATCAGATTCGCAACTAAAGTAACAATTGAGCCAACGACATAATGATACTAAGCCTCTTTATCAATGGCATAATTTCTAATCTTTCTAAGCTTCAAGCGCATTCCATCCATCTTGTTCTTCTGATCATCGATGATATCGGCAACATGCAACTCCAATCCCATCTTCTCATCTTCGGTCCTTTTCAATTTTTCTTTTAAATGATCAATTTATTTTTCAGCTTGTGTTAGTTTCTCGAGCAGAATTGCATAGTCCGTTGGAATTTCTGGTTCAACTACTTCCTATAGATAAAAACATCGACGTCAATTAGGTGGCATAATTAATTGTCATAGACATTAGATGATGTGTGAAATATTTATAAAAGATAATGATATAATACATCTGCATCATAGACTGGACGAGGGCCGACGTGGGCTGATACCATAACCATGACACTATAGAATAACTAACAATAATACAAGTAAGTAAATCTTACACGCAGCTATCTAAATCATACAAATAATTTTTTTAACAAAAAGGTTTTAAGAAGAACAAGAGGCTCACCAAGGTGGCCGGTGCCGCGACGAGACGGTGCGGACGATCGACGGTGGTTAGGATGGGGATGGGAAGGCGCACCAAATAAACCACACCTACACATATGCAACCTAACAAGTTAATTTGAGCTCAAATTGCATATAAATCAAAAAACTCCCACATTGATCACTCCTCCAAAACCTAGCTAAAACCCACAAATCACATATCTTTGAGCATACCACAAGCTAATCTAGCAATGAGAGATGAAGGGTCAAAGTTGCTAACCATTGTGAACACTTGGAGAGATGGGGTGCCTTCCAATCTTGACAAACCCTTGGCAAAATGGAGGATGAGCTTCGAGCAAGAAGAAGGGGAGAGAACAGAGAAATGAGAGCATCTTCGATCGGTAGAGGATATATATAGGAAGCCTTTAGTACAGGCTGGTGGCACGAGCCGGTACTAAAGGTAGCCCTTTAGTACCGTCTTGTGCCACCAACCGGTACTAAGGTGGCACGCGGGGCCCAGGTCTGACCAAAGGCCTGCTAACCACCCTTTACTACCGGCTCGTGACACGAACCGGTACTAAAGATCCCTCACGAAGTAGTACTAAAGATCACACAGCTCCTAGCCATTGGAGCCGGCACGAACCGGTACTAATACCATCTTTAGTACCGGCTCATGACCAGACCGGTTCTAAAGCTCAGGACGAAAGGTCTGTTTCCTACTAGTGTGAGGCCTCAAGACAAGAACTTTTGATAGGCTGCACAAGTGCGGAAGGCGCTGGATTGCTGAGTTGTCGGTGGTTCTTTGGTCAACTAGGACGGCACCAATATGAGCTACCGGCCAGACACCCTTCTCCCTCGTCTATGGGGCGGAGGTAGTTTTCCCCACGGAACTCATATACGGGTCGCCTCGAGTGCTCTCTTATGATGAGCTCGAGCAAGAGCAGTTGCGCCAAGATGACGCGACGCTCCTTGAGGAAGACCGTCTTTAGGTTGCTGTGAGAGTTGCACGCTACCAGCAAGCTTTGCGTCACTACCATAGCCGCAAGGTTAATGCCATAAGTCTTGAGGAAGGCAACCTTGTTGTTTGGCGAGTTCATTCCACCAAGAATTCCAACAAGTTGACGCCTAAGTGGGAAGGCCCTTATCGGGTAGTACGAGTCACCAGGCCTGGCGCAGTCCGCCTCGAGACCGAAGATGGCATCCTAGTGAGCAACTCCTGGAATATTGAACAACTTCGCAAGTTCTACCCATGAGGCGTGGTTGCTGGGCCTCCCGACAACCACCTTTTGTACAAGTCTTGCAGCTAAAGCATGTAATCCTTGGTACAAAGCCAGGCTCAGACCCTGTGCATAGTTGAATAAAGATAAGTGTTCTGCAATCTCGATCGATTCTCATGTTTACTTATGTGCATGTTTGTCTGAGGTGTTGCATTGCATCTAATACCGGCAAGGGCTAACAGACCGCCAAGGTTGCATATCCATATTTTCTCTTCTTTCGTTTTCTCAAAGGACAGAAGGTCACCTCGCGTGCAGCTTTGCCGGGGGGCGAGTGGTGGTATGCATACCTATGAGTGACATCCCCAAAAAAACTTGCCAGAGGGAGCACGGCAACAAAAAGATAAGTTGCGTAAACCCGGAGTGAATTATTGCCGTAGAGATATTTTCCTTTTGCGATTTCGGCTTCTGCACGGAAAAGCTGCACACACGGAAATCTTGCCACGATTGGTTGCGCCCTCACCATGTTTGGAACCGCTCAACGGCTTAAGTGGTAACGCCTGCGCTCCTTGTTTCGTTTCGAGTCTGCTCAACGACTCAAGTGACAGCGTTTGCGCCTTTATCCTCTTTCGAGCGAGACCAACTCCTTGAACGGCTATACCAAGGACGCCAAGGTGTCTTGCTGGAAGTAGCACTATCAGCAGGATGCTAAGGACCTATTCCTCGAAGCGCTCGTGGTAGGGCTACACACGCCAGAAAGATTCTTCCGAGAAGGCGTAGGGAAAGTTCCATACACATAAACGGTCTATCAAGAAAGATAATACGCATTCATTCAAAATAGGGTGAAATTTACATAAGATATTGCTTTTTTCCTAAGTACATCTTTATTTGACTTTCTCCCCTAGGAGAGATTACAAGAAGAAAAACATGGAAAGGAGAGGCGGGCTGCAGGAAGAAAAAGATGGCGAGAGGCCCCCGGCAGAAGCCCATCCTGGCCCCTCTAGACCAGCACTGCATGGAGGAGCAGGGCAGCCAGATGGTAGGCAAGAACCTAGCCCCTCCTTGGCCAGCATTGCACCGAGGAGAGGGACAACACAGGCGAAAAGGGGGATGGACCCCAGAAGCCGAAGTCCACGGGCCTGCTGGGAATCCCACCTGGAAGATGAGGCAGCGCTCGGGACTAAGGCACCTGGCAAGGACATCTTGCCGGGAGGGGGAGAGGCATGAGGCTGACGGTGATGGTGCGGCCGGCGGTCAATCCGAGCTCAAGTTCTCGGGCTCTGGCTTGGCCGCTCGAAGACCAGACTCATCGTCGTTGTCTTCCTCCTCGCTCTCGCCCGAGGACAGGCTTTTGATGCTGCTCGAGCTATCTTCGCAACAGCTGAGACGGACGCAGGAGCGCCCATAAATCTTGATGGAGAGTGTATCAGCCTCCGTCATTCTAAAGCGAAGGACATGCCCCACCTGGAGGTTGTGGGGGCGGGCGAAGGTCTTCCAGCCGCGCCTGAGAAACATGACGCGGTTCACTGGTTACCCAACGTTTACCCGTGTCCCGCCATTACAGCAACCAGCCACCCGTAACCACAGGACGGGTGGCTCGTCGCCGTCCATTGCCTTGGCAAAGAAGCGAGGAAGACGCAGATGGCTCTGGAGGGGACCGGCTAGCTCGAGGACGAAATCCAGCGCCATCCCCTCGGCATGGGTCTCCTCATTGGCGAGACCTGACACCAGAGGAGAGGGTGGAGCAGTGCTCCGCTATAGCGACCCGACTCAAAACGAGTCAAGCCTCTGTGTGTTCTGTGCCATCCCTGGATCAGTATGCTGGCACACACAGTACATCAATGTATATATCAAAGTGCAATCACATGTAATTAACATAAAACTGATATATACCTTAAAATCTCAGCGAAAGCAGTCAACGGGAGTGGAGTCCCAATAACACCAACGGCAAGTTGAGTGTAGACCGTAACCCTGAGTCGTACTCTTACTCGTCGTACAAAAGTATCTGCAACATGAGACGTTGCAGCCGTGTAGGTCAGTACATTGAATGTACCGGCAAGATCACCATAGTAGAAACAGGAGATAAAGTCTAATCTATATGCAGCAGGGCTTTATGGCTCTATGTCTAAGTTTTTGCATAAAATCTGATTTTATTTTCTTTTCCTACAACAAAGGAATATCAGGAGTTTTCACTACAGAGTTACCTAACATGACATGGTTCCACCAACCGATGTCTAAATGCCCAAAAGTATCAGAAGTTGCCCACAATTAATTATCAGTCCAATGATGAGAGTTTAGAGATAGATCCATGTCCAGAGGCTAAAATTGTCCGTAACCGGGGACACGGCTAATCGATTAGACTTAACTCTACAAAGTGTTGTGTACTTTACCCACAAGATTCGTTCCCTCCATGGTAAGTCCTTGCACTGCCTGGTGTTTGAGAATAGGACGAACGAAACATGGTCTTTCAGAGTGTTTCCCTGACTACTGTCAGTGCCCATCCATTCCTAACGTCGACTACATCTCGTAGCACTGCCCAGCCAGAGTCACAACAAAGATCAACCAAGCCAGAGCCCATAATGACTTGTGGCTACACAGGTAAGCTTCCGGGCATGAAGTATTCCTCCTTCTCTTGAAGTTTGGGTGAAGCTTTCCTCAAGATGTCATGGCACTTCCCCATGCATCCCGGCCATCCACTAGTTACTCCAGGGTGCCCATCAATTCCATCCTTCACCCAGTAGTGTGTATTGAAAAACTTGTTTCTCGACTCTCGAAGTCTTGACGTCTTGAAGATGCAGGACTTGAAGATGCCTTCATGAAGTTGTCGTTTTGATGAGGAGTCCTCCTTCTCACACCACTCACGAACACTCATACCAGACCCCGTCTACCTTAGCATAACATTGCAATAACTAGCGTTCCCGGGGCTTTAGTAACAAGTGGTGGGTTCCTACCTCATGCATACTACTCAATTTTAAAACAAATAATTAACATAAAGTATTTTCTCATAAATCTTTCTTTTGCAAAAATAACTAATTGAAAAGCTTTTATAAAAATTCTTCTTTTGATGTAAAACAAGGTCATCCTTGGATTAAACCACAAACAACCTCAACTATTATACAAATTGTTTCTGGTCTAAACTTGGTTCAACAGAAAATAAAACTTATAAAAAATTTTGTGGAAACTATTTTCAAATAGTAGATCAAACTAGCAATGAAATCAATTTGCAAGTTATTATGAAACTATAATTGATTTCATGCTATCAAAATCATAAATTAACCTCAAAATAAATTATTTTTAGGTATTATTCCTACCTAACAGAAAACAAAATAAATTTTGCCAACTAATTTAAAAGGAAATAAATTAAAAAAAGAAAAGAAAAGAAATAGAAATAAACCTAAAAAGAACTAAACAGAATCTGTTCTGCATGAAACGCTAAATTAAACTATCCTAAAAATTCTCAAACTAAGTGAGATGATAAACCTAACTAATACAAACTAGTGGCAAAAAGATTCATTCAAAAATAAATTATTAAACTCAAGTTATTCAGAAAACAAGGTTTGAATCAAATCTGTTTAAATTCAAATTTAATTATTCAAACATAGTCAAACTTGGTATCTACAGAAACTACATGAAATTTGTGACACAATGCAAAAATAATCAACTGAGAAAAATTAAGAACATAAAATATATGATTAAAACAAAAACAGAACTAAATCTGTTTTAAAACAGAAAACAGAAAAAAAGAAACTCCTATCTAATGGACAGGGTGCTACGTGGCGCTTTCTAATTGGTCTAGGGTGTGCCCGTGCGAGATCTAGCGAGCGGTGGCCGAACGCTAGAAGAAAACGTTTCGGCATTTTAAGTGATCTAATCTTGACCCTAGATCTACGATCGAACGGCTAAAAGAGAGAGAGGGGCTCCCCGAGGAGAGGTCGCCGGCGATGGAGTTTCTCCGACGAGGCAGGGACTCGACGGTGCTTGTGGAGGTGGCTCCGGTGGTTGGGGACCGTGTCTGAGAGGTCCTGTCGATGGCGGCGGACCTCCGTCGTCTGTTGGTGGCGTCGGCGAGGCGAGGGGGCATCGGAGTTGAGTGGCACGAGCTCTTAGAGCTTCGCGAGGTTGCCCGCTCCGGCGAGGTCGTCGGCGTGGCTGCTTTGGTGTGTTTGGGGTCCAGGCGAGGGTACGGGGAGGTGCAGGCAAGCGAGGGTGAGCAGGTGGTGGGCTCGAGAGGCGGTGAGGGGTTCAGGGTGATGCGGTGTTGCGGCAACGGCACGGCGGCTCGGTCGAACTCCGAAAAGCGTTTTGGCGAGCACGGGGGCACGAGAGTTGGGGGTTTGGGCCAAAATCGAACGAGGCCGAGATCCTCTATTTATAGGCGGCCTCGGTGGTCATATAAAGGAAGGGAGCCGTCGAGGGGATCGGACTCCGGCGAGATCTACTCGGGAGTGAATGGTGGGAGCGGGAGGAGGAAGGTGAGTGCGGGGTTAGCGGGATCGAACGGTGGGGCCACGCGGTCAGAGAGGGAGAGAGAGAGAGAGAGTGGCGTCGGTTGGCCGAAAAGAAAGGAAAGTCGGGAGGGCTTTAAAAGGCAAGTGGGCCGGCCATTCCGTAAAACATTTAATTCGTTTCCTTTTTCCATTTTCCAACGAATGGAAAACTAATAAATGGCCATAAATACTTTCCAAAAAATAAAGATCTTTATACCAAAGTTATCAAGAGAATTAATTCCATTTAATGAACATTTTTCCAACTCATATTTTCAACTCCACTTTTCAAATTCATTGTTTTAAACTTCCAACTCATATTTCATATAATTTGAAGAAGTCCTTTTATTCCTCTCTCATGAAAATCATTGAGTTGCATAAAGTTTCTGAATTTCAAATATTTTCAAATGAAATTCAAACCATTTTCAAATCCCTTTTCAAATTCCTTGTTTATGAAGAAGTCATGTTATCTTCTCTCACTGATTTGAAATGGAATTGAATTTGAATTTCAATGTCACATGGGAAAGTCATGTCATTCCCTCTCATTCAAAAGTTTTCAAAAAGTTTCAAATTTTCACTCAATTCAATCACTCAAGCAATCAATCATTCATCTATTTATTATAACATTCCAAAATTTGGGATGTTACAAACCTACCACACTTAAAATGAATCTCGTCCTCGAGATTCGAAGGGGATAGCAAGAAAAGGTTAGGGTTTAGGGGTCTTCTAACAAATCCACTGATCAAGAAGGCGTGGGGCTACCACACTTAAAATGAGAGTTACTGGTCCTTCAAAATCATGGCGATCCTGTGGGTGCATCTGTCTGTGCACATTCTTCACAGTAACTTCCTTGGTGATGATCTTCCGTTATATCAAAATCTTGTGTTCTCACAACAAAATGTACTTCATCCGATATTGGGCCTTCTTAACTGACCGGTCTCGTGATCATTCTAAATAACTTATCGATGATTTCATGGTGGACTACCATTAGTGGTTATCCTGCAGTGAAATGGGTCTTGGCTTCATTCCTCACCGTAAATTTCCTACGTGTGACAGCAACTATCATGTACAAGGGGTTTTCATCATACCATTCTAAGGCTTAGACAAAAGATTCAAAGAGCGTCGTCTCTTTACTATGGGTAAGTCACTCAGATTTACCATTCCGAATAGCAAGAGAAATGATAAGAGTAATTCGTCATGGGGATCAATCCATTCCGCACCCAAATCATTACTCTATATAAGGTTTAGCGATTCTCTTATTCTAACACTTGGGCTTCCTCACAAGCATTGCATAAATTTCTCTTCTCAATGAACGAAGTTCGGATAAATCCATTGATTCTGCAAGCTGAACAAAAGATCTAGCGTGTCTTCACAACTCTCAGGTTATCGTATACTCCTAAGAAAACACTTGCTGGTCCAATCACAACTTCTTGTCTCATGATCCTTGGGCAACCTTCATGAAACCGGGTGATCCATCCTTGATACAGGTTCTATGCCTTGAGTATATTTTTTTTCCTTTCCATTGGTCTGTTTACCAATGAAAGTTTTGGTTCATCATATTCAAATCCAAGGTATATTATTTCAGGTGTTGTCATCCACATAGTTGGATATTTTTTTCCAAACTCCTTAACATGAATGGTACTTTCTTGATTCATTTGTCGCTGTGGTTACTACCACGCTTAAAATGAAATGCACATATGCCTTCATAGACCATATTTTCTTATATCCTCGAAAATGATCAGATATCTTTGTTCATAGAGCAACAACTCATGTAATTCAACATAGGAGACTCATGACACCAGAACTTCCATTGACTCATGTCTTTATTACAAACTCTCAAATTTTCGTCACATAACTTCAAAATGATAAAAGTGATACCTATTACAATTATTACTTCCAAAATCCAAAACTCAAACTACTCATGCTTAGCCTTCTTCTCCGGGCAGGTATAGGAGTAGTGTCCGGTCTTCTTGCACCAGAAACACATGATATGACTCAGATCCTTCTTTACAGAAATTGGGTTGTTCTGAGGATGTCTTTGGTTTCTCTTTCTGGGCTTCTTTGCTCCAATCAAACCTTCAATTTCCTGTGGATCAAACTCCACTTCTTCTGTCGGGAAGTTTCCCACATACTCTTTTCTTTCCTTCGTACAGTCCTGAGACAAATGCCCTTCTTCTCCACATGAATAGCAGGCATTGGAGTAAAATCTGGTTAGGCCTTCTCCATTAGGGTCTTCAACATCTTCCTTCATCACAGGTTCTCCTAAATTTTCTCTGAAGGCTTCCTTCAGGGCTTGCTTCTGCTGCTTGATGGCTTCTTGTACCTTGGGGTACGTTTGTCATTGAGTTGGGTAATGAGTGGTTCCTTCACATAAGAAGCATGTCACCTGCCCAGTTGGGCATTCCTCATCTTGGTGATTTTCTTCACAATGAGAGCATCCTTCCTTGTGTTCTTCCTGGGTGTGTCCTATGTCTCCACATATCTTGCATGCACAAATCTTCCTCACATCTTTGCAACAGGGCTTCTGGGAGTTGGTAACAACATGAGATCTTTGCAGAGTCATCTTGAATTCTTCCCAAGTGATTGGTGCTTGCGTATCATGGATAGCTTCATGCATCTTCCACCAATTTGCACCACTCTCCGCAAAGTACCGAAGAGCATACTGGACCATCTCGTTCTTTGCAACATGGTTACTCCTTAGGTGATACTCCATATTCTGAATCCATTCCTCTGTCTCCAGCCGAGTCATCGATCCAGAATACATGAGTCCAGCTTCATTCATCATCATTTCATTCATGGTTTTGGGATGAGATACGAGAGAGAGATAGAAAAGAGGGCATACACACAATACAAACAATGGTTTTGAAAATAGATTTTTATTTGTGGCTATCTAAAAATATACACACCATTGACAACTCACAAATCATCGTATCTAACGTAAGCATACAACAGGGGTTTGGTCTTCTAGGGGCATAATATCCTGTAAATTCTTCATGGGCATCAATTTCTTCATCTCTTTATAGTCTTGAATCTTTTGTAGCTCCTTCCATAATGGAATACATCTTTTTCTGAGTTGGTCACCAGTTGTCTGATATCTCGTCCTTCGAGTGGCTTTAGTTGATCCTTCGTGTGGTCAAAAGGGGAAGGGATATATTTTGACTAGTTGAGGTAAGAAGGACTATTTGGTAAAATCAGAGAAGACAAGAAGTGAAGAATCTGTTTAGAAGATAAAGTTTAAGAGATATCCTGTCCTAGGGCTTTCTAGTTTCTAGGGTCACGTCCTACAGTCAACATGTGCTCTGATACCATCTCTGTAGCGACCCGACTCAAAACGAGTCAAGCCTCTGTGTGTTTTGTGCCATCCCTGGATCATTATGCTGGCACAAACAGTACATCAATGTATATATCATAGTGCAATCACATGTAATTAACGTAAAACTGATATATACCTTAAAAACTCAACGGAAGCAATCAACGGGAGTGGAATCCCAATAACACCAACGACAAGTTGAGTGTAGACTGTAACCCTGAGTCTTACTCTTAGTCGTCGTAGAAAAGTATCTGCAACATGAGACGTTGCAGCCGTGTAGGTCAGTATATTGAATGTACGGCAAGATCACCATAGCAGAAATAGGAGATAAAGTCTAGTCTATATGCAGCAGGGCTTTATGGCTCTGTGTCTAAGTTTTTGCATAAAAGCTGATTTTATTTTCTTTTCCTACAACAAAGGAATATTAGGAGTTTTCACTACAGAGTTACCTAACATGACATGGTTCCGCCAACCGATGTCTAAATGCCCAAAAGTATCATAAGTTGCCCACAATTAATTATTAGTCCAGTGATGAGAGTTCAGAGATAGATCCATGTCCACAGGCTCAAATTGTCCGTAACCGGGGACACGGCTAATCGATTAGACTTAACTATACAAAGTGTTTTGTACTTTACCCACAAGATTCGTTGCCTCCATGCTAAGTCCTCGCACTGCCTGGTGTTTGAGAATAGGACGAACGAAACATGGTCTTTCGGAGTGTTTCCCTGACTACTGTCAGTGCCCATCCATTCCTAACGTCGACTACATCTCGTAGCACTGCCCAGCTAGAGTCACAACAAAGATCAACCAAGCCAAAGCCCATAATGACTTGTGGATACACAGGTAAGCTTCCGAGCATGAAGTATTCCTCTTTCTCTTGAAGTTTGGGTGAAGCTTTCCGCAAGATGTCATTGCACTTGCCCAGGCATCCCAGCCATCCACTGGTTACTCCTGGGTGCCCTTCAATTCCATCCTTCACCCAGTAGTGCGTATTGAAAAACTTGTTTCTCGAGTCTTGAATCTTGAGGTCTTGAAGATGCAGGACTTGAAGATGCCTTCATGAAGTTGTCGTTTTGACGAGGAGTCCACCTTCTCACACCACTCACGAACACTCATACCAGACCCCGTCTACCTTAGCATAACATTGCAGTAACTAGCGTTCCCGGGGCTTTAGTAACAAGTGGTGGGTTCCTTCCTCATGCATACTACTCAACTACAAGAATTTCAATAACACTACGGGAGGGATTTGTTGAATGATGTCACTACATGCAATAAAACATAGGTATGAAAAAGATGGTCAAAGTGAACTTGCCTGTACTATTGATGAAGAAAGTATCGCTCTCAAAAATAACTTGATAGAACTATTCGTCACTCTCCGATGAAATCTATATAATCAAACATAGCATTCATATAAGCAATCATACTAGCAATCAATACTAACAATCAACAATAACACAAGAGTAAACACCAAATGTCTGTGATGAAGGAAATCCTTAAGACAAAAGTTAAAATCAACAAAACTTCATCAAAACAACTATGACTAGTTTTTCCTACAAACAACTATTTTCTAATCAAAACAAAGCAAGGTAAAATATAACAAAAAATATTTTAGTAAATATTTGACTTGGCAAAAAGAATTACTTTTCAGGAACAAGTAAGAACTATGAAAATAACACACTAATCATAAGTTTTTAGCTACTAGAACATATCTACAAGAAAACACTATGTTAATAAAAGAAAACAATTTTAAAACAAATAATTAACAGAAAGTATTTTCTCATAAATATTTATTTTGCAAAAAGAACTAATTGAAAAGCTTGTATAAAGAATCTTCTTTTGATGTAAAACAAGGTCATCCTTGGCTTAAACCACAAACAATCTCAACTATAATACAAATTGTTTCTGGTGTAAACTTGGTTTAACAGAAAATAAAACTTATAAAACAATTTGTGGAAACTATTTTCAAATAGTAGATCAAACTAGCAATGAAATCAATTTGCAAGTTATTATGAAACTAGAATTGATTTCATGCTATCAAAATAATAAATTAGCCTAAGAATAAATTAAGTTGAGGTATTACACCTAACTAACAGGAAACAAAATAAATTTTTTCAACTAATTTAAAAGGAAGTAAATTAAAACAATTTAAAAGAAAAGAAATAGAAGTAAACCTAAAAAGAATTAAAACAGAATCTGTTTTGCATGAAACCCTAAATTAAACTATCCTAAAAATTCTCAAACTAAGTGAGATGATAAACCTAACTAATACAAACTAGTGGCAAAAAGATTCATTCAAAAATAAATTATTAAACTCAAGTTATTCGGAAAACAAGATTTGAATCAAATCTGTTTAAATTCAAATTTAAATATTCAAACATAATCAAACTGGGTATCTGCATAAACTACATGAAATTTTTGACACAATGCAAAAAGAAATTAAAACAATTAAAAACATAAAAGAGATGATTAAAACAAAAACAGAACTAAATCTATTTTAAAACAGAAAACAGAAAAAAAAGAAACTCCTATCTAACGGACAGGGTGCTACGTGGCACTTTCTGATTGGTCTAGGGTGTGCACGTGCGAGAGGTAGCGAGCGGTGGCCGAACTCTAGAAGAAAACGTTTTGGCGTTTTAAGTGATCTAATCTTGACCCTAGATCTACGATCGAACGGCTAAAAGAGAGAGAGGGGCTCACCGAGGAGAGGTCGCCGGTGATGGAGTTTCTCCGGCGAGGCAGGGACTCGGCGGTGCTTGTGGAGGTGGCTCCGGTGGTCGAGGACGGCGTCTAAGAGGTCCTGTCGATGGCGGCGGACCTCCGTCGTCCGTTGGTGGCGTCGGCGAGGCGAGGGGGCGTCGGAGTTGAGTGGCACGAGCTCTGAGAGCTTCGCAAGGTTGCCTGCTCCGGCGAGGCTCTGGTGGGTCTGGGGTCCAGGCGAGGGGATGGGGAGGTGCGGGTGAGCGAGGGTGAGCAGGTGGTGGGCTCGGGAGGCGGTGAGGGGGTGAGGGTGATGCGATGGTGCGGCAACGGCGCGGCGGCTCGGTCGAACTCCGGTGAGCGTTTTGGCGAGCACGGGGGCACGAGAGTTGGGGGTTTGGGCAAAAATCGAACGATGTCGAGCTCCTCTATTTATAGGAGGCCTCGGTAGTCGTAGAAAGGAAGGGAGCCGTCGAGGGGATCGGACTCCGGCGAGATCTGCTCGAGAGTGAATGGAGGGAGCGGGAGGTGGAAGGTGAGTGCGGGGTTAGCGGGATAGGACCGTGGGGCCACACGGTCAGAAAGGGGGAGAGAGAGAGCAGTGTCGGTTGGCCAAAAAGAAAGAAAAGTCGGGAGGGCTTTAAAAGGTAGGTGGTCCGGCCGTTCCTTAAAACATTTAATTCGTTTCATTTTTCCATTTTCCAATGAATGGGAAACTAATAAATGGCCATAAATACTTTCCCAGAAAAATAAGATATTTATACCAGTCTTATCAGGAGAATTAATGTCATTTAATGAACATTTTTCCTTGGCCAAAATAAATACTTTAAAAATAATATTTTTCAGAAAATGCCTAAATTGATTTAAATTCTTTTCGCAAATAATTTTCAAATAACCCCATGGGTTTTAGGGTTCAAATATTTCACAAAAGTACACCTGTTTTGGAGTGTCATATTACTCCTCTCAAATTTTGTCAAGGGGTTTGAATACTTTAAAATTTAAAATGGAACCAAATAGGAAATGAGTTCCAAAAGAAAAAA
Organism: Hordeum marinum; assembly: GCA_022496015.1. NCBI lineage: Eukaryota > Viridiplantae > Streptophyta > Magnoliopsida > Poales > Poaceae > Hordeum > Hordeum marinum. The sequence continues at coordinate 542,273,271 of CM039673.1, read as the reverse complement.
TTCAGAAATTTTCAACTCCACTTTTCAAATTCCTTGTTTTAAACTTCCAACTCATATTTCATATAATTTGAAGAAGTCCTTTTATTCCTCTCTCATGAAAATCATTGAGTTGCATAAAGTTTCTGAATTTGAAATATTTTCAAATGAAATTCAAACCATTTTCAAATCACTTTTCAAATTCCTTGTTTATGAAGAATTAAAGTTATCTTACCTCACTAATTCGAAATGGAATTGAATTTGAATTTCAATGTCACACGGGAAAGTCATGTCATTCCCTCATTCAAAAGTTCTCAAAAAGTTTCAAATTTTCACTCAATTCAATCACTCAAGAAATCAATCATTCATCTATTTATTATAACATTACAAAATTTGGGATGTTACATACGCCTCCCCTGACCTCGGCCTGCACAGCGGCCGTGACCCCTCGCACCTCTTCCGCCGCGTGAGCTTGAACCACCCTCCGCCTCCATGGCTCAAGCGGTGGCATGATCCAGACGAGAGCTTCTTCTTGGAGCTGAAGACGGTCGCCGTCGTCGCCCCCTGGTCATGGCTAAGGGCGAGCGTCGCTCGGAAGTTGGGAAGACACAGAAGGGCAAGTTATGGAAGAAGGATGGATGAGTATCGCCCTCGCTAAACCCCAATTTATAGGGGAAAGCGCAGGTTGTGGCTCTTCCCCACTCCAAAGGATGATGCACGCCTTCTCCAATAGCGACGCCCTCGGTCACGGAGCAAACAACAACCGCCTCGTTGCTCCAATCCATGGTGTTGCGGTTACTGCTTATCCCAAGGACTTAAATCACAGGCGCCCATTGCTGGCTTCCTGCTATGCATGCGGCATGCATGGCGGAAATGACCTGATGGGTAATTAAAAATTTGAAGGCTGTGTCGTGCACGTATCCCACGTCCTGCATTCAATGGACTTCATGGGGAAGCGCAGCGAGCACAATGATCACAACCGCAAGGCTCTGCCACAAGCGCCCGTGCACTATTTGGGCCTAGCCCAACGATGCCTCGCATCATGTGTGGCCTAGGCCTGGGGGCTCCTGTCTGTGCACTAGTGTTTTGTGCTCTGTAGTGCTCCTTAGTCATGCACGGGCAGTAGTAGCCACCCTAGCAGCAAGGCCCGGCAGGGACTTGCCAGATACCAATGCAGGAGAATCTAGACCGCCATCAAGGCCTTGCCGGCAGGGCTATTGAACCCCCAGACAAAGCAAGGCCCCGGCAAGACAAGGCACCGGCTAGGCGAAGCCCCGGCAAGACCCCGCCAGAGCATGGGTCAGGTGTCAATCCACCTGGACGCATGTCGCGGCATTGACGTTGGAGGGGGGTTAAGCGGCGCCGATGGGACGGGCTCCTGTCCCATCCACTAACAGGGAGAGACGCCTGATGGTCCATTAAATGTGCATGTCCTACTCCATCAGTGTTAGGTATGATAGCACTATAGCTCTCTATACGCCGTGTACGCACTATACGCCACTATTGGGATCCCCTTCAGAGTATAAAGGAGGCCCAAGGCGATACATTGAAAGGACTTTTTGACTTTTGGGACTTTCTAACACACACACGTGGCAGTTGCTTGTAGCGTCCCTGTAGCAAGAACCCTAAGAACACTCTCAATACCACGAAGCAGGAGTAGGATTTTACGCATCCGTGCCGCCCGAACCTGGGTAAAGATCCCCACATGATGTTCATCAGACCAGCTCTTCGTATGAGCCTTCCCCCCGCCGAACCGAAAGGGATCCCCATGATCCCGTAATTGTTCGTTCCCAGGACACCACCATACCTACCTATTATGGTATTTCCATAGCCATTCCGAGATTTATTTCCATGCAACTTCCACCGTTTCCTTTTATCATGACACGCACCATAGCTTTCATATTTCATATAGAGTCATATTTTGTTATAAGTATCGAGTTGTAATTTTCTTTTCAGTTGTAAGTAAATAAAGTGATGACTATCATTATTAGAGCATGTTCCATGTCAGGAAAGGATGATGGAAGCTATGATTCCCTCACAAATGGGGATGAGATTCCGGACTTTATGAAAAATAAAAGAGGCTAGCGAAGCCCAAATAAAAAAAGAGGTGTTAGATGCCCACAAAAAAAGAGAAAAGAGAGAAGGGACATTGCTAGTATCTTCTTTCACACTTGTGCTTCAAAGTAGCACCATGATCTTCATTGTAGAGAGTCTCCTCTTTTGTCACTTTCATATAACTAGTGTAATTTTTCTACATGATGCACGTCCACTTAGTTTCTTTTTCAGCTTTCATACACTTATAGCTCTAGTTCATCTGTTGCATGGCAACCTCTACTCACTCACATTGATACCTATTGATGGGCATCTCCATAGCCCGTTTATACTCCTAGTTGATGTGAGACTATCTTCTCCTTTTACTTGACAACCTCCACCATATTCTATTCCACCTACAATGCTATATCCATGTCTCACGCTCATGTATTGTGTGAGAGTTGAAAAGTTTTGCGAACATAAAAAGTGTGAAACAATTTCTTGACTTGTCATTGGGGTTTTGCATGATATAAATACTTTTTGTGGGGAAGATGGAGCATAGCTAGACCATATGATATTGTAGGGATAACTTTCTTTTGCTATTATATTTTGAAGAGATACAATTGCTTTGCTAGTATGCTTGAAATATTATTGTTTTTATATCAATATTGAGCTTTTGTTTTGAGTCTTATGGATCTGAATATTCATGCCACAATAGAGAATATTACATGGATAAATATATTAGGTAGCACTCCACATCAAATATTCTGTTTTTATCATTTACCTACTCGAGGACGAGCATGAATTAAGCTTGGGGATGCTGATATGTCTCCAACGTATCTATAATTTTTTGATGATGTCATGCTATTATATTATCTGTTTTGGAGGTTTTGAGTGCTAATGGATGGCGGAAGTGGTTCAAACCTGATATACGAAGGCACCCTAGAAAAAATGCAGTTCGACCGATCTCGCATCGGATATAGCAATAAAACCTTCCAGGGAATTATTCCAGGGAAAGAGGCGCGTTGTTCCTGATGTATCGTCCTGGACGTAGTGTTAGCATGCCCGAAAACTACCAATCCGAAGAACTTCTGTTCCACATCGTGCCCTTCCCAAGCGGCCATCACACCTTATTGGGACATGACGCTTTCACAAAATTCCAGGCTATACCCCATTACGGGTACATGAAACTCAAAATGCCAGGACCAAATGGAGTGCTCACCATCGCCAGTGACCCGAACATAGCACTTCGGGCCGAACACAAGACGACAGCACTCTCCCTCGATGCATTAGCTGAGACTTTCGCTGCCAAAGAACGGATCGCACTACAGTCAACAGTTGACAAGGATGACGTGGTCCTTAGGAAAAGGCCCAAGCCCACGTCTTTCAAACCCGCAGAGGAAATCATCAAGTTTCAAGTGCGTCCAACGGACCCCAATAAGACATCGTCCATCGGAGCTCAGTTCGATCCCCTTGTGGATGAGGCTGTGAGGAACATTCTCTGAGAAAATTGGGACATCTTCGCCTGGCATCCTTCCGATATGCTCGGAATCCCACGAGGGCTCGCGGAACACAGTTGGAACATTATCGCAGGCTTTGAGCTTGTCAAGTAGACTCTATGCCATTTCTTCGAACCCAAATGACAAGCTACGGGTGAAGAATTAGATAAGCTACTAGAGGCTAGACTCATTCGGGAGATTAAGCACCCCGAATGGTTGGCAAACCTGGCGATGGTACCAAAGAAAGACAAGTGTTGGCGATTGTGTGTTGATTTTAAAGACCTTAAAAAAGCCAGCCCTAAGGACCCTTTCCCCTTACCATGAATAGACCAGATCATCGACGCCATAGACGGACACGATTTGTTGTGTTTCCTTGATGCTTATTCCGGATATCACCAAATCAAGATGAAGGAATCCGATCAAGCGGCAACCGCATTCATCACCCCCTACGGGCCATTCTCCTTCAACATGATGCCTTTCGGGCTAAAAAACGCTGGGGCCACATACCAGTGCATGATACAGACCTGTCTTGCGCCACAGGTAGGTAAGACAGGCGAAGCATACGTGGACGACATGGTAATTAAAACCAAACACGTCACCTAGTTGATCGACAACATACGACAAACCTTTGGCAGCCTACGCGAGTTCCCTCTGGTAAACTGCTTTGATTGATCATCTCCCATAGAGGAATAGAAGTGAATCCAGTGAAAATCTATGCTCTATTGGAACTTGAAATTCCTACAGAGCTAAAGCATGTCCAGAGGCTAGCTGGGTGTGTAGCAACATTCAGCCGCTTTATGTCCCCCTCGGAGACAAAGCTTTACCGCTCTATAAGCTGCTGAAACGGACAAACAATTTCGAGTGGACCAACGAAGCAACGACTGCATTAGAGGAAATCAAAATAGTACTGGCAACAAATCCCATCCTCACAGCAACAGGCACCGGTGAGCCCATGTTGTTATACGTATCGGCTACCAATCAAGTTGTCAGCGCGGTGCTCGTTATTGAACGAGATGAGGAGGGACACAAGTACCGGACTCAGAAGTCGGTCTATTACGTGTCAGAAGTACTAAAGCAGTGCAAATCCAGATACCCGCACTACCAAAAAATAGCCTACACAATGTTTATATAATCAAGCAAACTCAGACATTATTTCCAAGAGTGTGCGGTAATGGTAGCAGCTGAAGTAGCCCTGAGCAATATAATCAACAACAGGGGCGCCATCGGCCGCATAGACAAGTGGGCCATTGAGCTCCTTCCCTTTGAAATAACCTATAAGCCACGCCGTACCATAAAATGTCAGGTATTGGCAGGCTTCCTGGCTGAATGGACAGAGGCCGAGCCCCCCAAGGAATACAGTGCATACTCCCATTGGACGATGTATTTTGATGGATCCAAAACCTTGGCCGGACTGGGGGCTGCAGCTATCCTCACATCCCCCATAGGCGACAATGTGCGATACGTGTTGCAAATCATGTATGCTGACTCTAAAAACGCAGCCGAATACGAAGCTCTCCTACATTGGTAGCGACAACGGGCGTACGACGTCTAGAGGTACGGGGAGACTCCAACTTGGCCATCTTCCAAATTAATGGCGAAGTCGACACCAAAAAACCAAAGATGGCGGCGTACAGAAATACTGTCTTAAATATATCCACACGGTTCGAGGGGTTAGAATTTCACCATGTCGCTCGCGACAACAACCAAGTCACCGATATACTCGCTCATATGGGAGCCAAACGCGACCCTATCCCGAGAAACACCTTTCTGGTGTGGCTTTTTAAGCCATCCGTTGTGTGACAGGACGATGTCAAGGGTGCCGGTATAAATGCGGCTGACGAGGTTGTTCCCCCTATAAACGAACTAGAGGATCAAATCATCAGCGGCTCCGTAATGGACGAATGGCCTTCGGCCCATGAGGTAATGGAAATAGTTGTGCCATGGACAGAGCCCTTCCTCGCCTACCTTTTTTGCAAGGAACTCCCTGATGACAAGACAGAGGCACGGCGCATAGTTCGGTGATCCAAGGCCTAAAAAGTACACGAGGGTGAGTTATACAAGAAAAGCATGACCGGAATATTATAGCAGTGCATATCTGACGAAGAAGGACGGGAGCTCCTAGCCAAAATCCACACAAGCATGGGCGGCCACCACGCCATGGCAAGAGCCTTAGTTACAAGGCCTTCCGAGCGGGTTTCTTTTGGCCTACAACTCGGACGGACACTCAGTCGCTTGTCAAACATTGCATGGGGTGTCAACTCTTCGCAAATCAAAGTCACATGGCCCCAACAGCTCTTCAGACTATTCTGATCACTTGGCCTTTCACGGTCTGGGGGCTGGACATGGTCGGACCCCTTAAAGGGGGGACCAAGAAGAATAAATACCTATGTGTCATGGTCGAAAAGTTCACCAAATGGATAGAGGCAAAGCCCATCAAATTGGCCATGTTCGGACCAGTGATCGACTTTATCTCCAACTTGGTGCACTGTTACGGTGTCCCGCATAGTATAATAATGGTTAATGGATCCAACTTCACATCCCAAGAGGTCAGGGACTCGTGCGTGAAAATTGGCATAAAAATCGATTATGCATCATTCTATCATCTTCAGACCAATGGACAAGTCGAACGAGCAAACTGCCTCATTATGAGCGGCATTTAGCCATGTTTGGTCCGATCTCTTCATGAGTCCCATTTTATGGGGCCTACACACCACCCCGAACAGATCAACGGGATACACACCATTTTTCATGGTCTATGGGGCATAGGAAGTCCTCCCCAACGACATTATTCACGACGCACCAAGGGTGCGCATGTACGAGGAAAAGGAGGCCGAGTTAGATCGGCAGGACGACCTGGACGCTTTAGAAGGAGAGTGCGACATAGCTCGGGCTTGCTCTACTTTTTACCAATAGCAGGCCCGACGTTACCACAGTCAGGAGGGAAGGGCAAAGGCATATAACGTAGGAGAAATCATCCTATGGCTTCCGGATAAGCACAAGCATAAACTCAACCCTAAATTGTCCTAAGGCCCCTTCATAATCGACGAAGTAATCGCGGGAGGTGCTTACCATCTTCGGAGCCCGTGGAACAATCGCCTTGAACCAAACCCATGGAACGCAGCTCATCTTCGGTGCTTCTACGGATAAACCAGTGTCGTCACACTCTCTAGCCCTTTTTCTCCCCCCCTCCACTTTTCTATTTGGTAGGATTTAATTTTTCCTTCTCTCCCCATGTTCGGTTCGACCGATCTTGTACTAAAATTATCGGCTTACACCTTTAAGTGTTGAGTCCGAACACCGTACCTGGTGGCTTCTTCTAGAAGCCAAATTCTTTATACTACAAGCATTTACCCACACTTATTGTGTATATATGTTTCCCTTATCACGTGTAAGCCATGATATTCATCAATTCGAAATAAGACTTTGCCAAGCTGGGTTGCCTTGCTCATGTGTTTACCCTCTATGTTCCCGATTGTTCGGCTAGAGGGTAAAGGGAGCCCTTCTGCGATTGTTACAGATGGTTGAAGCCAAAAGCTAGCTATCTTACATAGACAATTGGTCGGCCGTGACGGAAGCACTTAAAATGACTATGGTTTCTATCACCATTGCTCTGGTCTTTTTCATCCTAAAACGCCCTTAGCCGCATACTAGCAGTATGCGGACTTCTACCTAGAATCTTCGTAGAGACCCGAAGAAAGGTATCGATGGTGGTACTATTTTTCTCGAAAGATGTTTCTTATGCTAAGCAGTAATATAACATATCTCTCTGTGTGCTTTCTATCTGTTCGCACCACATGGCCGAATTGCCTCGTTCCCCGAACACAATTCCCTGTTTTTGGGTGACAAATTATGAGGAACACTCCCAAGATCTTCGCATAGGAGGGAGAAGCCGATGGCCGGTTAAGACAAAGTTCACAACACAGATGGAGTAACAACTGGATTGTTCATACAAAAATATACAAAATTAGGCATTCGGCTGCATGTCGAGATTATCGATTATCGTTTTTGGGGAGCAGTCTTCCTGGGAAACACGGGCGGTAGGCATCACCTGGTCATACACCAGGTGGAGTGGCACTTCTTTCAATCCGATCCCACCGAACAAACCCATGCCATATGCTCAGGATTAAGTCCGGTGTAACGGGTCTTGACCATGGGCCATGCTTCCCAAGCTCCCTCCCGGCAAGCCGATGTCTTCCACAGCTTGAACCTACTTCAGGCTCTCTTGAAACGATCGACTAGTTCGATCATTCCTTACGGAGGTTGTTTGGCAGGAAATAGTGCCTTTACCATAATTTTCATTGCTTTCCGAGCGTACTCGTGAAGAGCGGAAAGCTCTTTCAGCAGATTCCCCCAAAAGGATCCGATCTCTTCTTCAGGATGCCCGGACAGGAGGCCAATACATGAGGCAAAGGCATGCTTATTCCACTTCCCTTATAAGAAGTACTTACTAACATCGGAGTCAACCTTACCGAACATGCACCTCTGTAGGTTCTGGTTCTCTTCTTGGGCCTAGGCCAATTGAGCTTTTAAATTCTCAATTTCTTCGGCCTGTTGTTTATTCTCTGCCTGGAGACGGTTCACAATACGACATCTAGCCTCATGCTGGGACTCGGCGTATCGCTGAGATTCTCTAGCGTCATCCAACTCCTTTTGCATATGCCCTATTGATTCAGCTGTTAAAGAGAATCCTTGCGTCAGCAGGGAAATTTGCTAAATATTAGCACCACAGGTATACTCACCATGGGCCTCCCGAGTGAAGCTATTCACTTGCTCCAGCTCTGCCTTCACAGATTGTACCTGCGATTGGCTCTCCTCCAGCTCCTTGGCCAGTTGCTCGTTATGTTGCTTCGAAGCCTGCGTTAGCAGTAAAACATCATAAAGACCATTAATTCGTTTGTTTCAAACCGATTTAAGGCTCAGGGACTACTAGGTTTACACGAGTGTCCAGATTCTTTCAATCCACTTACTTACCTGCATACTGGCCGATATCAACTTCATGGCCTCTCCGAACCCAGCGCAGGCAGCACCGATGTGCGTGTCCGCCGTGCGTAGGGCGTCGAACACTTGTTCGGAGAATACCGGGTGGCGGATGGCCTCCCGTTGTTACCGATGATTCATGGCGCTTCCTATTTCTTATTTGGTGACACACACAGCGTCACGAGAATCAGTAGGGGCAGGAGTGGCCATAGGGGCCTCGGTAGCAGGTTCGGCATGAGCCGGGGCTTCAGAATTTTGAGCATCGCCGGGCACCTTGGAAACTTCTTAGGTGGGAGAAGTCTGGGCGTTTCACCTGAGTATGACGGTTTAATAACTATCGTAAGGCTCTATTAGTTACTATAGTAGGCAGATAGCCGAGCAAAATACCTGTGGGTTGAGCGAACTGACGAATCCTTCCTCACAGCCGGCTCATTGGTCGGGTACCTATTGGCTTCTAGTCCAGGCACTATTTCGGCTGCCGGTGTATGGTGCATGGATCAACAACACTTGGGAGTAGAAGCCGGTGCGTTCGGGGCACTGTTGGATGCCTGCCTCTTGTTGGGCGGGTTCATCTTCTTGCTGTTCTTTGTTGCGGGAATGGAGAACGAACCAGGGTCATAGGCTATAATAGCCACCTGGGATCGATCAAGGCTCTCCTAATAAAATACCTTGTCTTCATACTCAATTAGAAGATCTGGGTCCTCATGAAAACCCGGATCATCATCATGTGAATAGTTTTCGGAATGGGGAGCCGGACAGTCGACTGTGTAGATAAAAATCCTCTACTCCTATTCATGTAAGGATAAAATACTTCGGTCAAATAAAGGACGAAATGGAAACCCTAGACTATGTTCACAGAGGAGAATGGCTTACCCATTCGACGGGATTATGGCTTGAATACCCTTCCTTGGTTGTCCGCTGAATGAAATCTTCTTGCTCTCCTTTATACATGTCGACAAGGGTGGCGGCCAACGCGGTTTGATTGGCGGGTCCCAGTCTTCAGGGCGCGTGGTGTCGCGTGTACCGTTGTAACAACATAGGGTATGTATCCTCTGTTTGAGAGGATGCACACACCGGGTGATGGTGGCGGCCATGACATCGGGCATGGTTAGATTGTGGTGGGTAAGTATCCCCACCTAAGCCACCAAGCGTTGAACTAAAATGATGTCCTCTTGGGACAAACTCTTCGGCCGCTAATTGTACCTTTTCTTTGAAGGAGTGTCAGAGTATTCAGGAAGACCTCTTCAAGCTCATCTTAACAGGGGGTCGTCTTCAAGATAAAACTATTCCGAAGTCTAGTTTTCGGATTCCTACGGTGTACCCACCGAACACCCTATCCCTGCTATGCGGCACACTTCGGCTCCGCTAACCTCCAAGATTGTCTTGTCCAAAGTTCGAGGGACAAGACAAAGATACTTCCTCCATAGGTTGAAATGGGCCTCACAGCCCAGGAACATCTCGCAAACGGCTACGAAGCCTGAGATGTGCAGGATAGACCCCGGGGTGAGGTGGTGGAGTTGGATCCCATAGGATTCCAGCAATCCCCTCATGAACGGACGGATGGGAAACCCGAGGCCTGATACGTCTCCAACATATCTATAATTTTTTATGATGGCATGCTATTATATTATTTTTTGGATGTTTCATATGCATTAATATGGTATGTTATATTATTTTTGGGACTAACCTATTAATCTAGAGCCTAGTGCCAGTTTGTGTTTTTTCCTTGTTTTTGAGTTTTGCAGATATGGAATATTAAATAGAGTCCAAACAGAATAAAACCTTCGGAATGAATTTTTCTGGAAGGAAACAAATCAACCAGGCTTGGAGTGCATTCCAGGGCATCTACCAGGAGATCACAAGCTTGGTAGGCACGGCCACCCCCCTGGCCGTGCCTGGCAGGCTTACCGTCTCTTGGGAGGTCTACTAACCCTATTCTTTGTCCTATAAATACCCAAATATTCCCCCAACACCAAAAAGAGCCACCAAAATAATTTTCCTCTGATGGAAGACTCCATTCCCGAGAGATCCAATCTGGGAGAGTGTTCCGGTAATCTGTTGGAGGGGGTTTCGATCACGGAGGGCATCTACCTCAACAACATTGCCCCTCCGATGATGCGTGAGTAGTCCACCACAGACCTACGGGTCGATAGCTAGTATCAAGATGGATTATTCCCTCTCTTTGATCTTCAATACCATGTTCTTCCTGATCTTCATGGGGATCTATCCGATGTAATCCTCTTTTGTGGTGTGTTTATCAAGATTCGATGAATTGTGAGTTTATGTTCAGATTATCCATGAATCTTATTTGCATCTTCTTTGGTTTCTTATACGCAAGATTTCATATCCTTGTAAGTCTCTTCGAGTTATTGGTTTGGTTTGGCCAACTGGATTGGTAACTCTTGCAATGGGAGAAGTGCTTGGTTTTGGGTTCAATCTTGCGGTGTCCTCACCTAGTGACATTGTAGGGGTAGTGAGGCACGTATTGTATTGTTTCCATCAAGGGTAACAAGATGGGTTTTCATCATATTGCTTGATTTTATCCCTCTACATCATGTCATCTTTCTTAATGCGTTATTCTGTTCTTCATAAACTTAATACTCTAGATGCAGGCAGGAGTCGGTCGATGTGTGGAGTAATAGTACTATATGTAGAATCATTTCGGTCTACTTGATACGGACATGATGCCTATATGCGTGATCAGTTCCTTGGATAAATACATGATTATTCACTTTTCTATCAATTGCTTGACATCAATTTGTTTACACACCATGATATTTCCTTAGAGAGAGAAGCCTCTAGTGAAACCTATGGCCCCTGGGTCTACTTTCCATATTATATTTTCAGATCTATAAACCAAAAATACCAAAAATACTTTGCTGCAATTTATTTACCTTTTACATTCTGTTCTTGTTTACATCTATGTCTATCTGATCTAATCATTGCAAATAATCGTGAAGGGATTGACAACCCCTTTATAGCGTTGGGTGAAAGAGTTTGATTGTTTGTGTAGGTGCATCCATTGGTGACTTGCTTGTTCCTCCTATTGGATTTATACCTTGGTTCTCAACAACTGAGCGAAATACTTATCTACTTTGCTGCATCACCCTTTCCTCTTCAAGGTAAAACCAACGCAAGCTCAAGAGGTAGAAACAAGGATTTCTGGCGCCCTTGCCGGGGAGGATACACATCAAGCCTACGGAGTACCCATCACAAACTCATCTCTTGCATTTACATTATTTGCCATTTGCCTCTCGTTTTCCTCTCCACTACTTCTAAAACTATTTTTAGAAAAAAAGATTTGCCTTTTTATTCGCCCTCTTTCTCGTTCGCCTTTTTCTCGCTGGATCTCTTTTTGTTTGCTTGTGTTGCCATGTGCCTTCTATTTGCTTGAATCTTCGCTTGCTAAAAATCTATTCATATGGATCCTCATCCACTCGCTAATCTATTCAAACAGCCAAATTCTGATGAACCAATTTCTAGTGAGTTGAGTGCACTTGATTATCTCTATGAAGTTTTGTTTGAAAATCATGAATCTGCAAATTTTGATGAAGTGTTGAAAGAAGAAAATTATAAGGTGATTTATGATAGATCCTTGATTTAAAAGCATGATTGCAATCTTGCTAGTATGAATTCTCTAAATATCCATGATGCTAATGATATGCAAAGCCATAATCTTGGGGATGCTGTGTTTCATGAAGATGATATTTTTTTGTTCCCAAAGGTTTGATGGGCAAATTCATTACATGATTGCATGCTTGTGCATCATGAAAAGAATGATTTATCTGATAGTTATAATGTTGAATTCCTCCATGATGCTACTGAAATTTATTATGAGGGAGGAACATGTGCTTGTAGGAATTGCAATAATATCAAGTTCCCTCTCTATGTGTTCAAAGTTTTGAGATTATGCTTGTTTTGCCTTCCTATGCTAGTTGATTCTTGTTCCCATAAATTGTTTGCTCACCAAATCCATATGCATAGAAAGTGGGTTAGAATTAAATGTTATTGCCATGATATTCATGATGCTTTCTTTTATATTTAAATTACTACTTTTTGTGTGAGCATCATTGAAATCAGTATGCCTAGCTAGGGGTGTTAAACAATAGCGCTTGTTTGGAGGCAACCCAATTTTATTTTTATGTTCTGGTTTTTGATTCTGTTTGTGAGTGTTTCCCACATTATTACATCTGTGCTAATTGTGTTTTTGTGTTTTAATTAGTGTTTGAGCCAAGTAAAACATTTAGAGTGATCTATGGTGGTTGTTGATTTGATCTTGCTGAAAAACAGAAACTTTTGCACTCAGTCTAGGCATTTTCTAAAATTTTCAGAGTGTCGAATGAGTCTAAACTTTTTAAACAAGATTTATAAATTAATTTACCAGGTTTTCCTAATGTTTCAGATTTTTTTGAGTTACAGAAGTATACGAAGTTTTCAGATTGCTACAGACTATTCTGTTTTTAACAGATTCTTTTTCCTTTGTGTTGTTCACCTATTTTGATGAATCTATGGGTTGTATCATGGTGTATGAACCATGGAGAAGTTAGAATATAGAAGTTATAATGCCAATATAAATAAATAATGAGTTCACAACAGTACCTAAAGTGGTGATTTATTTTCTTATGCTAAGGGATCTCACGAGTTTTCTATTAAGTTTTATGTTGTGAAGTTTTCAAGTTTTGGGTAAAGATTTGATGGAATGCGGAATAAGGAGTGGCAAGAGCCTCAGATTAGGGATTCCCAAGGCACCCCAAGTGATATTAAATGATTCCAAAGAGCCTAAGCTTTGGGATTCCTCGAAAGGCATCCCCTCTTTCGACTTCAATCCATCGGTAAATTTAGTTGAGGCTATATTTTGATTCACCACATGATATGTGTTTTGCTTGGAGCGTATTGTATGATGTGAGTTAGTTCCTTGCTGCAAACATCTTTTGAGAGAGACACACTTAATTGTCAATTTATTATAATACTCTATGTGCTTCGCTTATATCTTTTGAGTTAGTTCTCCCCATTTTAAGTTGATTGTGGTACCTCAATTCAAAAAATGATTTTTGGTAAAATTATTCGTATACCAAATTTATATTTTTTTACTGTTACTATGTCTTACAAAAGGACGAACCGTGAAGGTTCCATAATTTTTCTATTTTTGTGAATTAGTTATCGTCATTTGAATGTTGGTCAAACCTAAGATAACCTAGTTGACCGGCTTTAAACCCCGTAGCATCTCTCCAAACTCTAGCTCCAAATTACAGCCGTCCAATCATACCAAAGCTCCAAATTACAGCCATCTGATAGGTTCTTCCAGAAGGAATTCCCTTGGCACGCTCCTCGCCATTCGATCTGTTGGCGATCCGCGTCGCTCGCTCGGGTGGCCATCCGCGTCGTTCCATCAGTTGGCGATCCGCGAGTACCCACCTTCTCCACACAACGAGAGATAAAGCAGCCACGAGAGACAGAGCAGCCACTCTGCCCACTCTACCCAAATTTCTTATGTTCCTTCTTCTACCTTGACTAGACCACCACTAATATGTTTCTTCTTCTCAAGCGACGAGAGCCATGTCCAGCTCCACTTCAGCCTCCCAACCCTCGTGGCCCATGTATGGTCCAATGCCCATGGAGCCATGTCCTAAATGCCCATGCATTGCGCCATTGAGACGGTGGACCTCAAAGGAGAGAAAGAATGGAAACCATGGGCGTGACTTTGCCAAATGTGAAAGCAAGCGAGAGGGAAATGTTAGATCTCGTGATTCTGCTATGATTTTCTTCATTCTCCATCTGAATTATTTTTCTTTTTCCTCTGATTTTGTTCATGATTTCATTTTAGATCGTGGAGAAATGCAATTATTTTGAATATCTAGATCACTATGTTAGGAGGCTTCAACTTGATGGCTTGCTTGATTTGAAGGATTTGAATGGGGCTGCAAGCCGGGAGCTCAATCTGCCACCAGCCATTGAGAATTTGGTCTCTCATAGTGTTGCTCTGACAGTGGTGGATGCGCATCTGAAGGGGGGAATTAAATAAGATGTAAAATAATTTGAAGCAGATGATTGAATTGAAGCAGCAGGCCAATCTGATATCTTTAGGATTTTATTTTTCTGTAGTTGCTCTAGGACATGCTTACTTGCTGGTCATCTCTCGTTAGGAGATGTTATTACTGTGGTGTAAGCTTAAGCTTAAATGCTCAATGTGTAGATCGTATGCTTACTATTGTGTAAGATCAAACTCTGTCTCTGAATCTCTTAATCTATTTGGACTTGCTTACTCGATCTCTGAATCTCTACCTCTGAATGTCTGAATCTCTGAAACTCTGTCGATGAATCTCTCAATCTATTTGGACAGTTTCAGTTTCTTCAGAACGCACCACACTGAGTGCAAGAAAACAAATGGTAACTTGAGTTGTTTGGACCAAACCTAAACCTAGATTTTGTTCGGCCATGGCAAAGTGACTTTCAAACCCCCCAACCCACCCCCAAAGATAAAAAAGACCACAAAAAATAGTGCACGTGATGGCTCTGTTTTTTCTGCTTCTCCTTTTTACATTCAAAATTTAATCTCCAAAACAACATTTCAAAAATTAGCCATGAACATTTATTTGATTGCTCTTTCATGCAATATGGCCACCAACATTTTCAAATATTGGAATATGTCCATGTGACATGGTTGCATGCTTCCTCTCCTACTTGTCACACTCTATGGTGCATGTTGCATGCTAATGGATGTAGAGGCAGCCTTTAAGCTTGTTCTTGGATTAAAATAAAAAATATCCCACAAAAATAATATCTGGTCCTACTTGTCACACTCTATGGTGCATCTTGTATCCCAATATTATAGGGTTATTATATGTGCATGTTTCATGCCTTAGGGATCACCATAGAGGCAAATGTGAGCTTTTTTATAAACTGTGTGGTTTATACAAAGTTTATAGGCAGGGATCGCCATGCTATAGTTCATATTTTCTTGCTCTAGCTTTTGTATCTTTTTTCGATAGTTTTGATTATGTCGTTTGTAATAAAATAGAAATATAACAAAACATGAATAAAAGCTTCGTAATTTTTTGCTATTTGGTTCTAGCTTTTGTGTCCTTTTTTTACATATTTGATTTTGTTGTTTCTAATAAATTCCAAATATAACACAACAGTAATAAAAGCCCTTACATTCTAGCCAAAAGATCCAAACATAACACAAGCATAACATATATATATATAAATGAAAGTTCTTACATATAACACGAGGCAAGCTCACGGTACAACTTAACAAATGATACAATAATAGTAGTAGAAATTAAAAGCCCTAACACACTAGGGCAATAGTAGGGCATCCTCAGCTCCATCTTCAAGACAAACCGGCCTGCCTTCAGCGCCATCTTCAGTGCTCCCCCTCCATGCCATTGTTTCCAATGTAGTAGGGGAGGATCTGCATAGTGTTGGCGGTGGGGAAGGTGGTCTTGACGTCAGTGAAGATGTTGTAGGTTGTGAAAGCGATGAACTTGCAGCCACACAAAAACACCCAACCGAGAAGATAGAACGGGTAAAAGTGGTTGGTGAAGTGCCTGAGCAGACCGGTCACCAGAGAAGATGCATTCGGACGCATCTCGTCCAAGCGAAACATGACTGGCGAGCCCTCCGGGAGGTGGCCAAAGCCTAGCCGGAGGAACGCCTGGGCCAACTCCCTAGGACACCTTCACCTTGAGATCACCCACACACGAAGCATGGTCTCCACGATGATGCGGGCAGGGTACCTCCTCACCGGCATAGTGGGTGGGAGTGGAAGGTGTGGCCGTTGTACTGCATCTTCTCTACTTGCCTCGCTTCGAAACTACTTTGGAGTTGGATGAAGCAGAGAAGGAGCAGCGGGGATGGAAGTTGTGAAGAAGAGATGAAGGGGTGGGTGGTTTAAAAAGAGGGCTGGGCTCGGTATGACTTGGGATTTAATTGGCAACTGACTCGATGAGAGCCACTGAATCGACACCATGCATTGAATCAAGACGCCACCGATTGAATCGACACAACCGGACCGAGAAAGCCAGCAGCATCGCTCTGAACCTCTAGAATGGCTGAAATGCGTGGTCCCTAGCGAAGAGAGAGAGGCAAGGAGATGCCAGATGCGTGCTCCCTAGCACCCTGTGTTGCCACTCTGAAATGCCACTGTTCTGAACCGAGGAGACGTGACACGTGTGTGCATGCCGGTCCGTGGAGGCACGTCGGTCCGTGGTGAGGAAATGCCGATTCGTGGTGGCGCCTGCACCCTGGTGTCGCACTCCCTTACCGGCGGATCTCGGGTAGGGGATCCCGAACTGTGAGATTAGAACCGATTGTAACAAGAGATGAAGGGGACACAATTTAACCCAGGTTCGGGCCCTCCTATGGAGGTAATACCCTACGTCCTGCTTGGTTGTATTGATGATATGTGGGGTTACATAGTTGATCTACCTCGAGATCGAATAGCTAACCCTAGATGAGTTGTTCTGTCTACAACCTAAAACCCTCTGGCTTATATAGACGCCAAGGGTATCTAGGGTTTATACATGGTCGGTCAGACGCCAAAGAGATAAACATGCCTATCTACGATTGTCATCTCGAAGGACACGCCACAGCTCCTTGAAGCTCCCACCCTAGCAACGACGCCCTTTATCATCTGATATTCACCTCGCAGCCCACATAGTCCGGCCCCTGGACTAGCCTTCAACGTCGATGTATGTTCGGTCTTTGGCTTGTGATGCGAGTCCCTTACTCCTTCTTATCCAAAAACCAACCAGTCATCTTTGAAATCCCAAGCATCACGAATTGTATTATAATAACCGCCAGTGCTCCTCTATTTGCGCGCATCATGGGGAGACGAGTGGTTCAGTACTCTTTTTTACAATACTACACCTCCGTTAGGGAGGCACCACCCATTTAAATGAATAGAATCGCGGTTTAGACCACATCCTTCTCTTCCACCGCAACGCAAAAAACTCCTAGCGGGAGATCCACGAAAAATGTGGCAAACGCCCCAAGCTCCTCCGCACTCCCTTACGGCTCATGTCTCGGGGACTGGACCAGCTGCACCGTATCGCTCCTACGGCTCCACAGTCTGGAGACCCAGGGGTATCTCCCTTCTTCGGATCTGGCGGTGACTCGTGCAGGTTTAACTTCTTACAACAACAAGGTTTTCATGGAGCGTTGCCCCAACCCTCAAAGGTGGGAACATGTATGCTTCGTCCCCTTTTTCTACAAGGCCTGCTACCTCTTGAGATTGCGTTGGTTTTCCCTTGAAGAGGAAAGGGTGATGCAGCGAAGTAGATAAGTATTTCCCTTAGTTGTTGAGAACCAAGGTATAAATCCAGTAGTAGGAACAAGAAAGTCACCAATGGATGCACCTACACAAACAATAAAACTCTTGAACCCAACGCTATAAAGGGGTTGTCAATCCCTTCACGATTATTTGGAAGCATTAGATCCAGTAGAGATAGATGTAAATGAGAATGGAAAGTAAAATGTAAATAAATTGCAGCAAAGTATTTTTGGTATTTTTGGTTTATAGATCAGAAAAGATATTATGGAAAGTAGACCCAAGGGCCATAGGTTTCACTATAGGCTTCTCTCTCGAAGGAAATATCATGTAGTTATCCAAGGCAATGATCATGCATATAGGCATCACGTCCATATCAAGTAGACCGAAACGATTCTGCATGTACTACTATTACTCCACACATCGACCAACTCCTGCCTGCATCTGGAGTAATGCATTAAGAAAGATGACATGATGTAGAGGGATAAACTCAAGCAATATGATGAAAAAACGTCTTGTTACCCCTAATGGCAACAATACAATATGTGCCTCGCTACCCCTACTATGTCACTGGGTGAGGACACCGCAAGATTGAACCAGAAACCAAACAGTTCTCCCATTGCAAGAATTACCAATTTAGTTGGCCAAAAAACCAAACAAATAACTCGAAGAGACCTACAAGGATATGAAATCATGCATATAAGAATTCTAAGAAGATTCAAATAAGATTCATTGATAATCTGAACATAAACTCACTGTTCATCGGATCTTGACAAACACATCACAAAAGAGGATTACATCGGATAGATCCCCATGAAGATCATGAAGAACATGGTATTGAAGATCAAAGAGAGATAAGAAGCCATCTAGCTACTAGCCATGGACCAGTAGGTCGGTGGTGGACTACTCACACATCATCGGAGGGGCAATGGAGTTGATGTAGATGCCCTCCGTGATCGAACCCCCCTCGGCAGATTATCAGAAAAGGCTCCAAGATGGATCTCCTGGGAATAGAGGCTTATGGCGGCGGAAAAGTATTTGCGTGGCTCATTTTGGTGTTCGGGGAATATTTGGGTATTTATAGGACAAAGAATAGGGTTAGGAAACCTGCCAGGAGACGGCAAGCCCTCCAGGCGCGGCCAGGGGGTGGCTGCACCTACCAGGCTTGTGACCTCGTGGCAGGTGCCCTGGCATGCACTCCAAGCCTGGTTGATTTGTTTCCTTCTAGAAAAATTTATTCCAAAGGTTTTATTCCGTTTGGAATCCATTTAAAATTCCATATCTGCAAAAAAAGGAAAAAGGAGAAATTGGATCTAGGCTTTAGATTAATAGGTTAGTCCCAAAAATAATATAAAATAGCATATTAATGCATATAAAACATCCAAAACAGATAATATTATAGAATGCCATCATCAAAAATTATATATATGTTGGAGACGTATCGACATCCCCAAGCTTAACTCCTCCTCGTCCTCGAGTAGGTAAATGATAAAAATAGAAGTTTTAATGTGGAGTGCTGCCTAACATATTTATCCATGTAATATTCTTTATTGCGGCATGAATATTCAGATCCGGAAGACTCCAAGAAAAAGCTTAATGTTTATTCAAAAACAATAATATTTCAAGCATACTAGCAAAGCAATTGTATCTCTTCAAAATATAATGGCCTATATCTGCAGCTGCTGCTGCTCGTACATCTGTTCCAACTTTGAAAGTCGGTCTGCTTCCACCTTCTTTTTTCTCGAATGACTTTTATAACTTTCCTTCCATCCCGCAAACCCCTCCTACCACGGAACAACACCCACGCCTCGTGTTCGTCCTCCGTGTTCGGCATTCCCGACGGCGCGTGTAAGCTCGTCGTTCTCTCTATCAGGGTGAAACCGTCCTTCTTGGGCAGCTTTTATTGCTTCAATCAACTCATCTAATGCATGCTTCAGACTGGCCATTGCAATAATCTTCCCTGTTGCTGGGTCCAACTTTCCCCCATGTGCAAAAAACCAATTCCTACACCTCTTGGGCCAGTTGAAGGTTACTAGAGTGATCCCTTCAGCAACATCTTATTCTCTAATGCATCCCACTTAGGAATGGCTGACTTGTATCCACTTGTCCGTAGTTTATGGTGGTACTTTTTTCCTCAGCATTTATCTTATTCTTTGCCGACTTCTCCATAGCAGCTATCGATGTCTTGTACTCAATAAATGCGTCCTTGACTTTGTTCCTTATGGAAAGCGAACTCCTTGACTTTGTTCCTTTGACACTCCGAGAGAGAATCTGGTAGGGTGAAATGCTCCATGAGCTCTCGCCAAAGGGCATCTTTAATTCTTGTATCGACATAATTCACTCTTGGTTTTGGTTGGTTTGGCTGAATCCATTCATGCATTGTGATCAGGACTCCGTCCCTAACAACCACTCCGCATTGACGCACAAATGTCTTGGCATTGGCTTCAGGGTGAGTCGGTTCGCCATTATGCTTGAAGGCATCAAGATTGAGCTTTATGTTGCCGTCCAATATTTTGGCACCGCCTCGTACATTTCTACTACATTGGCTCGATCCGAAGGGCTGATTATTAAAATAAGAAAGATTTGTTAATATATATATATACAAATCAATTAATACACATGTAATGATCACCAGAGGCTAATATGTGTATATACCTCGCCGAACATTGTTAGTTGTTCCGGATTTTGGAACATAAGTTGTTCTTCCTCGGCCTCACATCCATCACCGTAATCGTTCAGATATTGTGAGCCATCATCATCATGTGATTCACCTCGAAGGTCCGCTGGGTTTTCGGAGGAGCGTATCATGTCGAAGATGTCCTCTTCATGAGCTCTACCGTTATTGTCCATAGCTTAATAACTAATCCATAATAATGTAGATAAAACAAATTAGTATCCAAATTAGCATGCATTCAAGAAGCAAAATAACTGATAGTTAATTAATAATGCATCATCGAATACATATATAGTAGTTCTTAGAAAATATCTCATCTCATAATCTCGGATAATTTTCAATACATCGGCTAATCCATCGATCTAGCTAATACATCATAATAATACATATATAGTAGCTAATATATCGATCTAGCTAGAACCCTAGCGCCCGGCGGATATCGGGGCAGGCGATGGATACCCAAAGAGAAGGAACTATCACAGAAACATAGCTCCAATTTGATCCCTGAAGAATCTGCCAAGTATTGTTGCACCTGGCCTCCAAAGCTACCACGTAGCGATGGACGTGCTGGTTCTCCTTGCTGACATGGTACTTTACCACCTCTGCGGGGGACTCAAGACTCTGAATCATCCGTGGCCCATGCGGCCGCCACCACAGAACCTCCGGGTCGACGACGGGCTGGCTCCTCACCAAGCTGCGCCGCCCGGAAGGCACCACCTCCCAGTACCAGCCCGGCGGAGCCCAGTCCCTCATAGGGCCCCTCTACTCAAGCAAGTGACCTCCTCCGGCGACTCGATGAAGAGGATGCGGGATCCGCATCATCGACGTCGAGAAGAAACACTTAATTAAAAAAACAAATTAAATAAAACTTAGCAAAATTAACACTTAGCATCTAACAAATTAAATAACACTTAGCATCTAACAAAATTAACAAAATGAACACATACCCTAATAACCTAAGAACCTAACTAACTAACTAACAAAACTAACTAAACTAACCTGATAACCTAACTAACTAACTAAGTAAATAGGGATGCTGTGTTGTGGTTGGGGTCGGGGTGTCGGGGGTATTGTGTCGGGGTGTTGGGGTTCGACATTGAGGGACCCTAGAAACCCTTGATTCACTTTGGTGGGGTTTTTGACGTTGATGGACCCTAGATACCCTAGAATCACTTTGGGGGGGGGGTCGACGTCGAGGGACCCTAGAAATAACTAACTACTTAAAAATGTTAACATCTATTCATCATCATCATCATACATCCATCTAGCCTAACTAACTAATTAAATAAATAAATAACTAATTAACAATGTTAACATCTATCGATGCAATATTCATTCACACATGTGATGTACAGAGGGGAGAGGGTCGGGGAGATCACACCTAGCCTGCCGACCCGGAGGTGGCGTCGGCGACGGGCTTGGGGCGACAGCGACGGGCTCGCGGAGCGGCGGCCAGAGTGAGCGGGCGGCGACGGGGGCAGCGACGAGGGGCAGCATCAGGGGAGGCGAGGGGTATGGGCGGCGGCGGTGCAACGGCAGCGAGGGGCGTGGGCGGCGGTGGCGGTGTGACGGCGGCGAGGGTGACGGCGAGGGCACAGGGGCTAATTTCGGTAGCCTGGCGGCGCAAATCTGAGCTCTCCCGGTGTGTGGCTCGGCCCGGGACTAGGGCGTTCCTATTTATACCACGCACCCCTTTAGTACCGGTGCGTGGCTCGTACCGGCACTAAAGGCCCTTTAGTACCGGTGAGAGCCACGCACCGGTACTAAAGGTCCTCCCCAAAAATTGCGTGGGGTGGTGGACCTTTAGTACCGGTGCGTGGCTCTCATCGGTACTAAAGGGTTTTTTAATTCAATATTAGTTATAATTTTCAGAAAAACCCGTAAACTTTAGAAAATCATAGAAAAAAATGTATGAATCCAATGGAAATAAATAATATATGAAAAAATATGAGAAAATATAAAGAATATGTTTATGGAATTTCCACGCATGTTTCAACTGTGGTATTATAGGACCATACCACAATAACTTTGTAGGAACCCTCTTCCTGTGGCGTTCGCCCTCCACATCACCAGGGTCATCGTGGGGGATCTTATACCGTAGTGAACCGCATACCGGGCATAGATCCAAATTCTCGTACACCTCACCACGGTAGAGGATGCAGTCATTAGGGCATGCATGTATCTTCTGCACCTCTAATCCTAGAGGGCAGACAACCTTCTTTGCTTTGTACGTACTTTCAGGCAATTCGTTATCCTTTGGAAGCATCTTCTTTATCATTATCAGCAATTCTTGAAATCCCTTGTCAGTTACACCATTTTTTGCCTTCCATTGCAGCAATTCCAGCATGGTACCCAGCATTTTCTGGTCATCTTCACAATTTGGATACAACAATTTCTTGTGATCCGCTAACATGCGTTTCAACTTCAACCACTCCTTGTCACTTTCGTAGTTTCTCTTTGCATCAGCAATGACCCGACCCAAATCATCAGCAAGCTCATCTGATGCCTCTTCTTTAGCTTCCCCCATTGATGCCTCTTCTTCAGCTTCCCCCATTGATGCCTCTTCTTCAGCTTCCCCCATTGTTGTATCGGCGAAAGGATAGTTGTCATCATCCTCTTCTTATTCATTGTCTTCCATTATAACCCCTCTTTCTCCGTGCTTGGTCCAAGAGCTATAGCCGGACATGAAGCCGGACTTCAGCAGGTAGTAGTGAAGGGTTTTGGGGGTAGATTAATTCCTATCATTCTTACAGTCACGACATGGACAACACATGAAACAATTCTGCTTGTTTGCCTCAGCCACACGAATAAAATCATGCAGGCCATTAAGAAACCCTGGACTTAGTCGGTCATCGTACATCCATTGCCGGCTCATGTTCAGTAGACAACATCGAAGTGACCAAATTAATACAACTTCATCATCACATTACAACAAAAACTAGAGATAACATTGACCAAATGTTATTACTACAAATAATAGATACTTATAGTTCATACATACATCTCATAAAACAACATACAACTATCTAAAACATGTAAATGGAACAACAAATGCGATCATAATTGCAACTAAAGTAACAATTGAACCATCGGCATAATGATACCTAGCCTCTTTATCAATGGCATATTTTCTAATCTTTCTAAGATTCAAGCACATTCCAGCCATTTTGTTCTTGTGATCATCGACGATATCGGCAACATGCAACTCCAATCCCATCTTCTCATCTTCAGTTCTTTTCAATTTTTCTTTTAAATGATCAATTTCTTTTTTAGCTTGTGTTAATTTCTCGAGCAGAATTGCATAGTCGGTTGGAATTTCTGGTTCAAGTACTTCCTATAAAAAAACATCTACGTCAATTTGGTGGCATAATTAATTGTCATAGACATTAGATGATGTGTGAAATAGTTATAAAAGATAAGCACATACCACATCTGTATCATAGACTGGACGAGGGCCGACGTGGGCTCATACTATAACCATGACACTATAGAATAACTAACAATAATACAAGTAAGTAAATCGTACACGCAGCTATCTAAATCATACAAATAAAAAAATTAACAAAAAGGTTTTAAGAAGAACAAGAGGCTCACCAAGGTGGCCGGTGCCGCGATGAGACGGTGCGGACGATCGACGGTGGTTAGGACGGGGACGGGAAGGCACCAAATAAACCACACCTACACATATGCAACCTAACAAGTTAATTTGAGCTCGAATTGCATATAAATCAAATAATCTCCCACATAATGATCACTCCTCCAAAACCTAGCTAAAGCCCACAATCACATATCTTGGAGCATACCACAAGCTAATCTAGCAATGAGAGATGAAGGAGCAAAGTTGCTAACCTTTATGAACACTTGGATAGATGGGGTGCCTTTAAATCTTGACAAATCCTTGGGAAAATGGAGGATGAGCTTCGAGCAAGAAGAAGAACAGGGGAGAAAACAGAGAAATGAGAGCCCCTTCGATCGGCTACGGACGAAGCGTATATGCAGGAAGTCTTTAGTACCGGCTGGTGACACCAACCGATACTAAAGGTTGTCCTTTAGTACCGGTTGGTGTCACCAACCGGTACTAAAGGTGCAAGCGGGGCCCAAGTCTAACCAATAGCCTTCCACGCCACCTTTAGTACCGGCTCGTGACACAAACCGGTACTAAAGATCGCTGACGAGTCGGTACTAAAGGTCGCCCTGCTCCTAGCCGTTGGAGCCGGCATGAACCGGGACTAATACCATCTTTAGTACCGTCTCATGACCAGACCAGGACTAATGTTACAAGCCATCAAACAAAGAGAACAAATGAATAAAAAAAGGATGCACACATACCAAGCTGCTGCTTCAATTGCCTCTGCATTTATTGCTACCCATTGTTCCTCCTCTCCGAATGATGCATCCACTGCATTGGTAAAAGTCCTAGCAATGTGCCCTAGGATTCCACATTTTTTGCACTTACGCTGTTTTGGAACACGAACCTCTTCACCAGCTTTGTACATGTTTTTCCTTGGTCTTCCTAGTGGTCTAGTCAGTACAGAAGAATTGAGCTTGAACCCTAGATCTACTATGTTCCATTGGTATTTTCCTAGGAGTGTAGGCACATTGGAAGCATAAGCAACCCTCAATTTGGCAACAGAGAAATATTCACATATGTATTGATCAACTTCACCGTCTTCACCCCCAATAACAGTCATGAGATGTAGGGCTTGTATGCATGGCTTCCCACGGATTTGCAATTGCCTACAATGGCATTCCCTAGTTTCTAGTTCCTTGGATACCTCCATTCCCTATCTTTACTGTCAATATATGTTAGCTCTGTCTCATATGTGGAACATCGAATGTATTTCATTCTGAGTCCTCTTGCCTTGGCATGCAATGCCTTAATAAGAGATGGTAGAATCAAATGGCCAACATATTGTGTTTCTGCAATTCTTTTGCAAAGAACCATTTTTATCATGATCATCTGCCTAATCTTATCAAATAATTGCCACAACATAGGCCCTTTCAGTGAATTGATCTTTGTGCTGAAGCACTCAGCCAAGTTATTGGTCACATAGTCTACTTTGCAGATTGCATTGAATTTGCTTCAAGACCACAGCTTTCATGATGTGCGTCCATGTACTCCTTCACCAAAGGATTGTGAGCATACAAAACTCTCAAATGGTGCTCATGCTTCCTCTCACTACATGTGTATGATGCTGGCCATAGATTCTCATCATAAATTTTACCTTTAAACTTCTTTTTGAAATTCTTAGAAAGGTGTCGCATACATTCCCTATGCTCAACTCTAGGGAATACAATATCTACTGCACTCTCCAAACTCTTGCAAGCATCTGTGTATATAGCTAAACCTGGGGGTGTGCCTATAATGTTCCGCAATTGTTGTAGAAACCAAACCCAACTTTCCTCCGACTCTGCCTCCACCACACCAAATACAACTGGGAATAACCAGTTGTGTCCATCAACTGCAGAAGTTGCCACTAGCTTCCCTCTCTCCATCTTCCATTAAAAACAGTTGCATCAATGGCCAAATAGGGCATGCAACCGTCGAGAAAACCCTGCCAACAAGCCTTGAAACAAACAAAATCCCTCCTGATGCACTCCTTCTCAAATGACTTTCCTTTTATTTTGTATTTAACTGTATGCTTGTCAATCTCTACAACACTCCCTGGACTAGCAGCTTCCACTTTAGCTTTATATGTATAAAGCAACTGAAAGCTCTCATTCCATGAACCATTAATCCCGTCAAGAGTTATTTCCTTAGCATAAAAAATCCTCATGTAAGGAATATCAATCTTGTACTTCTCAAATAGCTTTCCATGGAGTGTTGTTGGACCAAGTGTTGGTGTTTGTCTCAACCAATCCAAGATTGCATTTGCCACCCACCTAGTCTTTGCTAGATTTCTTTTAGACTTCCCCCCTCCCCCTCTAGGTGGAGAAGAGTGTTCGTGCTCATTATTTTTTATCTGGAACAAATTGGAAAATGATGTCAACTTAATAAAGCAACACACAATTATCTAAAAATAGAATCAATCAATAAATTATATACACAAACCTGAATAATCTTGCTCCTCAACATATTTGATGCATGCAACTTCCATCTACACCTCGGGTATGGGTATTTAACAATAATCCTTTTTGGCTTACTCCTGATAATCACATAATAAATTTTAGTGAGATTGTAGAATGTTGTCACTGCATTACGACTGTCCACCATCGACTGGAATGCGGTGCCGATAGCAAGCTGATGATTTTTCCTTGTTCCACTCAATTGTTGGCATGTCATCGCCATCATATTCATCTACTAAGCTGTCAATGTTCTTTTCCCTCTCTTCATCGTCAGAGTCATCAAATCTAGCATCAGTGACAAGTTCCTCCTGATATTCATCCTCCATTGCTTGTTGGCTGACTGTATCTACAAGTTCAGGGTACATCTTCTCAGCCTCATCATCAAGACGAAGCACATCCTCGTCTAGCTCTGCATCTTGTTCTACATTAGCTGCAGAAGCGATAGGAGAATTCGCACAAGAGGAGGCAACAGTCATATTGTGACTTTCAGAGCCACTGGCTCTGTTTGGTCTCGATCTACAAGGAGTGTTGAGGCGCTCGCTATTAGCAAAGACGGAATATTTCCAACACCCTTCCCATTGTCCCGTTCATTGCCCCGTGGCTGAAGCACCTCAACAACAACTTTACCCAAGCGTCTTTCAGCATTCAACGTGAAGAGTGATATGTCTCCAATGTATCTATTATTTTTGATGATGTCATGCTATTATATTATCTGTTTTGGATGTTTTATATGCATTAATATGCTATTTTATATTATTTGTGTGACTAACCTATTAATCTAGAGCCTAGTGTTAGTTTCTGTTTTTTCCTTGTTTTTGAATATTACAGATATGGAATATTAAACAAAGTCCAAACGGAATAAAATCTTCGGAATGATTTTTCTGGAAAGAAAGAGATCTGCCAGACTTGGAGTGCGACTCCGGAACCATCACGCTGCATATTGAATCCACTCGCTTCAGCGACACGCATCCTACCAGCGCCTCGTTTTTAAATGAGCCGTTCGATCAGATTGAAGTTATGTGTATGTCAGATGACCAGGATCCATTCTACGACTGGCTCGGGATTAAGCCTGATGACAGGGAGATTCATGTCCCTTTGGTCACCCAACTTGTCGCTACCATCGAGTGTCCATCTGAAGACTCCTGCCAACAGCCAGAATTAAAAACAGTCTACACCCGGATCTCTGAACAGACCTCATCGGCAAACCAGATGCTGGAACTTATCAAAAGGCCGGACCATCATCAGTCCAGGATCTACCACATGGTTCAGAGTCCGTAATTTCGAACACCCGATGTGGAATGGAATCTAATTTTTTCCAAGCCACCACCCCAGACGATCATCCAAGTATCGCAACAAAGCCCGCGTCTTCGGACTTCCGAGATATCAAACAACTACAAGGAGAATCAGTCCATCACTTTTGGTCCAGACTCCTACTCGCTAGAAGCAAAGAAAAAGGTCTTGGTGACCAAGAGATGATGGCAACTTTCATTCGCAATTGCCATGATGAAGGGATTCTTAACGCCCTGGCTCGCCGACAAATTCGTGACTTTTTTGAACTATCTGATTTGGTACAAAAATATTGTGCCATGGAAAGTGCTTGTCAATCCGAGCGGCTACTTTCAGAACCAACTTTCCCTGAACGCCCTAGTGGAGATTGGAAAAAGAGGATACCTCCAAAGCGGCCAGCCAGATTCGAACCCGCTAAAACAAGGCCCTTTCTACGGTCAGCACTATCCTTGATGGATTATTGGATAAACCTTGCCCTATACACTCCGTATTGCTAAAGACAAGCCCGACTCACAGCCTTAGAGCTTGCTGGGTTGTCAGGCAGGCCGCAAAAGGCATTGAGTCCATCCTCGAAGCGCCCTCTTTGAATAGGCACTCCCCATCTTTGCCCAGATACAATACCGAAGTCCTGACGGTCTACGAAATGCTCCCCTCGAAGAATAGGAGGAAAAGAGCACTTAGGGAACTCAAATAGGTGTACCACATCGCAGCAACTAGTGCATGGGCAGACATACCAATTACCTTAGAAGATACCGACCAGCCGGACATTCCTTTCGGTCATTCACTGGCCGCACTTGTCTTGAACCCCATCATTGATGGTTAGAGGCTACATAAGGTGCTAACCTCATATACGAAGGCACCCTTTAAAAATGCAGTTCGACTGATCTCGTATTGAACATAGCAATACAACCTTCTGGGGAATTATTCCAAGGAAAGAGGCGCGTTGTTACTGGCATATCGTCCTTGATGTAGTGTTTGGCACGCCCGAAAACTACTGATTCGAAGAACTTCTCTTCCACATTGTGCCCTTCCCAAGCGGCTATCGCATCTTATTGGGACGTGATGCTTTCACAAAACTCCAAGCTATACCCCATTACGGGTACATGAAACTCAAAATGTCAGGACCAAATGGAGTGATCACAATCACTAGTGACCCGAACATAACCCTCTGGTCCGAAAACAAGACAGCAACACTCGCCCTCGAGGCATTAGCTGAGACTTTTGCTGCCGAAGAACTGATCGCACTACGGTCAACAGTTGACAAGGGACGACGTCATCCTTAGCAAAAGGCCCAAGCCCACGTCCTTCAAACCCGCGGAGGAAATCGTCAAGTTTCAAATGCATCCGATGGACCACAATAAGACAGCCTCCATCAGAGCTCAGCTCGATCCCCTTGTCGATGAGGCTCTACGGAACTTTCTTCGAGAACATTTGTACATCTTCGCCTGGCATCCTCCCAATATGCCCAGAATCCCATGATGGCTCGACGAACACAGTCGGAACATTATCGCAGGCTTTAATCCCATCAAGCAGACTCTGCGCCGTTTCTTCGAACCCAAACGACAAGCTATGGGTGTAGAATTAGACAAGCTACTAGAGGCTGGATTCATTCGGGAGATTAAGCACCCCGAATGGTTGGCAAACCTGGTGATGGTACCAAAGAAAGACAAGTCCTGGTGATTGTGTGTCGATTTTAAAGACCTTAACAATGCATGCCATAAGGACCCTTTCCCCTTACCACGAATAGAGCAGATCATCGACGCCACAGCCGTACATGATTTGTTGTGTTTACTCGATGCTTATTCTAGATATCATCAAATCCAGACGAAGGAATCCGATCAAGCGGCAACCTCATTCATGACCCCCTACGGGCCATTCTGCTTCAACACGCTGCCTTTAGGGCTAAATAATGCTGGGGCCACATACCAGCGCATGATCCAAACCTGTCTCGCGACATAGGTCGGTAAGACAGTCAAAGCATACATGGACGACATGGTAATTAAACCTAAACACGTCAGCTAGTTGATCAATGACCTATGGCAAACCTCTACCAGCCTACACAAGTATGCATACGACTCAATCTAGAAAAATGTGTATTCAGAGTTCCCTCTGGTAAACTGCTCGGATTCATCATCTCCCAGAGAGGAATAAAAGTGAACTCGACGAAAATCCGTGCTCTACTGGAACTTGCAATTCCTACAGAACTAAAGCATGTCCAGTGGCTAGCTGGGTGTGTAGCAACATTAAGCCTCTTTATCTCCCGCCTCGGAGAGAAAACTTTACCGTTCTATAAGCTGCTAAAATGGACCAATAATTTCGAGTGGACCAATGAAGCAGCGGCTGCATTAGATGAAATCAAAACACTTCTGGCAACTAATCCCCTCCTCATAGCACCGAGCGCCGGTGAGCCCATGTTGTCATATATATCGGGTACCAATCATGTTGTTAGCGCAAGGCTCGTTGTTGAACGATATGAGGAGGGACACAATTTCCGGACTCACAAGTCGGTCTATTACGTGTCAGAAGTACTAACGCAATGCAAATCAAGATACCCACACAACCAAAAAATAGCCTACACAGTGTTTATATCATCAAGCAAACTCAGACATTATTTCGAAGAGTGTGCGGTAATGGTAGCATCCGAAGTACCCCTGAACAACATAATCAACAACAGGGATGCTGCCGGCCACATAGCCGAGTGGGCTGTTGAGCTCCTTCCCTTTGAAATAACCTATAAGCCACGCTGAAAGTGCGTTATATCGACTAGAGGGGGGTGAATAGGAGATTTTTACAAATTCATCACTTGAGGAATTTCAACTTTGAGGAATTTGAAATGTGATGAATAACTAGCAGCAGAATAAGTAATCAAGTACATGAAGAACATAGAACATCATAGTCTTCATGATGAAATGAAACATGCACATATTACAAGTAGTGTGATACCGGATAAGCAGTGATGAACAAGGTAACTTGAAGAATTTGAGGTGAGGAAATTGTGAAAGTCTTTAGTCAAATTCTTCAAACAGTAACAATCAATTTCATCAACAAGTTTATGAAGAATAGAGGGGTTGAGGAAATAGAACCAGGTAGCTCGATGAAGACAATGGTTTGATGACCCAGTTCCAACTGCTGTACGTCTGGTTTGGAGTGGCCTGGTATTTAAACCAGAGGACACACAGTCCCAGGACACACAGTCCTTACCGTATTCTCCTTGAGCTACGGTCCCACAGTCCTCGCCCAACACTCGTGGTAATTCTTTAGGGTAGACTTCCAAAACCCTCACAAACTGGTCACCTGGCGATCCACAATTTACTGCTGGATGCTCTAGACCAAGGTCACTTTGTGATCCCCAATTGACTGCAGGAGCACTAGACCATGACGCCTAACCGTCTGGAGGATGCACATTCCTCAAAGGTAACAAGCATCGGTTCCACAAGGGAATTTCTTCAATGATACTCAATCCCTTTTGGTTTTGGTGGTTTGGTTGTGGGTTTTTCCTCAGTGATGATTTTCTCTCAAAGTCCTTGGAGGATGGGTTGCTCTCAATTGACAAGTGTCAGTTCTCTCATGCAACAGCCAACCAACTAGTGGTTGTGGGGGGTGGCAATTTATAGCTAGGGTGCAGCCTGACATGATATGACATAAATGCCCCCAATAATATGACCGTTATGTGGATGAGAATGATTGGGGACAGCTGGCACTAAGCACGGCAACGGTCGGATTTTCAAACTATGAAAGTCCTCAGACATATCATGTTCCTCACTTGTAGGCAATTCGCACTGGCGAAATCCTAACTCCTCAGTCAGATCAATTTCCTTAGAGACCAGAAGAACTTCGTCTTTGTCACTGAAGAACTTGACCGAACCGTAAGATATTTCCAAAGGCTTCACTCGAAGGATTGTATAGGTTCAGGATTTTGGAGTTGAGCATTAGTTGGAAATTTTCCTTAGTATTACCTCGGCTCCCTTTAACAGTACGGTGTTTCCTATGACTCAAAGAAAGGAAATGAAACTACGAAAACAAAGTCTTCGCGCTTCATAATCCTCATTCATATTTTCAAGGTCACACCAACTTCTTCATTTTCAAAGTCTTCACAAAGTCTTCACCAAAGTCTTCACAAAGTCTTCGGCAAAGTCATTACTTGAAGACATACATTTTTTGGGGTCGATAATTTCCGAATATATCAAACTCCTCATCCACTTATAAAGCCTGTGTACACTCACAAACACATTATTACCTTAACCTATAAGTCTTCAATACACCAAAATCACTAAGGGGCACTAGATGCACTAACACACGCCACGCCATAAAATCTCAAGTATTGGCAGGCTTCCTGGTTGAATGGACAGAGGCCGAGCTCCCAAAGGAATACGGCGCATACTCCCATTGGACGATGTACTTTGATGGATCCAAATCCTTGGACGGACTGGGGGCTGGAGCTATCCTCACATCCCCCACAGGCGACAACGTGCTAACTCTAAAAATGCAGCCGAATACGTAGCTCTCCTACATGGTCTTCGGATGGAAGCGTCAATGGGCATACGACGGCTAGAGGTACGGGGAGACTCCAACGTGGCCATCTCCCAAATTAATGGCGAATTCGACGTAAAAAAGCCCCAAGATGGCAGCGTACAGAAACACCGTCTTAAAGATATCCGCACGGTTTGAAGGGTTAGAATTTCACCACGTCGCTCGTGACAACAACCAAGTCGCCGTTGTACTGGCTCATATGGGAGCCAAACGCGACCCTCTCCTGAGAAACACCTTTCTGGAGCAGCTCTTTAAGCCATTTGTTGTGTGGCAGGATGATGACAAGGGTGCCGGTCTAAATGCGGCGGACGAGGTTGTTCCTCCTATAAACGAACAAGAGTATCAAATCATCGGTGGCTCCATAATGGACGAAACGCCTTCGGCCCATGCGCTAATGGAAAGAGCCTTTCCTCGCCTATCTTCTTCGGAAGGAACTCCCTAATGACCAGATAGAGGCACGACGCATAGTTCGGCGATCGAAGGCCTACAAAGTACACGAGGGCGAGTTATACAAGAAAAGTACCACTGGAATATTACAACGGTGCATATATTAGGAAGAAGTATGGGAGATCCTAGCCAAAGTCCACGCACGCATGGGCGGCCACCACGCCATGGCAAGAACCTTAGTTAGCCAGGCCTTCCGAGCGGGTTTCTTTTGGCCTATAACTCGGACGGACGCTCAGTCAGTTGTCAAACATTGCGTGGGGTGTCAACTCTTCGCTAATCAAAGTCACATGTCCCCAACAGCTTTTCGGACTATTCCGATCCCTTGGCCTTTCACGGTCAGAGGGCTGGACATGGTCGGACCCCTTAAAGGTGGGGCCAAGATGAATAAATACCTACTGGTCATGGTCGACAAGTTCACCAAATGGATAGAGGTGAAGCCCATCAAATCGGCCAAGTCCAGATCACTGATCGACTTTATCTCTAGCGTGGTGCACCATTATAGTGTCCCACACAGTATAATAATGGATAATGGATCCAACTTCACACCCCAAGAGGTCAAGGACTAGTGCGCAAAAATGGTCATAAAACTCGATTATGCATCACTCTATCATCCGCAGACCAATGGAAAAGTAGAATGAGAAAACGGCCTCATTATGAGCAGCATTCACCCACGTTTGGTCCGATCTCTTCATGAGTCCGACTGTCACTGGGTGGAGGAGCTCGACTCTGTTTTATGGGGCCTATGCACCACCACGAATAGATCAATGGTATACCCACCGTTTTTCATGGTCTATGGGGCATTTGCAGTCCTCCCCTGCGACATTATTCATGATGCATCAAGGGTGCGCACGTACGAGGAAAAGGAGGCTGAGTTAGATCGGCAGGACGACCTGGATGCTTTAGAAGGAGAGCGCGACATAGCTCGGGATCACTCTACTTTTTACCAATAGCAGGCCCGACGTTACCAGAGTCGGGAGGTCAGGGCGAAGGCGTATAACGTAGGCGAAATCATCCTACGGCTCCCGGAGAAGCAGAAGCATAAACTCAACCCTAAATGGGAAGGCCCCTTCATAATCAACGAAGTACTCGCGGTAGGAGCTTACCGTCTTTGCAGCCCATCGAACAACCGCCTTGAACCAAACCCATGGAACGGAGCTCGTCTTCGGCGCTTCTACGGATAAACCGGTGTCGTCACACTCTCTTGCCCTTCCCCCCTCCAGTTTGCTATTTGGTAGGATTTTTATTCCTTCTCTCCCCATGTTTGGTTCAACCGATCTTGTACTAAAATTATCGGATTACACCTTTAAGTGTTGAGTTCGAACACTATACCTGGGGGCTTGTTCTAGAAGCCAAATCTTTTATACTACAAGCATTTACCCACACTTATTGTGTATATATGTTTCCCTTGGTACGTTTAAGCCATCATATGCATCAATTCGAACTAAGACTTTGTCGAGCTGGGTTGCCTTGCTCCTATGTTTACCCTCTACATTCCCGATTTTTCGGCTAGAGGGTAAAGGGAGCACCTCTACGATTGTTATGAATGGGTCATCCGGATACGTACCTCAGATGGTTGATGCCAAAAGCTAGCTATCTTACATAGACAATTGATTGGCCATGACAGAAGCACTTAAAATGACTATAGTTGCTATCACCATTGCTCTGGTGTTTTTCTTCCAAAAACACCCTTAGCCGCATACTAGCAGTATGCGGACTTCTACCTACGATCTTTGTAGAGACCCAAAGAAAGGTATCGATGGTGGTACATTTTCCTTGGAAGATATTTCTTATGCTAAGCAGTAATATAACATATCTCTCTATGTGATTTCTATCTGTTCACACCACATGGCCGGATTGCCTCGTTCCCCGGACACAATTCCCCCTTTTTGGGTGACAAATTAAAAGGAACACTCCCAAGCTATTCGCACGGGAGGGAGAACCCGATGGCTGGTTAAGACAAATTTCACAACACAGATGGAGTGACAACTGGATTGTTCATACAAAAATATACAAAATTATGCATTCGGCTACATGTCGAGATTATCGATTATCGTGTCTAGGGAGCAGTCTTCCTGAGAAAGACGGGGGGCAGGCATCACTTGGTCATACACCAGGTGGAGTGGCACTTCTTGCCCATTCGATCCCACCGGACTAACCCGATCCATATGCTCGGGATTAAGTCTCCTGTAACGGGTCTTGACCATGGCCCATCCTTCCCATGCTCTCTCCTGGAAAGTCGATGTCTCCCACAGCTCAAACCTACTTTGAGCTCCCTTGAATCGATTGACTAGTTTGGTCATTCCTTCTAGAGGTTGTTCGGTGTCGCATAGCTCCTATACCATGCTTTTCATTGCATTCTGAGCATGCTCGTGAAGAGCGGAAAGCTCTTTCAGCAGATTCCCCCGGAAGGATCCGATCTCTTCTTCAGGATGCCCAGACAGGAGGCCTATACATGAGGCAAAGGCATGCTTATTCCAGTTCCCTTATCAGAAGAACTTACTAACATCGGAGTCAAACTTACCGAACATGCCCCTCTGTAGGTTCTCATTCTCTTCTTGGGCCTGGGCCAATTGAGCTTTTAAATTCGCTATTTCTTCGGCCTGTTGTTTATTCTTTGCTTGGAGACGGTTCACGATACAACATCCAGCCTTGTGTTGGGACTCTGCGTATCGCTGAGATTCTCGAGCGTCATCCAACTCCTTTTGCATATGCACTATTGATTCAGCTGCTAAAGAGAATCCTTGCGTCAACAGGGAAATTTTCTAAAGATTAGCTGCACAGGTATACTCACCATGGGCCTCCCGAGTGAAGCTCTTCACTTTCTCCAGCTCTTCCTTCACAGATTGTACCTGCGATCGGCTGTCCTCCAGCTCCTTGGCCAGTTGCTCGTTATGTTGCTTCGAAGCCTGCGTTAGCAGTAAAACAGCATAAAGACCCTTAATTCGGTTGTTTCAACCCAATTTAAGGCTCGAGGGATACTAGGTTTACACGAGTGTCCGAATTCTATCAAGCCAATTACTTACCTGCATACTAGCCGATATCAACTTCATGGCCTCTCCGAACCCAGCTCGGGCAGCACTGATGTGCGCGTCTGCCGTGCGTAGGGCGCCAAACTCTTGTTCGAAGAATACGGAGTGGCACATGGCCTCCTGTTGTCACCGATGATTCATGGCTCTTACTACTTCTGATTCATGGCTCAAGAGAATCAGTAGGGGCCGGAGTGGCCATAGGGGCCTCTGTAGTAGGTTCGGCATGAACTGGGGCTTTGGAATTTTGAGCATCGTCGGGCACCTTGGCAACTTCTTCGGCAGGAAAAGTCTGTGCGTTTCACCTGAGAATGATGGTGTAATAACCGTCATATAGCTCTATTAGTTATTATAGTAGGCAGACAGTCAAGCAAAATTCCTATGGGTTGAGTGAGCTGACGAATTCATCCTTGCAGCTGGCTCATTGGTCAGGTACCTATTGGCTTCTAGTCCGAGCACTATTTCGGTTGCCGGCGTATGGCGTGCGGATCGACGGCACTGGGGAGTAGAAGTCGGTGCATTCCGGGAGCTGTTGGATGCCTGTCTCTTGCGGGGCGGGTTTTTCTTCTTGTTGTTGTTTGTTGAGGGAATGGAGCATGATCCAGGGTAATCGGCTATAGTAGCCACCTGAGATCAATCGAGTCTCTCCTGATAAAATACCCAGTCTTTATACTGAATTAGAAGGTCCGGGTCCTCGTGAAAACCTGCGTCATCATCATGTGAATAGTTTTTGGGCTGGAGAGCCAGACAGTCGACTGTCTAGATAAAACTCCTCCAGTACTATTCACGGAAGGATAAAAGACTTCGGTCAAATAAAGGACAAAATGGAAACGCCGAACTAAGTTCATAGAGGAGAAAGGGTTACCCATTCGATGGAATTATGGCTTGAATACCCTTCCTTGGTTGACCGCTGAATGAAATCTTCTTTCTCTCCTTTATAAAGGTCGGCAAGGGTGCGGTCTGATTGGCGGGTCCCACTCTTAGGCAGCGCGTGGTGTCGCTTGTACCATTGTAACGCCATAGGGATGTATCATCTATTGGAGAGGGTGCACACACCAGGTGACGGAGGCAGCCATGACATCGGGCATGGTCAGATTGTGGTGGGTAAGTATCCGCACCTAAGCCACCAAGCATTGTACTAAAACGCTGTCCTCTTGGGACAAACTCTTTGATAGCTATTTGTACCTTTTCTTCGAAGGAGCATCAGAGTATTTGGGCAGACCTCTTGGAGCTCGCTCGAGTAGGGGGATGTATTCAATATAAAATGATTCCGAAGTCTAGTCTTCGGATTCTGTTGGTGTACCCACCGGATACCTCATCCCCGCTATGCGACATACTTCGGCTTCGCTGGTGTAACATCCCAAATTTTGAAATGTTATAATACATATTGGAATTATTGTTTGTTTGCTTGAGTGATTGAAATTGAGTGAAAATTTGAAACTTTTTGAAAACTTTTGAATGAGAGGGAATGAAATGACTTCCCGAAAATTTTACTCTGCATTCTTTATCCTCGGGAATTCAAATCCATTCCATCACAAAACCCTAGAGTGAAGATGATATGACTTCTTCCATTTGTGAAAATGAAAAGGGATTTGAAACTGGTTTGAGTTTCATTTGAAAATATATTTCAGAAAAACTTTATGCAACTCAATGATTTTCATGTGAGAGGATAATATGACTTCTTCAAATTATATGAAATAGGAGTTGGAAGTTTGAAAGCTATTTGAAAAAAATCTCATATGGAATTTCACTTTCATATTAGGAATTCCCTATTTGAATTTGTAAGCATTCAAACCCCTTGAAAAGTTTCTTTAGAGGAGTAATATGACACTCCAAACCAGGGGTATTTTGTGATGTTTTTGAATCATTAAACCCAGGGGGTTATTTGAAAAATTTATGGCAAAAGAATTAAAATCAATTTAGGCATTTTCTTGAAAAATATTTTTTAAAGTATTTATTTGGCCGTGGAAAAATGTCCATTAAATGGCATTTATTTCACTGATAATTTCGGTATAAAACTTTTTATTTTTGGGAAAGTATTTATGGACCTTTATTTCTTTTTGATTCTCTGGTAATATAAAAAAGGAAAAAAACTTTAAGGCTTTTATTAGCCGGCCAGCCCACTTTCTTTTCTCCCCTCCCAATTTTACTTATTACCGGCCAACCGACACTACCGCCCCTCCCTCTCTCTCTGACGCGTGGGTCCCACCCCGACCGATCGAATCAGCGCTGTGGTCGCCTCTTTCCTCTGTCCCCTCTTTCCTTCTTCGTCGGAGCCATCGCCGGATCTCCCTCCTCTTTCCATTTCTCGAGCACCCGAGCGCCTATAAGAACCCCCTGCCTCCCCTCGATTCGTTCCACTCGTTTGCCCCTCTGCCTGACTCCTCTCGCCGCCGCAATCCATCGCCGGAGTTCCCGGTCGCCGCCGCGCCATTGTTGAGCTGCTGCTCACCTCCGACCGCCCCAAGCCGTCCCGAGCCCACCAAACACTTCACCTCGCCAGTGCGCACCTCCCCAGTCACCTGCCTGAGCCCCGCACCCACTGGAGCCCCTTTCCCCATCGACACCCGAACGCCGCCGCCGCCTACCGAGCTCATCGACGTCGCCAGCGTCGCCCCCGAGCCCTCTCATCACCACCATCGTCTTCGCCGCACTCGTCTGCATCGCCTGGTGCTCGCGCTGTCGCCGGAGAACCACCGGAGACGCCTCTCCATTGACCTTGCAGCCATCGGACATTGCCGGACCTCGCCGGGGTCGACCTCCACACCGGTGAGTTTCTCCCCTCTGTTAGATCTTATTCCAACGGCATAGATTAGAAGGTCCGTACCCCTTCGGTTTTATTTAAATAAACCGGTCGGTTTTATTTGTTTTAGTTAGACCGAACCATTTTTCCTTAAATATCGGCCACCGCTCGCTAGCTCTCGCACGCACACGCCTTAGAACCAATCAGGAGCCGACACGTAGCCCCCGTGTCCGTTAGATAGAAAAATTTATTTTCTGTTTTGGTTTTAAAAACAGATTTTTGTTTTTAGCATATCTTTTATGTTTTTAGTTGTTTTTGATTGATTCTTTTTGCATTGTGTCAAAAATTTAATCTAGTTTCTGTACATATCAAGTTTGACTATGTTTGAATAAGTAAATTTTGAATTCAAATAGATTTGATTCAAATATTGTTTTTTGAATATCTTGAGTTTAAAAATATATTTTTAGTTGATTCTTTTTGCTACCTGTCATTGGTGATCTTAGTTATCAGTAGGTAAAGTTTGAGATTTTTTAGGATAAATTTGATCGGGGTTCTTAACCAAAACAGAATCTGTTTAGTTTTCCTATTAGTTTAGTTAGTTGTTTTTCTTTTGGTTTAATTTGAAATCTGATTTGATTTAACATAATATGGTAGACTTCATTAGTTTCTGTTGTTCTCAACTTTAGTAATTTACTTACTGTTAACAAAAATAATTTGATTAGTTTATTAGATTATTATTGTAGGAACCTATACCCTTCTTCAATTAGGTATAGTTTATTTAAAACAAATTAGTTAGTAATATTTCTTTTAACAAAAATTTTAAGTATATAGATTCTGTTTCCAAATAAAGTTTTTAGTAATTCTTTCTATTAAGAAAATATTTTAAACAAAAAAAATAGTTTAGTTTACTATAGGAATCTATATTCCTCATCATTAGGTAATGTTTTATAAAACAACTTAGTTTTAGTAGAAATTATTTTCACAAAAAAATGTAGATGAATTAATTCTGTTAATTCTTTCTGTTAGCCTAGTTGTTATGTATTTTTACTTTTGGTTTTGTTAGTGGTTTTCATGTGGTTAAGTTTATTGTGCAAAACCTAGGTTTGTTTACAATGTTGTTTTCATGAATCCTAGTTGCTCTTCAAAAGTAATTCTTTTTGCTAAGTAAAATATTTACTAAAATACTTTGGTTATATTTTACTTTGTGTTTGTTTTGTTACATTACAAAATAGTTGTTTGTAGGAAAAACTAGTCTTAGTTGCTTTGATGAAGTTTTGTTGATTCTAACTTTTGTCTTAAGTATTTCCTTCATCACCACCCTAGTTGTGTTGACGTAGTTTTGTGATTTTACTTTTGTCTTAAGTATTTCCTTCATCACCAACCTAGTTGTGTTGATGTAGTTTTGTGATTTTACTTTTGTCTTAAGTATTTCCTTCATCACCAGCTTAGTTGTGTTGATGTAGTTTTGGTGATTTCAGCTTTTGTCTTAAGTATTTCCTTCATTAACACCTTAGTTGTGTTGATGTAGTTTTGGACATTTCAACTTTTGTCTTAAGTATTTCCTTCATCACAAACTTGTTGGTGTTTACTCTTGTGTTATTGTTGATTGTTAGTATTGATTGCTAGTATGATTGCTTATATGAATGCAATGATTGATTATAGATTTCCATCGGAGAGTGATGAATAGTTCTATCAAGTTTTGTTCTGAGAGCGATATCTCATCTTCATCAACAGTACATGCAAGTTCACTTTGACCATCTTTTCATACCCATGTTTTATTGCATGTAGTGACATCATTGCAACAAAACCCTCCCGTAGTTTTACTGAAAATTCTTGTAGTTGAGTAGTATGCATGAGGTAGGAACCCACCACTTGTTACTAAGCCCCGGGAACGCTATTTATTTTCAAATGCTATGCTTAAGCAGACGGGGTCTGGTATGAGTGATCGTGAGTTGTGTGAGAAGAAGGACTCCACGTCAAAACGACGACTTCATTAAGGCTTCTTCAAGTCCTGCATCTTGAAGACCTCAAGACTACGAGACTCGAGAAACAAGTTTTTCAATACACACTACTGGGTGAAGGATGGTTGGAACGACACCCTGGAGAAACCTGTGGATTTGCCTAGGTGATGCTGGAGATGTGCCAGTATTCACGCGGAAAGCTTCACCCAGACTCAAAGACAAGGATGAATACTTCATGCCCGGAAGCTTACCTATGTAGCCATAAGTCAATATGGGCTCTGGCTTGGTTGATCTTTGTTGTGACTCTGGCTGGGCAGTGCTACGAGATGTAGTCGACGTTAGGAATGGATGGGAACTGACAGTAGTCAGGGAAACACTCTGAAAGACCATGTTTCTTTCGTCCTGTTCTCATACACCAGGCAGTGCGAGGACTTACCAGGAGGGAACAAATCTTGTGGGTAAAGTACACAACACTCTGCAGAGTTAAACCTAATCGATTAGTCGTGTCCCCAGTTACGAACAATTTGAGCTTCTAGACTTGGATCTATCTCTGAACTCTCAACACTGGACTGATAACTAATTGTGGGCAACTTAAGTTACCTATGGGAATACTAGACATTGATTGGCGGAACCATGTCACGATAGGAAACTCTGTAGTAAAACTCCTGATATTCCTTTGTTGTAGGAAAAGAAAATAAAATCAGCTTTTAAGCAAAAACTTAGACACAGAGCCATAAAGCCCTACTACATATAGAATAGTTTTATCTTCTGTTCTTGCTATGGTGATCTTGCCGGTACATTCAATAAACTGACCTACACGGATGCAACGTCTCATGTTGCAGATACTTTTCTTCGATGAGTAAGAGTACGATTTCAGGGTTACGGTCCGCACTCAACTTGCCGTTGGTGTGATTGGGACTCCACTCCCGTTGACCGCTTCCGCTAAGACTTTAAGGTATATATCAGTTTTATGTTAATTACATGTGATTGCACTTTGGTATATACATTGATGTACTGTGTGTGCCAGCATACTGATCCAGGGATGGCACAGAAAACATAGAGGCTTGACTCGTTTTGAGTCGGGTCGCTACAGCTGGCGTCCAAGATTGTCTTGTCCAAAGTTCGAGGGACAAGACATAGATACTTCCTCCATAGGTAGAAATGGGCCTCATAGCCCAGGAACATCTCGCAAATGGCTACGAAGCTTGAGATGTGCAGGATAGACCCCGGGTGAGGTGGTGGAGTTGGATCCCATAGAATTCCAGCAATCCCCTCAGGAACGGAAGGATGGGAAACCGGAGGCCTAATACGTATCCAACATATCTATAACTTTTTATGATGTTATGCTATTATATTATTTGTTTTGCATGGTTCATATGCATTAATATGCTATTTTATATTATTTTGCGGACTAATCTATTAATCTAGATTCTAGTGTCAGTTTCTCATTTTTCCTTATTTTTTGAGTTTTGCAGATATGGAATATTAAACGGAGTCCAAACGTAATAAAACCTTCGGAATAAAACAAGCGTGGTAGGCGCGGCCACCCTCCTTGGTCGTGCTTGGCAGGCTTGCCATCTCGTGGCAGGTCTCCTAACCCTATTCTTCATCCTATAAATTCCCAAATATTCCCCCAACACCAAAAAGAGTCACACAAATAATTTTCTGTCGTCGGAAGCTTCTATTCTCGAGAGATCCAATCTTGGAGACTTTCCGGAAATCTGTCAGAGGGGGTTTCGATCATGGAGGGCATCTAGATCAACTCCATTTCCCCTCCGATGATGCGTCAGTAGTCCACCATGGACCTACGAATCCATAGCTAGTAGCTAGAGGGATTCTTCTCTCTCTTTGATCTTCAATACCATGTTCTTCATGATCTTCATGGGGATCTATCCGATGTAATCCTCTTTTGTGCGGTGTTTGTCAAGATCCAATGAATTGTGAGTTTACGTTTAGATTATCCATAAATCTTATTTGAATCTTCTCTGGATTCTTATATGCATGATTTCATATCCTTGTAAGTCTCTTTGAGATATTGGTTTGGTTTGGCCAACTAGATTGGTAATTCTTGCAATGGGAGAAGTGATTGGTTTTGGGTTCAATCTTGCGGGGTCCTCACCTAGTAACATAATGGGGGTATTGAGGCACGTATTGTATTGTTGCCATCAAAGGTAACAAGATGGGGTTTTCATCATATTGCTTGAGTTTATCCCTCTACATCATGTCATGTTACTTAATGCGTTACTCTGTTCTTCATAAACTTAATTCTCTAGATGCAGGTAGGAGTCGGTCGACGTGTGGAGTAATAGTAGTAGATGCAGAATCGTTTCGTTCTACATGATACGGACGTGATTCTTATATGCATGATCATTTCCTTGGATAACTACATGATTATTCGCTTTTCTATCAATTGCGTGACAGTAATTTGTTTACCCACCATGATATTTCCTTCAAGAGAGAAGCCTCTAGTGAAACCTATGGCCCACGGGTCTACTTTCCACAATATATTTTCAGATCTATTGTTGTGGGAATGAGCCTGACAGTATAAGGTATGAGTACGAAGGGAGAGGGCAGAGTCCTAGCTACGGCGAGGGTGTACACACATATGTATGAGTTCAGGCCCCTCTCATGGAGGTAAAAGCCCTACGTCTCAGTGCTCAGGAGTGTTATGTCATGTGGAATAAGGAGATTACAATAGAGTCTCTAACCCATGTGCAGGAGGGGAGGGGCGGCTTATATAGAGTTTGCTACCCTCATAATCGTCCTGCATCAAAGGGACTGGTTGTGGGGCTTAAAAGCCTGCTGTTACTGGTAACGTACATAGTAAAAGCTAGTAAAGACCATTAAACCAGCGTCTTCTTGTTGGGCTCTTGATGGCTCCTGGTCTTCAGGCGTCGAGTGGAGGGAGCTCTGCCGAGTGACACGCGACCGCCGAGTGAGAGGAGGACTTCCGAGTGAAACACTGTCGAGTGGTCTTTAGACGTCTCCAGGGATACACTCGGAAGTTCGTGCTTGGTATTCAAGTATTCCAATGCAGTGTCGTTAGGTAGGGTATGTGGGCTTGCCTAGGACCCTACCCCAGGTACATATCCTCGTCATTAGCCCCCGAATGGATCGGGGTTTGAGTGGGGGAAGGAGTTATCAACGTCGACCTTGAGTTGGTGCGCCAAATTCTCTGAAAGATATTTGAAGTCTCTGAGAACCTTGTGCCGATTGAATTTTTACTGTCTGGGTCTATTCAGGTTTGTCCTGACAAATCTTCTGAATGATATTCGGGGCTTCAGCGAAAGTTACGCCGACTAGATTCTTCTTCGCTCGCCCGGGTCCAATCAGTCTTGAAAGTATCCAAGTGGATTTTCGGGGTCTGTTTTGCATCGAGTGAGTTGAGAGCATCTGGGGAGGCGACGGATCGGCCTGTCAGACCTGGATTTCCCGGGATACAAAAATTTGGGAACCGCTTGCGTGCGCGAAGATGACGCCACAATCAGGGCAAGTGGGAGCACGATGCCTCGATCTTCATGCCAAAAATCTTGCCACGTACT
Source organism: Hordeum marinum (assembly GCA_022496015.1). Taxonomy (NCBI): domain Eukaryota; kingdom Viridiplantae; phylum Streptophyta; class Magnoliopsida; order Poales; family Poaceae; genus Hordeum; species Hordeum marinum. Next base: position 542,229,241 of record CM039673.1, on the reverse strand, counting down.
AGGTGCCATCAGCGGTTGGCGTGCGCTGTTATCTCACGGGTCCACCGGTCAGCGACACACTCGGCAGCGTATAAAGCTTCTCTCGCCGTGGTTTGCACGGTACCTTCCGCTAGTTCTATCTCTTTTCCGCCGCCTCCTCTGCCTCAGCCGTCGCACTCTGCTCCTCTCTGCCGAAAGCCACCACGCCCGATGATGAAGAGCACGACAGAGAAGTTGGAGCGGGCAAAGAAGGGATCCTCGAAGCTCAAGGGCTAGAGGCCTTCAACCACTTGGTTCACCGCGCCAGTGGGCTAGATGCAGGGAGATTTCCTCCCCTCCGTTGTCACCAACGACTATGTCGAGGGCCTCGTCACCGACAGTCTCGTGGCCCACGGCGCTTCGAGGTTGACGAGGAGCGGGTACTTCTCCTCTCTCACGTGGAAAGGGGTTTCTCCTTGCCTCCTCACCCATTCTTTAGGGAGTTTCTGAACTTTTTTGGGGCACAATTGCATCACCTCCTGCCGAACACCATTACATACCTGTCGGCCTTCATCACTCTGTGCGAGTGCTTCTTAGGATGTTCTCCCCATTGGGGGTTGTTTAAGCATATCTTCACGGTTAGATCTCAGACCGTGAAGAAAGCCCACCTAGCTGATGGGAAGACCCACGTACTCTAGACGTGCGGGGGTTTGGGCGTCTAGAAAAGGGGCCGTAGCTCCTTCTCTGACATCACTTTGCCCGAGTCCGTCAGTGGCTGGCAGTCGACCTGGTTCTACTGTAAAGATGCAGCGTCGCCCAATATGTCGACTGGTCTTGCTCCCTATATGGCGGATCGTCCCGCTGCTCTCAAGTCGCTGAGAGTGACCGAGGAGGAGCATGTCCAAGTGAGCATCTTGGTCGAAGTGGTGGGGCAGCTGAAATGACGTGGGGTGACGGGGTTGGATCTACTGGAGATGTTCCTTGGTCGACGTATCCAGCCCCTTCAGGCCAGCGAGCACACCATGTGGCACTATGCTAGCCCAAAGGACACGACCAGGTCGCACCTAGAAGAGGCCACGGAGGAAACCGTCGGGCAGTGGCTTCGAAGCATCACTGGAGCCTCCAACAATCCTGTGGGAGCTAAGTGGATCCAGCCTTATTCTGCCAAGAATCCCCCGAAGAACCTAGTGAGTATTGCCCTGTCGACTGATTGTTGATACTATCGAGTGACATATTGTTTTGTAGATTGACTCTTGTTTGAACCGTGCAGGAGTCGACGAACATGCACTCACCCAATCCCAATGGGAACCACGTGGAAGACGGCGTGGTGAGTGAGGGCAACAGTGTGGACGGCGTCGATCCTGCTGACTGGGAGGGCGAATACGAGAACTCCAGCGACGAGGGAGAAGTCAAGCCACCTCCTCGGCACGAAGCTTGCACCAAGGCCCGCCAGGTCCCAGCAGCTACTGAGGACCAGACTCCGGGCCCCAACGAGAAGAATCCAAAGCGGAGCCGCCCCTCGACTGTCGAGCCATGTGAACAACCGGCCAAGCAGCCCAAGCCAGCCACCGCCAAACCCCGCAAGGCTCTGCCCCGCATGAGGATGGTTATCCTTGTCATCTCCACGTAAGTGCTTGTCCTTGGAACTTTATGTCGACTGAAATCTTGGGTTTCTTCTTATCGAACGTCGTTCGATCTTTCAGAGCTGCTACGTCCATGACTTCGCCTTCGAGGGATGGCGGTGATGCCATGGACATTGTCTGGATGCAGCCACCTCTCACAGAGGTTAGTGAGTTGTTGACTTGTCTGGATGTGACTCATCGTATGCAAATGTTGACATTGTTGATTGTTGCTGCAGAGGATCATTCAGGTGGAGGATGACGAGGAATGGCTAGACACTTCGCGTCCTCGCGCTCACAGGGCTTTGTCGGTGCAGACGTCTCAGCACCCGGCAGCGGAGTCCTCCCACGGGGGAGGTGGCCTGACCCAACCCCAAGTCGAACCCGCCGTACTTCCTTCGCCTACTCCTCCAACTGCTTCGATCATCATGACATTGACTCCGACAGGACCTGTCGAGACCGTCTCGGTTGCCCCAACGACCGTGCCGACTCCACCCGTGATGGCCTTCTCTCTACATCGCACCCCGGAAGATCAAACCGGGGCCGCAAAGGAAGCCATGCTACAAGCAGAGCAGCTCAAGCTGAGGACCAAGGAGGCGTTCTAGGCGAGCAAATTGGCTTTTGATGTCAGCTCAGCCCTCCGCACCAATCTCCGAGTAAGTTCTATTGTAAGTCCATTGTCGACTGAATTTCCGCCTTCTCTTTTTTGCTTTACACGCACTGGGTGACTGCCGTAGAGTGTTTGGACTTCTTGCGCTTGAATAGACTGGATTGCATTTGAGGTTGATAGCACGTGTAGCACCGCTCGACATATCGACATTTGAGGTTTTTGCATATTAAACTTAACAACAAGAAAACAAATAAAACAAAATAAATAACAAAATACATAACAACTTAGTTAATAGAAAGTAAAACTTTGTAAAACAATTATTTTAAATATTTTCAAATAAGAAATCAACTAGCAATACTAGAGCAACCTAACAAAACAAAGCAAAGCAAAGCAATGGGCTCTATGTTTAGGTGGCTAAACCACTATTAATATAAAACAAACTATTATTGTTTTTGTAACCAAACTAATAGTTAACAGAATAGAAATAATAAATAAAATCTTTATTAAAACAGACTTAAATCATGTAAATTATTTTGTGAAAATAATTTCTACTAAAACTAAGTTGTTTTATAAAACATTACCTAATGAAGAGGAATATAGATTCCTATAATAATAGAGTAAAACTAAACTATTTTTGTTTAAAACATTTCTTAACAGAAAAGAATTACTAAAACTTTATTAGAAAACAGAATCTAATTACTTAAAACTCTTGTTAAAAGAATTATTACTAACTAATTTGTTTTTAGTAAACTATACCTAATTGAAAAAGGGTTTAGGTTCCTATAATAATAATTTAATAAACTAAAAAAATTATTTTTTGTTAACAGCAAGTATAATCCTAAAGTTTAGAACAAAACAAACTAATAAATTCTACAACATAAGTTAAATCAAATTCAGGTTTCAAAAATAAAACAAAGGAAATCAAACTAATTAAACTAATAGGAAACTAAACAGATTCTGTTTTGGTGAAGAACCCGAATGAAATTGATCCTCAAAAGTCTCAAACTTTACCTACTAATAACTAAGATCACTAGTGACAAGTAGCAAAAAGAATCAACTAAAATAACTTTTTAAACTCAAGATATTCAGAAAACAAAATTTAAATCAAATCTGTTTAAAATAAATTTTAAATATTCAAACATAGTCAAACTTGGTATCTACAGAAACTACGATAAATTTTTGATACAATGCAAAAATAATCAAATTAAAACACCTGAAAACATAAAATAAAATCTGTTTTAAAACAGAAAACAGAAAAAATGAAAATCCTATTTAACGGATAGGGTACACGTGTTGGCTTCTGATTGGTCCAGGAGTGCGCGTGATCTAAAGATTCGAGCGGACGGTCGAAACGTAAAAGAAAACTGTTCGGGGATTTAACTGATTTAATTCTAGACATTGGATTTAGATCGGACGGACGGGGGAGGAGGAGAGCTCACAGGGGTGGGGGTGGTCTCCGGCGAAGCGTCGGCGATGTCCGACGGCGGCGAGGTCGATGGAGACGTTGCTCCAGTGGTCCTCTGGCGACGGCGTCTACACCAGATGATGCGGATGAGCACGGTGACGAGGTAGGTGGCGTCAGCGGGGCTCGAGGACGACGGTGTCAACGGCGGCGAGCTACGAGGCGGCGATGGTGTTTCGGGAGGTCGACGAGGACGGTGTCCAGAGGATGTGAGGCTCGGGCGAGGTGAAGTTGTGGGTAGTGGCGGTGGTGGTTGGGGAGGTCGGGAGCGAGACGAGGATCGGTAATGGTGCGGCGGTGGCGCTCGGGCTCCGGCGAGGTATTATGGCGAGGGGAGGGCTCGAGGAGAGGGGGAAAATGAGGGAACGGGTCGAGGGGAGGCAGGGGGTTCTTATAGGGGTCTCGGGGTTCTCGGAAAGGAACGGGGGAGGAGATCACGGCGCTGTGGTCGCCGGCGTAGTTTAGGGAGGCGAGAGGAGGGAGGTGACCGGCGGTGGTTTCGATCGGGTGGTGAGACCCGCGCGTTAGAGAGAGAGAGAGGGGCGACAGGATTGGGCGGTCAATCCGGAGAGTTTTCGGGGAGGGTTAATGCGGGTGGGCCGGCGTGGACTATTTAAATCACTTTAAACCTTTCCTTTTTATTATTTCCAAAGAATCAAAATTAATAAATGCTAATAAATTAAATTCCTAAAATAAAAAGTTTTATACCAGAATTCTCACGAAAATAAATGACATTTAGTGAACATGTTTCCTCTGCCAAATAAATAATTTTTAAAAAATTGATTTTCATAAAAATGCCTAATTTGAGTCTAATTCTTTTGCAATAAATTTTTCAAATAACACCATTTGGGATGTTACATGACGCCTCCTAACATAGTGATCTAGACATTCAAAATAATTGCATTTATCCATGATCTGAAACGAAATCATGAACAAAAATAGAGGAAAAAGAAAATTAATTCAGATCGATAATGAAGGAAATCAGGGAAGAATCATGAGATCTAACATTTCCCTCTCGCTTGCTTTCACATTTGGCGAAGTCGTGCCCATAGTTGCCATTCTTTCTCTCCTCTGAGGTCCACCGTCTCAATGGCATGGTGCGTGGGCATTCAGGACATGGCTCCATGGGCACTGGACCATACATGGGCCAAGAGGGTTGGGAGGTTGAAGTGGAGCTGGACATGGCTGTCATCGCTGGAGAAGAAGAAACAGATTAGTGGTGGTCTCGTCGAGGTAGAAGAAGGAACAAAAGAAAGGTGGGTAGAGTCGGCAGAGTGGCTGCTCTGTCTCTCGTGGCTGCTCTGTCTCTTGTTGTGTGGAGATGAAGGTTCTCGCGGATCGCCAACTGATCGAACGACGCGGATGGCCACCCGAGCGAGCGACGTGGATCACCAACAAATCGAATGGCGAGGAGCGTCCCAAGGGAATTCCTTCTGGAAGAACCTATCGGACGGCTCTAATTTGGAGCTAGGGTATGATCGGACGGCTGTAATTTGGAGCTAGAGTTTGGAGAGATGTTGCGGGGTTTAGAGCCGGTCAACTTGGTTATCTTAGGTTTGACCAACATTCAAATGACGATAACTAATTAAAAAACCAAAAAATTATGGAACCTTCATGGTTCGTCGTTTTGTAAGACATAGTAACAATAAAAAAATATAACTTGGTATATGGATAATTTTACCAAAAATCATTTTTTTAATTGAGGTACCACAATCAACTTAAAATGGGGAGAACTAATTCAAAAAATGAAATATTGGAAAACATACGCATAATGTCGTCTTATGTGAGATGGCTTAGACCAAAAAGTAGAAACTTGGTTTTAGAACATTTGAGTAAAAACTTCTTCATACAAATGAGGTATCACGTACGACAATATATAGAATTCAGGGATGAGAGTGAGAGAGGTTTAGGTTTCCAATAAATTCAAATAAATTAGAAAAATCACCAAAGCTTCATCTTTGAGTGAATAAGAAGGATATGGACTTATTTTTCATTTTTCAAAATTTAAACTGTTTTTCTTATGGTTTTCTATTAAAGCATCTTTTTAAACAAAAAAATATGAAGTTTAATTTAATAAATGTTGAGACATCGAATTGACACTCTATAGATTGAATAGCTCTTATTACAAAAGATTTGGATCATTTAGACAAGGTCAAAAAAGGATTGATTACAAATGGGGTCGTTTACCCTAGCTTTGGAGCTCATTTCTAACACATTTGTCATTGCTACTTGTTTCACTACGGAAAAGAAACTTTACCTGAAATTTTCGTTAATTAAACATAGAAACATCACACCACAAAGCAATGGACTTCAAATATGGGTATTGGTTCAAATTCAAATATTGGTTCAGATTCAAATTTTGTCTGAAATTTGAATTTTACAAACCTTCAAGTTTTCATAGTACTAGCATTATTACATCATACAAATAGCATTATTACATATTCAAGTTTTCATAGTATTCCGAATTGACAACAGAATCTTAGACCTCAAAGTTTTCAAAGTTCAAATTCAAATTTTTGACTTGGCCCTTGTGTGCCCGGATGGCCTCACCATCTTGCTCCTGGTTTCCCTAACTGGGATAGGGTACTGGATCAGCTTCTTGTTCCTCTTCACTTGGGGTGGTGGGACTGGAGATGTTGATGGAGCACTACCAGAGCAAGTGATGACCATTTGTTCGTCATCTGCAGGCTCAACAATTGTGAAAGGAACCATAGATTCTTCCTCTTCTCGTAAGGCTTCAAAACCTTCATAAGCCATGGCTTCAAATTTAGATGATGTTTCAACCGGAGCTTCTTCCTCTCTAGGCCTTTTCTTTCCTTTGCTTCTTATAATTAACTCAGATCTGGATCAAAACAAAAATAATGTTACAAGCCATCAAACAAAGAGAAAAAATGAATAAAAAAGAAGGATACACACATACCAAGTTGTTGCTTCAATTGCCTCTGCATTCTCCTCTACATTTGTTGTTGCCCGTTGTTCCTCTTCTCCAAATGATGCATCCACTACATTGGCACAAGTCCTAGCAATATGCCCTAGGATTCCACAATTTTTGCACTTACGCTATTTTGGAACACGATGCTCTTCACCAGCTCTGTACATGTTTTTCCTTGGTCTTCCTAGTGGTCTAGTCCATACAGGAGAACTGAGCTTGAACCCTAGATCTACTATGTTCCATTGGTCTTTTCCCAAGAGTGTAGGCACATTGGAAGCATAAGCAGCCCTAAATTTGGCAACAGAGAAATATTTAGATATGTACTGATCAACTTCACCGTCTTCACCCCCAATAACAGTCATGAGATGTAGGGCATGTATGCATGGCTTCCCATGGATCTACCATTGCCTACAACTTTCCCTAGTTGCTAGGTTCCTTGGATACCTCCATTACCTATCTTTATTGTCAATATATGTTACCTCTATCATCGAATGCATTTCTTTCTGATTCCTCTTGCCTTGCCATGCAATGCCTTAATATGAGATGGCAGAACTAAATGGCTAACATATTGTGTTTCTGCAATTCTTTTGCAAAGAACCATTTTTATCATGATCATGTGCCTAATCCTATCAAATGCTTGCCACAATATATGCCCTTTCAGTGAATTGATCTTTGCGTTGAAGCACTCTGCCAAGTTATTGGTCACATAGTCTCCTTTGCATATTTCATTGAATTTGCTTCTAGACCACAGCTTTCCATGATGTGCGTCCTTGTAATCCTTCACCAAAGGATTGTGAGCATACAAAACTCTCGAATGGTGCTCATGCTTCCTCTCACTGCATGTGTATGATGCTGGCCATAGATTCTGCAACGTATCAATAATTTCTAGTTTGGATGTTTTATATGCATTAATATGCTATTTTTTATTATTTTTGGGACTAACCTATTAACCTAGAGCCTAGTGCCAGTTCCTATTTTTCCTTCTTTTTGAATATTGCAGATATGGAATATTAAACGGAGTCCAGATGGAATAAAATCTGTGGAATGATTTTGTCTGGAAGGAAAGAGATCTACAGAACTTGGAGTGTAAGGCAAGGCCTCTGCCAGGAGGTCACGAGCCAGGGAGGCGCGACCACCCCCTTGGTCGTGCCTGGCAGGCTTGCCACCTCTTGGCAGGTCTCCTAACCATATTCTTCGTCCTATAAGTACCCAAATATTCCCCAAACTCCAAATAGAGCCACGAAAATAATTTTCCTCCGATGGAAGCCCCCGTTCCCGAGAGATCCAATCTGGGAGTGTTTTCTGGTAATCTGCCGGAGGGGGATCTGATCATGGAGGGCATCTACGTCAACTCCATTGCTCCATCAATGATGCGTGAGTAGTCCACCGCAGACCTACGGGTCCATAGCTAGTAGCTAGATGGCTTCTTATCTCTCTTTGATCTTTAATACCATGTTCTTCATGATCTTACTGGAGATCTATCTGATGTAATACTCTTTTGCGGTGTGTTTGTCAAGATCCAATGAATTGTGGGTTTATGTTCAGATTATCCACGAATCTTATTTCAGTCTTTTCTGAATTCTTATATGCATGATTTCATATGTTTGCAAGTCTCTTCGAGTTATTTGTTTGGTTTGGCCAACTATATTGGTATTTCTTGCAATGTTAGAAGTGCTTAGTTTTGGCTTCAATCTTGCGGTGTCCTCACCCAGTAACAAAGTAAGGGTAGCGAGGCATGTATTGTATTGTTGCCATCAAGGGTAACAAGATGGGGTTTTCATTATATTGCTAGAGTTTATCGCTTACATCATGTCATCTCACCTATTGTGTTACTCTGTTCTTCATGAACTTAATACTCTAGATGCAGGCAGGAGTCGGTCGATGTGTGGAGTAATAGTAATAGATGCAAAATTATTTTGGTCTACTTGACACGGACGTGATGCCTATATGCATAATCATTGCCTTGGATATCTACATGATTATTCTCTTTTCTATCAATTGCTTGACAGTTATTTGTTTACCCACCGTGATACTTTCCTTCAAGAGAGAAGCCTCTAGTGAAAAATATGCCCCCGGGTCTACTTTCCATAATATATTTTCAGCTCTATAAACCAAAAATACCTTGCTGTAATTTATTTATCTTTTACTTTCTGTAATCGTTTACATTTTTCTCTATCAGATCTAATCCTTGCTAATAATCGTGAAGGGATTGATAACCCCTTTAAAGCATTGGGTGCAAAAGTTTGATTGTTTGTGTAGGTGCATCCATTAGTGACTTGCTTGTTCCTCCTACTAGATTGATACCTTGGTTCTCATCAACCGAGGGAAATACTTATCTACTTTGCTTCATCACCCTTTCCTCTTCAAGGGAAAACCAACGCAAGCTCAAGAGGTAGCAAGAAGGATTTCTGGCGCCGTTGCCGCGGAGGATACGCATCAAGCCTACCAATTACTCATCTCTTGCATTTAGATTATTCGCCATTTGCCTATATTTTTCCTCTCCCCTACTTCTAAAACAATTTTTATAAAATACCAAAAAGTTTTGCCATTTTATTTGCCCTCTCTTTTTCGTTTGCCTTTTTCTCGTCGGATCCCTTGATTGCTATGTTTGCTTGTTTTGTCGTGGCCCTTCCATTTGATTGCATCTTTGCTTGCTAAAAATCTATTGATATGGATCCTCATCCACTTGCTAATCTTTCAAAAGACCAAATTATGATGAACCAATTGCTAGTAAGTTGAGTGCAATTGATTATCACTATGATGTTTTGTTTGAAAATCATGAATCTGAAATTTTTGTGAAGTACTGAAATAAGAAAGTTATTAGGAGATTCATGATAGTTTCTTGAATGAAAAGCATGATTTCCATGTTGTTAGTATGAATTCTCTAAATATCTGTAGCGACCTGACCTGAAAGGTCGAATCTCCGGTGTTTCCGTACCATCCAAAGATCATGCTCGTACACACACGGTACATCAATGTATATATCAAAAGGAAAATCATACAGCTTTATTAATCGAAATCTCATATAGAGTCCTTTATTACAATAAGTATTACAATAAAGTGGCTGAAGGCCAACTCATGAGACAAACTAATCAAAATCTGGCAAAAGCTTCAAGGTAGTTGAGTCCATCTGACTCCAAGGGCATCTCACCGAGCGTAGAGCGTATCCTCACTCCTGGTCGGAAAAGTACTCTGCAACATGATACGTTGCAGCCGTGTAGGTCAGGATATTGAATATGCTGGCAATGTCACAAAGAGAGGGGTGAAAAAGTAATTATCTATACTATATGCATATATGGTAGGTGGGGTATAGTAACTTTTTGCGTCAAGCCAATTTTACCTACAACAAGAGAGGGTCTAAGAAGAAGTTATTACTACTATGTTGGTTGATTAATGAGATGGTTCCACCAACCAATTCTCATACCCAAGTTATTAATACCCACATCATTATAATACTTGTGTTGAGAATTCCAGATAGTTTCAGTTCCTTTGGCTCAATTTGTCCATGACCATGGTCACGGCTAATCGATTAGGTTTGGTACTCTATAGAGGTTTGCACACGTTCTCCACAAGATTTGATCACCTCCGTTGAATTTCTCACACTTCAGGGTGTTCGAGAAACGGATGACCAAAACATGGTCTTCTAAGGGGTTCCTCTGAGACTCTGTCGGTGCCCAACCTTTCCTACCGTTCTTCTACGTCTCGTAGCACCGCCTGTCTAGGGTCACCACAATATCCAACCATGCCAGAGCCCATAATGGCTTGTGGCTGTGCAAGTAAGCCTTGGGTCTTGAAGTATCCGTCCATCTCTTCGTTCCTGGGTGGACCTTTTCGCGTGAATACTGGCACTTCTCCAGCAACACCTAGGCTAACCACTAGCTTCTCCAGGGCGCCGTTCAACCATCATCCATCTAGAGGTAATGTTGAAAACTTGGAGTCTTGAAATCTTGATCATCAGGTAGGTCTTGAAATTATTAATATCTCACAACTCTCATGAATCACAAAACCAACCCCGTCTACGAACAGCATAGCAAATATTAAAACAACATTTCCCGGGGCCATAGTGTCAAAGGGTTGAGAGGGGTGCCTACCACATGATACTACAACAAGTAACCAAATTTCCAACTTACCTACTTTGCATGCAAATGGGGATATGGTAGAACTAATGCAATAAAACATGGGTAAAACATGATCAAAGTGACTTGCCTTGCTGACGATCTTCATCCTCAAGTGACTCTAGATAACAAGCCTAGCACTCCGGATGATCTAACGAATCAAACAAGAGCACACAATAAGCATAACTAATAATACAACTCACAACAATCAGCAAGGTAAACTAGTAATACTAGAACAATTCAATAGCACAATCAAAAGAAAAGAAATCAAAACAAAGTAATAGACTCTCAAATTTTGGTGGCAAAACTTCTACTAATTAGAACAAGACAAAATTATTTTTAGCAACAAACCAATAGTTAACAGAAAATAAATAAATAAAATTATTAGAAAAACGGAAGTAAATCAAACACTACCTAATGAAGAAAAGTAAAGTTTTCCCTATAACAATAGAGTATAAAACAAAACAAAGTATTTTTATTAACAGAAACTAAAACACCTAATTTTGAACAACAGAAACTAAAGAAAACTAAAACAAAAGTTAAACTAAATCAGATTCAAAATAAAATAAAGTAAAAGTAAATAAATTTAACCCTAATAAGAACTAAACAGAATCTGTTTTTGTTAAAAACCCTAATTTAAATTATCCTAAAAATTCTCCAACTAAGTAGGATGATAAATCTAACTAATACAAATCAGTGGCAAAAATAATCATTCAAAAATATATTTTTAAACTCAAGTTATTCAGGTTTTAGTGATTTGATCAAATTTAAGAAAAATTCAAATTTAAAAGTTCAAATTGGAAAACGAAAACTACAGACATAAACTACATGAAATTTGTGACATGTGGCAAAAAGAATCAATCAAAAACTCTAAATATTCAAAAAAATATAAGAAAAATAAAAACAGAACCTATTCTGTTTTCTAAAACAGAAACAGAAAAAAGAAAAAAATTAACTAACGGGCAGGGGTCTACGTGTCAAGACATGATTGGCCGAAGTTGTGTGCGTGCGGGACCTAGCGAGCGGGTGACCTAAGCTTAGGGGGTACCGATTCGGGTTTAAGTGATCTAATATAGTCCGCTGGATCTAGATTTGACGGCTACGGGGGGAGGTGGCTTACAGAGGGGGCTCGGGGTCTCCGGCAACGTCGACGGCGGCCGAATGACAGAGGTGGTCGGAGACGGTGTGGCGGTGGTCGGGGCAGCGTCCGAATGATCCAAACGGCGGTGGCAATCCTCCGGCGTTCGTAGGTGGTGTCGGAGGGGCGTGGGGGTGAAGGGGGCGATGACCGCGAGCTCTGGGAGCTGCGGTGGGGTGCCGAGCTCCGACGAGGTGTGGTGGTGGTGTTCTAGCGAGGGTAGGTGGGGTTTTGGGGGAGGAATGGGGCATAGAGAGGGCAGGGCTTCTTATAGGGGCTGCGAGCGCTCGGGAAATGGCAAGGGGAGGGAGATTCGGTGCGGGTGAGGTCTCCTGCGAGGAAAAGGAAAGAAGGGGAGCGCGAGGAGGAAGGTGAGCACGGGGATCCTGCGGACGGTCGGTGGGGTCCGCGCGTTAGTGAGAGAGAGAGGAGCAGGCGGGCGTCGGTGGCCAGTGCGGAGGGATCTCGGGGATCTGTTAAGGCAGGTGGGCTGGGTGGGTTTCCTAAAAAGTTAATTTCTTTCCTTTTTCTAATTTCCAGTGAAAGGAAAACTCATTAAGGGCAAATAAAAACACTTCCAAAAATGAAGATCTTTATATTAAAATGACCAGGGGAATAAATGCCATTTAATGAACATTTTTTCACGTACAGAATAAAATATATATATAATATATTTTTTAGAAAAGCCCTAATTGCTTTTAATTCTTTTTGCAATAAAATTTTAAATAACCCCCTAGGTTTTTATGGCTCAAAACTTCACAAAAATGCCCTTGGTGTGGAGTGTCATGTTCCTCCTCTCATATTGAATTATTTTGTAGGGGTTTTGCAAATAGGGAAACAATTAAATGGAAAAATGAAAATGCCCTTTCAAAAATTCAATAGAAGAACTTCAACAATTCATTTCACTCCAACAACATGATGATGATGCATATCTATATTCCATAACATTCCAAAAGTGAAATTTTGGGATGTTACAAACCTCCCCCCCCCCCTTAAGATGAATCTCGCCCTCGAGATTCAGGTTGGCTAGAGAATAGGTGAGGGTGGTCTCGACGAAGATCTTCTTCGCGTTCCCAGGTGGCTTTTTCCTCGGTGTGATGACTCCATAGAACCTTGCAAAACTTTATGAACTTTTTGCGGGTAACTCTGTTGGTAGTCTCGAGGATTTTGACGGGCTTCTCCTCGTAGGTCAGATCGCTATCAAGTTGTATGGCCTCTAAGGGCATAGTGTCTCTCAAAGGAATTTTAGCCATCTCGGCATGGCATTTCTTCAGCTGGGAAACATGGAAAACATCATGAACTCCGGACAATCCTTCCGGCAATTCCAGCTTGTATGCAACCTCGCCTCTATGTTCAAGAACTTTGTAAGGGCCTATGAATCTGGGTGTTAACTTTCCTTAAACACCAAAACTCTTGATTCCTCGAAGTGGGGACACACGAAGGTATGCTCGGTCTCCCACTTCATACGTCACTTCCTTGCGTTTGCTGTCAGCATAGCTCTTCTGTAGGGATTGAGCTATCTTGAGTCTGTCACGAATCACTTTGACCTTCTCTTCAGAATCTCGGATAAGATCGGGACCAAAAAGTTTTCGGTCTCCAACACCATCCCACATCAATGGTGTTCTGCACCTCCTTCTATATAAAGCTTCGAAAGGGGACATCTTCAGGCTGGTCTGTTAACAGTTGTTGTATGAGAACTCTGCGTAAGGTAAGTTGTCATCCCAACTAGACCCATAGTCTAGCGCACAAGCTCTCAACATGTCCTCCAAAATCTGGTTGACTCTCTCTCCCTGTGTCCATCGGTCTGCGGATGAAAAGCTGTAGTAAACTCCAGCCTCATACCCAAAGTTTCATGTAACTGATGCCAAAACTTTGAGGTAAATTGTGTTCCCCTATCTGACACGATACTCCTCGGAACTCCTGCAGACACACAATCCTAGTCATATATATCTTGGCTAACTTAGCATTGGTATAGGTGGTTTTCACGGGAATGAAATGAGCCACCTTGGTCAAGCGATCGACCACTACCCAGATGGAATCATAACCTGAATGGGTCCTGGGTAATCCTGTGATAAAGTCCATACCATGCTTATCCCATTTCCACTCGGGTATCGACAAAGGATGGAGTAACCCTGTTGGTTTCTGATGTTCCTCCTTCACTCGTTGACAAACATCACATATCGCAACATGTTCGGCGATATCCTTCTCCATACCTGTCCACCAAAAACTTTCCTTCAAATCCAGATACATCTTAGTGTTGCCTAGGTGTATCGAGTATGGTGAATCGTGGGCTTCTTGAAGCATTAACTTCTTGAGCTCGGTGTCATTGGGCACATAGATATGGTTCTCAAACCATAGTGTTCCTTGTTAATCCTCATGAAAACCTTTAGCTTTCCCATCCTTCATTTTCTGCTTTATCTCAGCTATCTCTTTGTCCGACTTCTGGGTTTCACGAATTCTTTCGGTCAAAGTGGACTGGATCTCTACTGTGGCAATATATCCTCTTGGTACTATTTCTAATTTGAGATCCCTGAGATCATTGGATAATTCTTGGGGTAATCCTCCTGCTATGAGTGTATTCACATAACTCTTCCGACTCAAAGCGTCTGCTAAAACATTTGGCTTCCCGGGATGGTAATGCAATTTCATGTCATAGTCCTTGAACAACTCTAGCCATCTCCTTTGTCTGAGGTTTAGCTCCTTCTGCGTGAAGATGTACTTCAGGCTCTAATGATCGGTGTAAACATCACAACTATTTCCGATAAGGAAGTGTCTCCAGGTCTTGAGTGCGTGCACTACAGCTTCTAACTCCAAATCATGGGTGGCATAATTTAACTCATGAGGTCATAACTGTCTGGATGCGTAGGCTACAACCTTTCCCTCCTGCATGAGTACTCCTCCGAGTCCCTGACGTGAGGCATCACAGTAAACCTGGAAGTCCTTCCGAATATTTGGCAAAATCAACACAGGGGTTGTGACCAAACGTTTCTTCAACTCCTGGAAACTGGCTTCACATTCCTCAGTCCAAATATACTTAGTCTCTTTCTTTAATAACTCCGTCATGGGCTTGGCAATCTTTGAGAAATTCTCAATAAACCTCCGGTAGTATCCGGCAAGTCTGAGAAAACTACGGAACTCCTTAACTGAGGTGGGTGACTTCCACTCGGTAACTGCTTCAACCTTAGCGGGGCCCACTGCTACTCCATCACCAAAAATAACATGTCCAAGGAATCTGACTGCCGTCAGCCAAAATTCACATTTGCTGAATTGGCGTATAACTGATGCTCTATGAGCTTCTCCAGAACTAAACGCAAGTGTTCCTTGTGTTCTTCCTCATTCTTGGAGAATATCAATATATTTTCGATGAACACCACGACAAACTTGTCCAGATATTCCATAAACACCTTGTTCATCATACTCATGAAATAGGCAGGAGCATTTGTCAATCCAAAAGACATGACCGTATACTCATATAAGCCATACCTCGTGGTGAATGTTGTTTTGGGTATATCCTGTTCACGAATTTTCAACTGGTGATACCCTGATCGAAGATCAATCTTGGAGAACACTTTGGCTCCCACTAGCTGATCAAACAAGTCATTAATCATTGGCAGAGGATACTTGTTCTTGATAGTCACCTCATTCAATGCACGATAATCGACTACCATCCTCAAGGTTTTGTCCTTCTTCTCCACCAAAAGAACTGGTGCTCCCCAAGGTGAGGAACTTGGGCAAATATACCCTTTGTCCAATAACTCCTTAATCTGCTTCTTGATTTCTTTTAAATCATTTGCGGGCATCCGATAGGGTCTCTTGGAAATTGGGGTTTTTCCTGGCAATAACTCTATCAGAAACTCAATCTCTCTATCTGGTGGCATGCCGGATAATTCCTCCGGGAATACATCTAGAAAGTCTTGTACAACCGGTACTTCCTCCTGAACAACTCCTGTGAGGGAATTTACCCGAGTGCTCTTCGATGTGCATCGGGATACATACTTAATCCTCTTGTGTTTAGGGGTGGTGAGCAAAATGGACTTGCTGGAGCAATCAAGGTTTCCTTCATACTTGGTCATCCAATCCATGCCTAGGATCGCATCCAATCCTTGTGACTCTAAAACGATGATGTCGGTGGGAAAAACATGGTTTCCTATGTTGAGGTTCAATGCGTCGCATCCTATCCCTGCCATCGTCATGCCTCCTGGGGAACTGACCTTAATGGGCCGACTAAGGGTTCTAGTGGGTAAACCATACTTTTCCACAACTACCCTTGATATGAATGAATGAGTTGCACCAGAATCAAAAAGTACCATTACTGGACGAGAATGCAATAAAAACATACCAACCACAGTCTCGGGCTGACCATAGACTTCCTCCACATCAATATGGTTCACCTGAGCACGGGGAAAAGGATTGGGCTTCTTAGCTGCTGAGTTGCCGTTGTTGTTGCCGCTTCCATTTCCTTGCTTGTTCTAGGGGCATTCAGTGGCATAGTACCCTGTCTTTTGGCACTTGAAGCAGGTGATATGGCTCAGATCCTTCTGAGCTGTAGCATGAAGGTGCTGGTTGCCATTTCCGCTTCCATTGCCATTCCTGAAGTTGCCATTGTTGGGACGATTATTCCCATTTCCCCCATGGTTGTGGCCTCCATGATTGTGCACAACATGAGTGTGTCCTCCATACTTACCGGTCCCTGATCCGGTATTCCCTGAGTACGGGCAGTAGCGGGGCTTCTCCTAAGCTCCAAAGTTGGACTTTCCTGTCCATACTTCCTCTTTCGGTTCTCGATTTGCTGCTGTTTCCCCTCCAAAATGAGGACCTTGTCTACCAGCTCCTAGTAGTTGTTGAAAGTAGCCACCACCAGCTGCAGGCTTAACTCATCATCGAGTCCTTCCAGGAACTTCTCCATTTTGGCCGCATCATCGGCCACATCTCCTGGTGCATAATAGGCCAACATGCTGAATTCATCCACATACTGGGCCACTGAGCGGTTTCCCTGGCGCAAATTGCGGAACTCATGCTTCTTCAGACTCATAGCTCCAGCTGAGACATGAACGGTGCAGAAAGCTAGCTTGAACTACTCCCAAGTCACACCAGCAATGGGGTATGTGGTGGTGTAGTTCTCCCACCATGAAGCTGATGGTCCCTCAAGTTGATGTGTGGCAAAACGCACCTTTTCAGCCTCAGTGCATCCAGTGGTGATGAGTTCCCTCTCCATCTTGCGGAGCCAATCATCTGCCACAAAGGGCTCAGTGCTGCTGGAGAAAGTCGGAGGGTTCAGTCTCAGAAAACGAGTGAGGTTGTCGGCCTGAGGTGGAGGGTGGTTATTGTTGTTGTTGTTCTGGTTTTGGATCAACAGCTGCATCAAGGCGTTCTGTTGTTGAAGGAGATGGGTGAGTTCCGGCGGGAAGGTTAAGTCGGGCTCACGTCATGGAGGCATCTAGTGTTTTTGGAGTGGTGAGAAATTAGACTAAAACAGGGTCTAAATGGAAATTCACTACCCAATATGCAATGCACAAACATATCACACCAAAACACTCATTCATTTATTCAACTCAAGGTTCAAACATCGGGATACAATTCTCGAAATAAAAACTAAGCATCGACCTACGATTTAACAAGTAATGTAAAGATACATGGAGGGCATGACTAAAGTTCTCCTCAAAACTCCATGGTGATGTGTCCTCCTCCAATGGCGCTCTCCTCATAGTCGTTGTCGTCGCTAATCAAAGGGGCCATGTATCCCTCTGGGTGAAGATTTTTCCCCATGTCCATCTGCTCCTCCAGAGTTGCAATGCGAGTCTTCAGCTTCTCGATCCTCTCCAAGAAGTCCTTCGCCTCCAGCTCATGCTCGTAATTGGCTTCACATATGTCAGTCTCAAGGTCAATCTCGCGATTCATCAGTCGCTTGATCATCTTCGTGTCTGCGCATACACGGAGCTCGAGAGTCCTGATGTGAGTCTCCAGAGTCTGGATGTAGGAAATGGTGGAGTCTTTAGTGGGAGTGGTTATGATATTTCCATTGGCATCTCTACGGCAAACAATGCGAAGGCTTGGCGAAATGGGATGTAACATCCCAAATTTTGGAATGTTATAATAAATACTAGAATGATTCTTTGTTTGCTTGAGTGATTGAAATTGAGTGAAATTTGAAAGTTTTTGAAACTTTTGAAAGTTTAATGAGAGGGAATGAAATGACTTTCCCAAAATTTTACCCTGCATTCTTGATCCTCAGGAATTCAAATTCATTTCATCACAAAACCCTAGAGAGAAGATGATATGACTTCCTCCAGTTAAAGAAATGAAAAGGGATTTGGAAATGGTTTGAATTTCATTTGAAAATATTTCACATTCAGAAACTTTATGCAACTCAATGATTTTCATGAGAGAGGATAAAAGGACTTCTTCACATTATATGAAATATGAGTTGGAAGTTTAAAAGAAAGATTGGAAAAGTGAATATGAAAACTATTTGAAAATTTCTGATATGAAGTTCTCTTCATAATTGAATTCCTATTTGAAGTTTGAAAACCCCTTGACAAAGTTTGAGAGGAGTAATGTGACACGCCAAACCAGGGGTTATTTTGAGAAGTATTTGAATCATAAAATGTTGTTATTTGAAAATTATTTGCAAAAAGAGTTTAAATCATTTTAGGCAATTTTTTGAAAATATTTTTCTAAAGTATTTATTTTGGTCGTGGAAAAATGTTCATTAAATGTCATTTATTTCCCTGATAATTTTCGTATAAATGTTTTTATTCTAGGAACTGGCTTTATTAGCATTTATTAGTTTTTGATTCTCTGGAAATAGGAAAAAGGAAAGATTTTTAAAGCATTTAAGAAGCCAGCCGGCCCACTTACCTTTCTCCCCTCCCGACCTTCCTTATTTGTGACCAACCGACGTGCGCCCGCTCCTCTCTCTCTCTCTGATGCGTGGGACCTGCCGTCCGACCGTGCAATCCCCGTGGCCACATTCTTCTTCCCCGCGCCGAGACATCGCCGGAGATCCCTCCCAATCGGATATCGCACCTCCTTCCCTCTCCCAACCCCGCACCTAGCCTATATAAAGCCCCCATCCCTCCGTGCCCCATTCCTCTCCCGAACACCCCTCCCCCTCGCCAGAGCACCTCCCCGTGCCTCGCCGGAGTTCCGGCCATCATCGAAGCTCTGTGAGTCGTGGCCGTCGCCTCTATCATATCCCCACACCCCTCCATCGCCACAGATTGACACCGGAGACTCCCCGCCGTCGCCTGGTGCCCCCACCATCGCCGGAAAACCTCTGGAAACGCCGCACCACCACCTCGCCGGAGCTCCACCTCCACCCGAAGCTCTCTGAGCTCTTGTCGCTTGTCTCCGTTGTCCCAAGCCCCGTCCGACGCCACCATTAGACGCCGGAGCTTCGCCGCCGTCGCCTGAGCACCTCGGACGTTGCCCCCGACCACCGCACCATCGCCCATGACCGTCTCCGACGATGGCCGCCGTCGACCATCGTCGGAGACACCTCGACCACCCCCTGTGAGCTCCCCTTCCACCTAGTCCGTCCAATCTAAATCCAACGTCTCGGATTAGATCACTTAAATCTCTGAATCGTTTTCTTTTAGTTAGCGGCCGTCCTCCAAAACACTCTAGCACGCACACCCCGTAGGCTATCACAAGCCACCACGTAGCCCCCCTGTCCGTTAGAAACTTTTTTCTTTTTTCTGTTTTAAATCCAGTTAACAAAATAGTTTCAGAATTTGTTTTCTTTATATCTTTTATGTTTTTAGTTGTTTTAATTTGATTCTTTTTCCATTGTGTCACAAATTTCATCTAGTTTGTGTACATACCAAGTTTGACTATATTTGAATATTTAAATTTGAATTTAAACAGATTTGATTCAAATCTTGTTTTTTGAATATCTTGAGTTTAAAATTTTATTTTGAGTTGATTCTTTTTGCTACTTGTCACTAGTGATCTTAGTTATCAGTAGGTACAATTTGAGAATTTTTAGGACAGTTTAAATTAGGGTTTCATGCAAAACAGATTCTGTTTTAGTTCTTTCTAGGTTTACTTCTATTTCTTTTTTTTAATTGTTTTAATTTATTTCCTTTTAAAGTAGTTGACAGATTTTATTTTGTTTTCTGTTAGCTAGCAGTAGTACCTCAACTTAAGTTATTTTTTTATGTTAATTTATTATTCTTGATAGCATGAAATAAATTCTAGTTTCATAATAACTTGCAAATTGATTTCATTGCTAGTTTGATCTACCATTTGAAAATAGTTTCCACAAATTGTTTATAAGTTTTATTTTCTATTAATCCAAGTTTAGACCAGAAACAATTTGTACTATAGTTGAGATTGTTTGTGGTTTAAGCCAAGGATGATCTTGTTTTACATCAAAAGAAGTATTTTTATAAAAGCTTTTCAATTAGTTCTTCTTGCAAAATAAAAGTTTATGAGAAAATACCTTCTGTTAATGATTTGTTGTAAAATTTTATTTCTTTTATTATCTTAGTGTTTTCTTGCTGATATGTTCTAGTTGTTAAAAACTTATGTTGTTAGTGAGTTGTGTCATAGTCCTAGTTGTTTTTCATAAGTGATTCTTGTTAGTAGTAAAAATACTTTACCAAAATACTTTTGTTATACTTTACTTTGTTTTTGTTAGTTACTTTTGAAAAAAAAATAGGATTTATTTGTGGGGAAAACCAACTTTTGGTTGATTTGATGAAACTTTGTTATTTGAGTTTTTGTCTTAAGTATTTCCTTCATCACAAACCTTTGGTGTTTACTCTTGTGTTATTTTTGACTGTTAGTATTGATTGCTAGTACGATTGCTTATATGAATGTTATGTTTGATTATATAGATTTTCATCGGAGAGTGACAACTAGTTCTATCAAGTTATTTCTGAGAGCAATATTATTTCTTCATCAACAGTACAGGCAAGTTCACTTTGACCATCCATTTCATACCTATGTTTTAATGCATGTAGTGACATCATTCAACAAATCCCTCCAGTAGTGTTATTGAAATTCTTGTAGTTGAGTAGAATGCATGAGGTAGGAACCCACCACCTGTTACTAAAACCCCGGGAAAGTTAGTTATTTCAATGCTATGCTAAAGTAGACGGGGTATGGTATGAGTGTTCGTGAGTGGTGTGAGAAGGAGGAATCCACATCGAGACGACAACTTCATGAAGGCATCTTCAAGTCCTGCATCTTCAAGACCTCAAGACTTTGATACTCAAGAAACAAGTTTTTCAATACACACAACTAGGTGAAGGATGGAATTGATGGGCATCCTCGGGTAACCAGTGGATGGTCGGGATGCATGGGGAAGTGCCATGACATCTTGCAGAAAGCTTCACCCAGACTCAAAGAGAAGGATGAATACTTCATGCCCGGAAGCTTACCTGTGTAGCCAGAAGTCATTATGGGCTCTGGCTTGGTTGATCTTTGTTGTGACTCTGGCTAGGCAGTGCTACGAGATGTAGTCGTTGTTAGGATTGGATGGGCACTGTCGGTAGTTAGGGAAACACTCTGAAAGACCACGTTTAGTTCATCCTGTTCTCAAACACCATGCAGTGCGAGGACTTACCAGGAGGGAACGAATCCTGTGGGTAAAGTACACAACAGTCTGCAGAGTTAAACCTAATCGATTAGTCGTGTGCCCGGTTAAGCACAATTTGAGATTCTAGACGTGGATCTATCTCTGAACTCTCAACACTGGACTGATAATTAATTGTGGGCAACTTATGATGCTCTTGGGCATTCAGACATCGGTTGGTGGAACCATGTCATGATGGGTAACACTGTAGTGAAAATTCTTGATATTCCTTTGTTGTAGGAAAAGAAAAAGTCATCTTTTATGCAAAAACATAGATACAGAGCCATAAAGCCCTACTGCATATATAATAGTCTTTATCTTCTGTTCTACAATGGTGATCTTGCCGGTACATTCAATGTATTGACCTACACGGCTGCAACGTCTCATGTTGCAGATACTCTTCTACGACGAGTAAGAGTATGACTCAGGGTTACGGTCTACACTCAAATGCGTTGGTGTTATTGGGACTCCACTCCCGTTGACTACTTCCGCTGAGATTTTTAAGGTATATATCAGTTTTAGGTTAATTACATGTGATTGCGCTTTGATATATATATTGATGTACTGTGTGTGCCAGCATACTGATCCAGGGATGGCACAAAAAACACAGAGGCTTGACTCGTTTTGAGTCGGCTCGCTACAGAGATGGTATCAGAGCACATGTTGACTATAGGACGTGACCCTAGAAACTGGAAATGCCCTAGGACAGGATATCTCTAAAACTTTATTCTCAAAAACATTCTTCACTTCTTGTATTCTCTGATTTTATCAAATAGCCCCTCTTACCTAAATTAGTTATTATACATCCCTTACCTTTTGACCACATGAAGGATCAACTAAAGCCACTTCAAGAAGGACAAGATATCAGACAACTGGTGACCAACTCCGACAAAGATGTATTCCATTATGGAAGGGGCTACAAAAGATTGAAGACTATAAAGACCTGAAGAAATTGAAGACCATGAAGAATTTCCAAGACATTATGCCCCTAGAAGACCAAACCCCTGTTGTATACTTATGATAGATATGATGATTTGTGAGTTGTCATTTGTGTGTAATGTTTTCAACAACCAAAAATAAAATATATTTTCAAAACCATTGTTTGTATTGTGTGTATTCCCTTCTTTCTCTCTCTCATCTCGTCCCAAAACCTTGAACCCAATAGATGATGAATGAAGCTAGACTCGTGTATTCTGGATCGATGACTCGGTTGGAGACGGAAGAATGGATTCAGAACATGGAGTATCACCTAAGGAGTAACCATGTTGCAAGGAACGAGATGGTCCAGTATGCTCTTCGGTACTTTGCAGAAGGTGCTAGAAATTGGTGGAAGGTGCATGAAGCTATCCATGATAGGCAAGCATCAATCACTTGGGAAGAATTCAAGATGACTCTACAGAGATCTCATGTTCTGACCAACACCCAGAAGCCCCGTTGCAAAGATGTGAGGAAGAGTTGTGCATGCAAGATATGTGGAGAGATAGGACACACCCAGGAAGAACACAAGAATGGATGCCCTCATTGTGAATAAAATCACCGAGCTAAGGAATGCCCAATTGGGCAGGTGACATGTTTCTTATGTGAAGGAACCACGCATTACCCGGCTCAATGCCAAATGTACCCCAAGGTACAAGAAGTCATCAAGCAGCAGAAGGAAGCTATGAAGGACGCCTTCAGAGAAAATTTAGGAGAACTTGTGATGAAGGAAGATGTTGAAGACCCTAATGGACAAGGCCTAACCATATTTTACTCCAATGCCTACTATTCATGTGGAGAAGAAGGCCATTTCTCTCAGAACTGTACGAAGGAAAGAGAAGAGTATGTGGGAAACTTCCCGACAGAAGAAGTGGAGTTTGATCCATAGGAAATTGAAGGTTTGATTGGAACAAAGAATCCCGGGAACAGAAACCGAAGACATCCTCAGAACAACCCAATTTCTGCAAAGAAGGATCTGAGTCATATCATGTGTTTCCGGTGCAAGAAGACAAGACACTACTCCTATACCTGCCCGGAGAAGAAGGCTAAGCGTGAGTAGTCTGAATTTTGGATTTTGGAAGTACTAAATGTAATTGGTAGCACTCTTATCATTTTGAAGTTATGTAAAGGAAGTCTCAGAGTTTGTAATAAAATCATGAGTCAATGGAATTTATGGTGTCAGGATTCCCCTATGTTGAATTTTATGAGTTGTTACTCTATGAACAAGCATCTTTGACCATTTTCGAGGATATGAGAAAATATGGTCTACGAAGGCATATGTGCATTTCATTTTAAGTGTGGTAGTAACCACAGGGACGAATGAATGAGGAAAGTACCATTCATGTTAAGGAGTTTGGAAAAGTGAACACAGGTGAAGAGAATGTGGAAACATATCCAACTATGTGGATGACAACACCTGAAATAGTATACCTTGAATTTGAATATTGCTGAACCCAAGACTTCTATTGGTAAACAGACCAATGGAAAGGAAAAACACATTCAAGGAATAGAACCTGCATCAAGGATGGATCACCCGGTTCCATGAAGGTTGCCCAAAGATCGAAAAAAGAAGTTGTGATTGCATCAGCAAGCATTTTCTTAGGAGAATACGATAACCTGACAGATGTGAAGTAACGATAGATGTTTTTTTGTTCAGCTTGCAGAATCAATGGATTATCCGAACTTCGTTCGTTGACAAGAGAAATTTCTGCAATGCTTGTGAGGAAGCCCAAGTGTTAGAATACGAGATTCGCTAAACCTTATATAGAGTAATGATTTGAGTGCGGAATGGATTGATCACCATGATGACTTACTCTTATCATTCTCTTGCTATTCGGAATGGTAAATCTGAGTGACTTACCCATAGTAAAGAGACGACGTTCTTTGAAGCTTTTGTTCAAGCCTTAGAATGGTATGATGAAAACCCCTTGTACATGACAGTTGATGTCAAACGTAGGAAAATTAACGGTGAGGAATGAAGCCAAGACCCATTTCACTATAGGATAACCACTAATGGTAGACCACCATGAGATCATGGATAAGTTATTTAGAATGATCGCGAGACTTATCAGTTAAGAAGACCCAGTATCGGAAGAAATGCATTTTCTTGGGAGAACACAAGATTTTCAAATAACAGAAGAGCATCACCGAAGGAGCTATTGTGAAGAACGTGAACAGACAGATGCAACCACCGGATGTGTCATGATTTGGAAGGACCAGTAACTCTCATTTTAAGTGTGGTAGCACCCGCACTTTGCAGGACAGTGGATTTGTTAGAAGACCCCAAACCCTAACCTTTTTCTTTCTAGCCCTTTCGAATCTCGAGGACGAGATTCATTTTAAGTGTGGTAGGTTTGTAACATCCCAAATTTTGGAATGTTATAATAAATACTAGAATGATTGTTTGTTTGCTTGAGTGATTGAAATTGAGTGAAATGTGAAACTTTTTGAAACTTTTGAAAGTTTAATGAGAGGGAATGAAATGACTTTCCCAAAAAAATTACCATGCATTCTTGATCCTCAGGAATTCAAATTCATTTCATCACAAAATCCCAGAAAGAAGATGACATGACTTCTTCTAGTTAAAGAAATGAAAAGGGATTTCGAAATGGCTTGAATTTCATTTGAAAATATTTCACATTCAGAAACTTTATGCAACTCAATGATTTTCATGAGAGAGGATAAAAGTAATTCTTCAAATTATATGAAATATGAGTTGGAATTTTAAAAGAAAGATTGGAAAAGTGAATTTGAAAACTATTTGAAAATTTCTGATATGAAGTTCTCTTCATAATTGAATTCCCATTTGAAGTTTGAAAACCCCTTGACAAAATTTGAGAGGAGTAATGTGACACTCCAAACCAGGGGGTATTTTGAGAAGTATTTGAATCATAAAACCCATGGGGTTATTTGAAAATTACTTGCAAAAAGAGTTTAAATCAATTTAGGCAATTTTCTGAAAATATTTTTCGAAAGTATTTATTTTGGCCGTGGAAAAATGTTCATTAAATGGCATTTATTTCCCTGATAAATTTGGTATAAAAAATTTTATTCTAGGAACTACCTTTATTAGCATTTATTTGTTTTTGATTCTCTGGAAATAGGAAAAAGGAAAGATTTTTAAAGCATTTAAGAAGCCGGTCGGCCCACTTACCTGTCTCCCCTCCCGACCTTCCTTCTTTGCCAGCAACCGATGCGCGCCCACTCCTCTCTCTCTCTCTCTGACGTGTGGGACCCGCCGTCCGACCACGCAATCCCTGCGGCCACATTCTTCTTCCCCGCAGCGAGACATCACCGGAGATCCCTCCCGACCGGATCTCGCTCCTCCTTCCCTCTCCCGACCCCGCACCTGGCCTATAAAAAGCCCCCGTCCCTCCATGCCCCATTCCTCACCCGAACACCCCCTCCCCCTCGCCAGAGCACCTCCCCGCGCCTTGCCGGAGTTCCGGCCAACATCGAAGCTTTATAAGCCATGGCCGTCGCCTCCGTCATATCCCCACACCCCTCCGTCGCCACAGATCGACACCAGAGACTCCCCGCCGTCGCCTGGTGCCCCCACCATCATCGGAAACCCTCTGGAAACACCGCACCACCACCTCGCCGGAGGTCCACCTCCACTTGAATCTCTCCGAGCTCGTGTCGCTCGTCTCCGTCGTCCCCAGCCCCGTCTGACACCGCCATTCGACGCCGGAGCTTCGTCGCCATCGTCTGAGCACCTCGTACATCGCCCCCGACCACCGCACCATCGCCCACGACCACCTTCGACCACCGGCCGCCGTCGACCATCGCCGGAGACACCTCTACCAACCCCTGTGAGCTCCCCTTCCACCTAGTCCGTCCGATCTAAATCCAACGTCTAGGATTAGATCACTTAAATCCCCGAATCGTTTTCTTTTAGTTAGCGGCCGTCCGCCCAAAACACTCTAGCATGCACACCCCGTAGCCTATCAGAAGCCGCCACGTAGCCCCCCTGTCCATTAGAAACTTTTTTCTTTTTTCTGTTTTAAATCTAGTTAACAGAATAGTTTCAGATTTTGCTTTCTTTATCTCTTTTATTTTTTTAGTTGTTTTAATTTGATTCTTTTTTCATTGTCTCACAAATTTGATCTAGTTTGTGTAGATACCACGTTTGACTACATTTGAATAATTAAACTTGAATTTAAACAGATTTGATTCAAATCTTTTTTTCTGAATATCTTTAGTTTCAAATTTTATTTTCAGTTGATTCTTTTTTCTACTTATCACTAGTGATCTTAGTTTTCCGTAGGTAGAATTTGAGAAGTTTTAGGATAGTTTAAATTAGGGTTTCAAGCAAAAAAAATTCTGTTTTAGTTCTTTCTAGATTTACTTCTATTTCTTTTTTTAATTGTTTTAATTTATTTGCTTTTAAAGTAGTTGACAAAATTTATTTTGTTTTCTATTAGTTAGCAGTAGTACCTCAACTTAAGTTATTTTTTTATGTTAATTTATTATTCTTGATAGCATGAAATCAATTCTAGTTTCATAATAACTTGCAAATTGATTTCATTGCTAGTTTGATCTACCATTTGAAAATAGTTTCCAAAAATTGTTTATAAGTTTTATTTTCTGTTAATCCAAGTTTAGACCAGAAACAATTTGTACTATAGTTGAGATTGTTTGTGGTTTAAGCCAAGGATGATCTTGTTTTACATCAAAAGAAGTATTTTTATAAAAGCTTTTCAATTAGTTCTTCTTGCAAAATAAAGGTTTATGAGAAAATACCTTCTGTTAATGATTTGTTGTAAAAATTGATTTCTTTTATTATCTTAGTGTTTTCTTGCTGATATGTTCTAGTTGTTAAAAACTTATGTTGCTAGTGAGTTGTGTCATAGTCCTAGTTGTATTTCATAAGTGATTCTTGTTAGTAGTAAAACTTATTACCAAAATACTTTTGTTATACTTTACTTTGTTTTTGTTTGTTACTTTTGAAAAAAATAGGATTTATTTGTAGGGAAAACCATCTTTTGGTTGATTTGATGAAACTTTGTTGTTTGAGTTTTTGTCTTAAGTATTTCCTTCATCACATACCTTTGGTGTTTAATCTTGTGTTAGTTTTGATTATTAGTATTGATTGCTAGTATGATTGCTTATATGAATGCTATGTTTGATTATATAGATTTTCATCGGATAGTGACGACTAGTTCTATCAAGTTATTTCTGAGAGCGATATTATTTCTTCAGCAACAGTACAAGCAAGTTCACTTTGACCATCCATTTCATACCTATGTTTTATTGCATGTAGTGACATCATTAAACACGTCCCTCCAATGATGTTATTGAAATTCTTGTAGTTGAGTAGAATGCATGAGTAGGAACCCACCGCTTGTTACTAAAACCCCGGGAACGTTAGTTATTTCAATGCTATGCTAAAGTAGACGGGGTCTGGTATGAGTGTTCGTGAGTGGTGTGAGAAGGAGGAATCCACGTCAAAATGACAACTTCATGAAGGCATCTTCAAGTCCTGCATCTGCAAGACCTCAAGACTTCGAGACTCGAGAAACAAGTTTTTCAATACACACAACTAGGTGAAGGATGGAATTGATGGGCACCCTGGGGTAACCAGTTGATGGTCGGGATGCATGGGCAAGTGCCATGACATCTTGCGGAAAGCTTCACCCAGACTCAAAGGGAAGGATGAATACTTCATGCCCGGAAGCTTACCTGTGTAGCCACAAGTCATTATGGGCTCTGGCTTGGTTGATCTTTGTTGTGACTCTGGCTAGGCAGTGCTACGAGATGTAGTCGACGTTAGGATTGAATGGGCACTGTCGGTAGTCAGGGAAACACTCTGAAAGACCATGTTTCGTTCATCCTGTTCTCAAACACCATGCAGTGCGACGACTTACCAGGAGGGAACGAATCTTGTGGGTAAAGTACACAACACTCCGCAGAGTTAATCCTAATCGACTAGCCGTGTCCCCGGTTACGGACAATTTGAGCTTCTAGACTTGGATCTATCTCTGAACTCTCAACACTAGACTGATAATTAATTGTGGAAAACTTATGATACTCTTGGGCATTCAGACATCGGTTGGCGGAACCATGTCATTATAGGTAACTCTGTAGTGAAAATTCCTGATATTCCTTTGTTGTGGGAAGAGAAAAAATCAGCTTTTATGCAAAAACATAGACACAGAGCCATAAAGCCCGATGGCATATAGAATAGTCTTTATCTTCTATTCTATTATGGTGATCTTGCCGGTACATTCAATGTACTGACCTACACGGTTGCAACGTCTCATGTTGCAAATACTCTTCTACGACGAGTAAGAGTACGACTCAGGGTTACGGTCTACACTCAACTTGTCGTTGGTGTTATTGGGACTCCACTCCCGTTGACTGCTTCCGCTGAGATG
Organism: Hordeum marinum; assembly: GCA_022496015.1. Lineage (NCBI taxonomy): Eukaryota > Viridiplantae > Streptophyta > Magnoliopsida > Poales > Poaceae > Hordeum > Hordeum marinum. The sequence continues at coordinate 542,200,475 of CM039673.1, read as the reverse complement.
TTTAAGGTATATATCAGTTTTACGTTAATTACATGTGATTGCACTTTGATATATACATTGATGTACTGTGTGTGCCAGCATACTGATCCAGGGATGGCATAGAAAACACAGAGGCTTGATTCGTTTTGAGTCGGGTCGCTACATGGGACCACCCCTGTATTCCTCCTGAATAAGTCGGGTCACCACATCTCTCCCGAGGATCCAGCATGGTGCCACAAACGTGAAGTCGATGGGGTCCTTACGACTTCCAAAGGTCTTTTCGGGGATGTGCACCTCGATCCTGTAGCGAGCGTCTTGCGGATAAGACATGATAGGAGTCCCGGTGATGCTTGGCAGAGCGACCCTTACATCCCTGACGATCTTCACCAGCTCTTTGCCAAAGGGCATTGTCTCGTCAGGCTGGCAAAACTCCGTCATCAAAACTGGGGTGAAGGTGGCCATCTATAAATGTTGGAAAAATTAGAGAGAAGTCAGAAAAGAGTAGATGAGAAATATAAGAATTTGAAATAAATTAGAAAATAATTTTATTCCTAAGGCTTTTCCAATCCTAGAGGTTACGTCCTACGGTCAGCGTGTGCTCTGATACCATATCTGTAGCGACCCGACCCGAAAGGTCGAATCTACGGTGTTTCCGTACCATCCCAAGATCATGCTGGTACACACACGGTACATCAATGTATATATCAAAGGGAAAATCACACAGCTTTATTAATCGAATTCTCATATCGAGTCCTTTATTACAATAAGTATTGCAATAAAGTGGCTGAAGGCCAACTCATGAGATAAACTAATCAAAATCTGGCGGAAGCTTCAAGGTAGTTGAGTCCATCTGACTCCAAGGGCATCTCACCGAGCGTAGAGCGTATCCTCATTCCTGGTCGGAAAATTACTCTGCAACATGATACGTTGTAGTCGTGTAGGTCAGCATATTGAATATGTCGGCAATGTCACAAAGAGAGGGGTGAAAAAGTAATTATCTATACTATATGCATATATGGCAGGTGGGGTATAGTAAGTTTTTCCATAAAGCCAATTTTACCTACAATAAGAGAGGGGCTAAGCAGAAGTGATTACTACTATGTTGGTTGATTAATGAGATGGTTCCACCAACCAATTCTCATACCCAAGTTATTAATACCCACATCATTATAATACTTGTGTTGAGAATTCCAGATAGTTTCAGTTCCTTTGGCTCAATTTGTCCATGACCGTGGACACGGCTAGTCGATTAGGTTTGGTACTCTACAGAGTTTTGCACACGTTCCCCACAAGATTTGATCTCCTCCGTTGAATTTCTCGCACTTCAGGGTGTTTGAGAAACGGATGACCAAAACATGGTCTTCTAAGGGGTTCCTCTGAGACTCTGTCAGTGCCCATCCTTTCCTACCGTTCTTCTACGTGTCGTAGCACCGCCTGTCTAGGGTCACCACAATATCCAACCATGCCAGAGCCCATAATGGCTTGTGGCTGTGCAGGTAAGCCCTGGTCTTGAAGTATCCATCCATCTCTTCGTTCTTGGGTGGACCTTTCCGCGTGGATACTGGCACTTCACCAGCAACACCTAGGCTAACCATTGGCTTCTCCAGGGCGCCGTTCAACCATCATCCACCCCGAGGTAATGTTGAAAACTTGGAGTCTTGAAATCTTGATCATCGGGTAGGTCTTGAAATTATTAATATCTCACAACTCTCGTGAATCACACAACCAACCCCGTCTACTAATAGCATAGAAAAGATTAAAACAACGTTTCCCGGGGCCATAGTGTCAAAGGGTTGAGAGGGGGGTGCCTACCACATGATACTACAAAAAGTAACCAAATTTCCAATTTACGTACTTTGCATGCAAATGGGGAGATGGTAGAACTAATGCAATAAAACATGGGTAAAACATGATCAAAGATCTTGCCTTCCTAAAGATCTTCGTGCTCAAGTGACTATAGATAACAAGCCTCGCACTTGGATGATCTAACGAATCAAACAAGAGCACACAATAAGCATCACTAATAATACAACTCATAATAATCATCAAGGTAAACTAGTAATACAAGAACAATTCAATAGCACAATCAAAAGAAAAGAAATCAAAACAAAGTAATAGACTCTCAAATTTTTGTGGCAAAACTTCTACTAATTAGAACAAGACAAAAATATTTTTAGCAACAAACCAATAGTTAACAGAAAAGAAATAAAAAAATTATTAGAAAAATAGAAGTTAATCCCCTAAAACTTTTGTGAAAAGGATTACTACTAAAACTAAATTTATTATTTTTATAAAACACTACCTAATGAAGAAAAGTAAAGTTTTCCCTATAACAATAGAGTATAATACAAAACAAAGTATTTTTATTAACATAAAGTAAAACACCTAATGTTGAACAACAGAAACTAAAGAAAACTAAAACAAAAGTTAAACTAATTCAGATTGAAAATAAACTAAAGTAAAAATAAATAAATTTAACCCTAATAAGAACTAAACAGAATCTGTTTTTGTTAAAAACCCTAATTTAAGTTATTGTAAAAAATTCAAACTAAGTAGTGTGATAAATCTAACTAATACAAATCAGTGGCAAAAATAATCATTCAAAAATAAATTTTTAAACTCAAGTTATTCAGGTTTTAGTGATTTGATCAAATTTAAGAAAATTCAAATTCCAAAGTTCAAATTGGAAAACAAAAACTACAGACAGAAACTACATGAAATTTGTGACATGTTGCAAAAAGAATCAATCAAAAACTCTAAATATTCTAAAAAATATAACAAAACTAAAAACAGAACCTATTCTATTTTCTAAAACAGAAACAGAAAAAAGAAAAAATTAACTCACGGGTAGGGGTCTACGTGTCAAGACGTGATTGGTCGAAGCCGTGTGCGTGTGGGAGCTAGCGAGCGGGCGACCGAAGCTTAGGGGGTACCGGTTCGGGTTTAAGTGATCTAATCTAGTCCGCTGGATCTAGATCTGACGGCTATGGGGGGAGGTGGCTTACAGAGAGGGGTCGGGGTCTCCGGTGACGTCGACGGCGGCCGAATGACGGATGTGGTCGGAGACGGCGTGGCGATGGTCGGGGGCGGCGTCCGAACGCTCCAAATGGCGGTGGCGATCCTCCAGCGTTCATAGGTGGCGTCGAAGGGGCGTGGGGGTGAAGGGGGCGACGGCCACGAGCTCTGGGAGCTGCGGTGCGGTGCCGAGCTCCGGCGAGGTGCGGTGGTGGTGTTCTGGCGAGGGGAGGTGGGGTTTTGGGGGAGGAATGGGCGCGGAGAGGGCAGGGCTTCTTATAGGGGCTGAAAGCGCTCGGAAAATGGCGAGGGGAGGGAGATCTGGTGCAGGTGAGATCTCCGGCGAGGAAAAGGAAAGAGGGGGAACGCGGGGATCCCACGGACGGTCGGTGGGGTCCGCCCATCAGTGAGAGAGAGGAGCGGGCGGGCGTCGATGGCCGGTGCGGAGGGATCTCGGGGATCTGTTAAGGCAGACGGGTCGGCTGGGTTTCCTAAAAAGTTAATTTCTTTCCTCTTTCTAATTTCTAGTGAAAGGAAAACTCATTAAGGGCAAATCAAAACACTTCCAAAAATGAAGATCTTTATATTAAAATGACCAGGGGGATAAATTCCATTTAATGAACATTTTTTCCCGGCCAGAATAAAATATATTAAAAAAATATTTTTCAAAAAAGCCCTAATTGCTTTTAATTCTTTTTGCAATAAAATTTTAAATAAATTATGGCTCAAAACTTCACAAAAATGCCCCTGGTGTGGAGTGTCATGTTCCTCCTCTCATATTGAATTATTTTGTAGGGGGTTTGCAAATAGGGAAACAAGTAAATGGAAAAATGAAAATGCCCTTTCAAAAATTCAAAAGAAGAACTTCAACAATTCATTTCACTCCAGCAACATGATGATGATGCATAGCTATATTTCATAACATTCCAAAAGTGAAATTTTGGGATGTTACAATATCCATGATGCTAATGATATGCAAAAGCACAAGCTTGGGGATGCTATGCTTGTAAATCATGAAAAGAATGCTTTATCTGATAGTTATATTGTGAGATTCCTTCATGATGCCTCTGAAAATTATTATGAGGGAGGAACATATGCTTGTAGGAATTAAAAAATTATCAAGTTTCCTCTCTATGTGTTCAAAGTTTTGAAGTTATGCTTCTTTTGCCTTCCTATGCTAGTTGATCCTTGTTCCTATAAATTGTTTGCTCACAAAATCCCTATGCGTAGGAAGTGGGTTAGGCTTAAATGTGTTTGTCATGCTATTCATGATACTCTTTTGCATATTTCAATTACTACTTTTTTATGTGAGCATCATTGAAATCATTGTGCCTAGCTAGGGGCGTTAAACAATAGCGCTTGTTGGGAGGCAACCCAATTTTATTTCTATATTCTGTTTTTGCTTCTGTTTTTGATTGTTTCCCACATTATTACTTATGTATTAATTATTTTTTGGTATTTTAATTAGTGTTTGAGCCAAGTAAAACCTTTGGGGTGATCTAGGGTGGTTGTTGATTTGATCTTCCTGAAAAATAGAAACTTTTGTGCTCAGTCCAGGAATTTTCTAAATTTTTCACAGTGTCGAATGAGTCTGAAATTTTTACACAAGATTGATATGTAAATTTCCAAGGTTTTACTAATTTCGAAGGATTTGATTGAGTTACAAAAGTATACGAAGTTTTCAGATTGCTATAGGCTGTTCTGTTTTTGACAGATTCTATTTTCTTTGAGTTGTTTACCTATTTTGATGAATCTATGGATTATATCATGGGGAATGAACCATGGAGAAGTTAGAATACAGTAGGCATTACACCAATATAAATAAATAATGAGTTCACAACAGTACCTAAAGTTTTGATTTATTTTCTTATATTAACGGATCTCACGAGTTTTCTGTTAAGTTTTGTGTTGTGAAGTTTTCAAGTTTTGGGTAAAGATTTGATATACTATGGAATAAGGAGTGGCAAGAGCCTAATATTAGGGATGCCCAAGGCACCCCAAGTCATATTTCAAGTATACCAAAGAGCCTAATCTTGGGGATGCCCCAGAAGGCATCCCCTCTTTCATCTTCAATCCGTCGGTAAATTTACTTGAGGCTATATTTTTATTCACCACATGATATGTGTTTTGCTTGGAGTGTCTTGTATGATATGAGTCTTTTCTTTTTAGTTTTCCACAACCATACTTGATGCACAAATATTTTGAGATATACACGCATTAATCGTGAATTTATTAGAATACTCTATTTGCTTCACTTGTATCCTTTGAGATAAGCAATTTTGCTCTATGTGCTTCACTTATATTTTTTAGAGCTCGGTGGTGTTTGTGTTTTATAGACATAATTGAACTCTTGTACCTCACTTATCTTATTTTGAGGGTATTTAAAAAGCATGGTAATTGGTCTAGGTTATGAATTTAGTCCTAATATGATAGGCATACAAGAGGGATATAATAAAAACTTTCATATTAAGTGTATTGAGTATTTTTGAGAAGTTTGATTCCTTGCATAAAGTTTTGAGATATAAAGATGGTTATGTTGAGAGTCATGTTAGAAAGTAATTGTGATTTGGTGAAAATACTTGTGTAAAGGTTTGTGATTCCTGTAGCATGCACGTATAGTGAACCGTTATGTAAGGAAGTCGGAGCATGGTTTGTTTATAAATTGTTGACCTCTGTGTGAAGGTCGGGAGCGCGCGATGGTTAACTCCTACCAACCTATCCCCTAGGGGCATGCGCCTAATACTTTGCTTCGATTACTAATGGACTTTTTCAATAAGTATGTGAGTTCATTATGACTAATGTGGAGTCCATGGATTATACGCACTCTCACCCTTCCACCTTTGCTAGCCTCTCTAGTACCGCGCAACTTTCGCCGGTACAATAAACCCACCTTCCTCAAAACAGCCACCATATACCTTCCTCGAAACAGCCACCACATATCTTTCCTCAAAACATCCACCTATCGGTGCGCTAGAGTTTTGGGCTCTCTAGTTCCCCTTACTCGTGCACGGGCAGTAGTAGCCACCCTGGCAGCGAGGCCCAGCAGGGACTTGCCAGATAGCAATGCAGGAGAATCAAGACCACCGGCATGTGCTTGTTGGGAGGGCTATTGAACCCCTAGATAGAGCAAGGCCTTGGCAAGACAAGGCACCGGCAACGCGAAGCCCCGGCAAGACCCCGCCAGCGCATGGGCCAGGTGTTGATCCACCTGGACACATTCGCGGTGTCGACATCGGAGGGGTGTTAGGCGGCGCTGATGGGATGGGCTCCCGTCCCATCCACTAATGGACAGAGATGCCTGACGGTGCATTAAATGCGCATGTCCTACTCCGTCAGTGTTAGGTATGATTGCGATGTATCTCTATACACCCCATGTACGCACTGTACGCCACTGTTGGGATCCCCTTCAGACTATAAAAGGAGGCCCAGGGCGATACGATGAAAGGACTTTTTGACTTTTGGGACTTTCTAGCACACACGCGTGGCAGTTGCTTGTAGCGTCCCTATAGCAAGAACCCTAAGAACACTCTCAATGCCACCAAGCAGTAGTAGGGTTTTGCGCATCCGTGCGGCCCGAAGCTGGGTAAAGATCCCTGCGTGCTATTCATCAGACCAGCTCTTTGTACAAGCCTGCCCCCCGCTGAACCGAAAGGAATCCCCATGATCCCATAGTTGTTCGTTCCCACGACATCTTTGTCGCGTCGGGTAGGGGGCGCTAGGTTGTGGGAACCCGTTCTGGTAATCAGCGCGTGAGTTTCTTCACACTCATCATCGCCATGGCCCTCGAGAAGAAGGGCCTACAGCAGTTTGCCCATCCACGTCCGCCATCCTTGTATCTACGCAGAGAAGAGATGGCGTAGACGCAGGAGGAGGAGGAGGCAGAGGTTCGGAACTTCCGTGACGCTCCGTTGATGAAGGCCAAGCAAGCGGCAACGCTCGCCGTGGAGACACCCATGTAGGCGGCGGGAACCCCCGTGCCCTTGGGTCTCAGGACGGAGCGGTACCGCCTGCGGGTGGTATGACGAACTCCGATGCAGAAGGGTATCTTCCAGGGCACCCCGGCCGATGCCTAGGCCATGACCTTCTCAGGACATGTGCGGAGAGCCACGCCACGACGCCCGAAATTGTCAGCATCCCCATGGGAAAGCTCATGTGCATCATCCCTAAGATGCATGGGACCAGCATGCTCACCAACATGCAAGCGGGAGTGGCATGCCGACCCGGGGCCGCGGTGGTGCTCCTTCTAACATTGTTAGGAGTCAGAGCACCTCGTGTTCCTTGCGCCATTCGCTACTGACCACGTTGGAGGAAGTGATGGCGCGGGCGCAGCCATGCCTAAACTTCCCTCCAGCTGTGGAGAAGCTCGACGAATGGAGAGCCACCATTCAAAGCCTCCTCAGCCCCGTAGGTAAGTTTTGGTCCCACGAGCCGGCTCATGCCAGTGGTGAGAGGGCCGGAGTAGACGCAACCTCGGCGCACTCTCCTCCACAACAACAGCGTCGGTCACCGACCCGACGGACCAACGCTTACGATGGCTACTCGACGACGTCGTCTAATCCACGGACACGCCGCAATCAATGCCAAGTTCTTCGGGAACGTGGCAAGGAAGACGCTCGAACTACAATCGAGCGGCGGCGGGAAGCGCGCCTCCAGTATGATAGGCGTGCCAGGCCCACTGTAGACAAGTCTGCACCAGGGTATCATGTCAGCCTACCTTAGGAGGTGGGTTGTCTAGTGTTTACCCATTAGGTGCAGCAAGTCCAGTGGCCCAACTCCCGCACGTTTATGCCAGAAGTCCTAGAGAAGTATGACGGCAAGATTCATCCGTCAGAATTCCTGAGCATCTACACCATTACGGTGCAAGGTGTCGGGGGTCGTGATGACAAGATACTCGCCAACTACGTCCCATTGGTGCTTAAGCCCAACGTCACGTCGTGGTTGATGCACATACCAGAGGGTTCCATCGCCTCCTGGATAGACTTGTGCCACGAGTTTGTTGGCGCCTTTACAGGAGGTCATCAAGCTCCTGGCCAAGAAAGTGATCTACACATCATCCCTCCGAAGGAGGTTGAAACTTTACACAAATACATCCAAAGGTTCAGCCGCGTGCCTCACAACATCTCACACGTTCATCATGTCGCTCTTATCAACGCGTTCCATCAGAACATGCACAATCGCAGGATGAGGGGAGAGCTGGCGATGAACAAAGTCAGGGACGTCGCCGAGCTTTATGCTTTGGCAAACAAATGTGCTCGGGCTGAGGAAGGGAGGAGACTCCCCGGCGAAGACGCCGGTGTATGGGTCGACTCCGAAGATCAAGACACCGCTACCCTGACAAGGAAGGGTCGGCGGCGAAACAAGAAGTGCAAGGGCAAGACCATACTTTCTGTCGAGGGATCCGGCAACCCCGGCACCGCCAAGAAGGGCAAGGTCGACGGTAGATACTTGGTAGATAAGAAGGCTGGCAACATCGACAAAAGTATATTTGATATACGAGTTATTGATGTGTACCTTGCTAGTACTCCTAGTAGCACCTGGGTATTGGATACCGGTTCAGTTGCTAAATGTTAGTAACTCGAAATAAAAGCTACGGAATAAACGGAGAACTAGCTAAGGGTGAGGTAACAATGTGTGTTGGAAATGTTTCCAAGGTTGATGTGATCAACATCGCACGCTCTCTCTACCTTTAGGATTAGGGACGAACCTAAATAAATGTTATTTGGTGTTTTGCGTTGAGCATGAACATGATTAGATCATGTTTGTTGCAATACGGTTATTCATATAAGTCAGAGAATAATAATTATTCTGTTTACATGAATAATATCTTCAATGGTCATGCACCCAGTGAGAATGGTTTGTTGAAATCTTGATCGTAGTAATACACATGTTCATAACATTGATGTCAAAAGATACAAAGTTAAATAATGATAGTACCACATACTTGTGGCACTGCCGCAAAATGTCATATTGGTATAAAGCGCATGAAGAAACTCCATGGTGATGGATATTTGGACTCATTAGATTTCGAATTGGTTGAGACATGCGAACCATGCCTCTTGGGCAAGATGACTAAAGGACCCCGTTGGATGGAGCGGGCAAGTGATTCATTGGAAATGATACATGTTGATGTATGCAATCTAGTGAGTCTTGTAGCATGCAGTGGATATCGTTATTTTCTTACCTTCACTAATGATTTGAGTAGATATAGTGTATATTTACTTAATGAAACACAAGTCTGAATCGTTTGAAAGGTTCAAGCAAATTCAGAGTGAAGTTTAAAGATCATCGTGACAAGAAGATAAAAATGACTACGATATGATCGTGGAGGTAAATATCTGAATCACGAGTTTGGCATACAACTTAAGACAATGTTAAAGTTGTTTCACAACTAAACGCCACCTGGAACACCATAGTGTGATGGTGTGTCCGAACATCATAGTTATGCTCTATTGGACATGGTGCGTGCTATGATGTCTCTTGTCATTTTACTACTATAATTTTGGGGTTATGCATTAGAGACAACTACATTCACTTTAAATAGGGCACCATCTAAATCCATTGAGATGACACCATATGAATTATGGTTTGATAGAAACCTAAGCTGTCATTTCTTAATACTTGGGGCTGCGGCACTTGTGTGAAAAATGTTTTCACCTAATGAGGTCGAACCCACGGCGGACAAATGCATCTTCATAGAATACCCTAAGATCAGTTGGGTGAACCTTCTATCTCAGATCCAAGTGCAAAGTGTTTGTTACTAAAACGGATCCTTTCTCGAGGAAAGGTTTCTCTCGAAAGAATTGAGTGGGAGGAAGATAGAACTTGATGAGGTTGTTAAACCTTTGTTCAACCAGAGAGTAGCGCAGCGCAGAAAGATGTTTCTGTGAAGCCTACGTTAGTTGAAGAGGAAGTTAATGATGAGGATCATGAAGCTTCAGGATCAAGTTACTATCGAACTTCGTAGGTCGACAAGGATGTGTACAGCTCCTAAGCGGTATGAAAACCCTGTCTTCGAGGTCATGTTGTTGGGCAGCGATGAACCTACGAGCTGTGGAGAAGCGATGATGGGCCCGGATTCCAACAAATGGTTGGAGGCCATGAAATCCGAGATAGGATCCATGTATGAAAAACCAAGTATAGACTTTGGTAGACTTGCTCGTTGGACGGCAAGTCGTTGAGTACAAATAGATCTTTAGAATGAAGACAAACACTGATGGTGAATGTCACCATTTGTAAAGCTCGACTTGTTGCAAAGTTGTTTGTGACAAGTTCAAGGAGTTGACTGCGATGAGGCTTTCTCACTCGTAGCGATGCTAAAAGTCTGTTGGAATTATGTTAGCAGTTGCTGCATTTTCAATTATGAAATCTGGCAGATGGATGTCAAAACATCGTTTCCTTAACGGTTTACTTAAGGAAAGGTTGTATATGATACAACCAGAAGGTTTTGTCAGTCCTAAGGATGCTAAAAGATGAGCAAGCTTCAGTGATCCTTCTATGGACTGAAGCAAGCATCTCGGAGTTGGAATATACACTTTGATGAGGTGATCAAAGTTTTTGTAGTTTGTACAAAGTTTACGAGAAACTTGTATTTGTAATAAAGTGAGTGGGAGCACTATAGAGTTTCTGATAAGTATATGTGGTTGACATATTGTTGATCGGAAATAATGTAGAATTTCTGGAAGGCATAAAAGGATGTTTGAAAAGTGTTTTTCAAAGGAAGACCTGGATAAAGCTACCTAATTGTTGAGCATCAAAATCTATAGAGATAGATCAAGATGCTTGATGAGACTTTCAATGAGTGCATACCTTGACAAGATTTTGAAAGAGTTCAAAATGGATCAGCCAGAGAAATAGTTCTCGTCTGATTTGTAAGGTGTGAAGTTGAGTGAGACTCAAAGCTCGACAACGGCAGAAGAAAGAGAAAGGACGAACGTCGTCCCCTATGCCTTAGCCATAGGCCCTATATTATGCCATGCTGTGTACCGCACCTGTGTGTGCCTTGCCATGAGTCTGTCAAGGTGTACAAGAGTGGTCCAGGAGTGGATCACTGGACAGCGGTCGGAATTATCCTTAGTAACCAGAGGACTAAGGAAATGTTTCTTGATTATGGAGGTGATAAAGAGTTCGTCGTAAAGAGTTACGTCGATGCAAGCTTTAACACCTATCCGGATAACTAGTAGTGGCAATCTGGATACGTATAGTGGAGCAGCCATTTGGAAATAGTACCAAGTGGAGTGTGGTAGCACTGTTTACGGTTTGACATAGAGATTTGCAAAGTACACACGGATCTAAATATCGCAGACCCGTTGACTGTAAGACCTCTCTCACATGCAAAGCATGATCGAGCCCCAAAACTCATTGGGTGTTAGATTCATAACAATGAAAATCACATGGTGATGTGAACTAGATTATTGACTCTAGTGCAAGTGGGAGACTGTTGGAAATATGCCCTAGAGGCAATAATAAATTGGTTATTATCATATTTCCTTGTTCATGATAATCTTTTATTATCCATGCTATAATTGTATTGATCGGAGACTTAAATGCATGTGTGGATACATAGACAAAACCATGTCCCTAGTATGCCTCTAATGGACTAGCTCGTTGATCAAAGGATGGTTAAGGTTTCCTAGCCATGGACATGAGATGTCATTTGATAACGGGATCATATCATTAGGAGAATGATGTGATGGATAAGACCCAAACTACAAACATAGCATATGATCGTGTCAGTTTATTGCTACTGTTTTCTGCATGTCAAGTATATGTTCCTATGACCATGAGATCATGCAACTCACAGATATCGGAGGAGTGCCTTGTGTGTATCAAACGTCGCAACGTAACTGGGTGACTATAAAGGTGCTCTACAGGTATCTCCGATGGTGTCTGTTGAGTTGGCATGGATCGAGACTGGGATTTGTTACTCCGTGTGACGGAGAGGTATCTTAGGGCCCACTCGGTAATACAACATCACAACAAGCCTTGCAAGCAATGTGGCTAAGTGTTAGTCACGGGATCTTGTATTACAGAACGAGTAAAGAGACTTGCCAGTAACGAGGTTGAACTAGGTATGGAGATACCGATGATCGAATCTCGGGCAAGTAACATACCGAAGAACAAAGGGAACGTTATACGGGATTAACTGAATCCTTGACATAGAGGTTCGACCGATAAAGATCTTCGTAGATTATGTAGGAACCAATGTGGACGTCCAGGTCCCGCCATTGGTTATTGACCGTAGAGGTATCTCGGTCATGTCTACATAGTTCTCGAACCCGCAGGGTCTGCACACTTAAGGTTCGGTGACGTTTCGGTAGTGTAGAGTTATGTATGGTGGTGACCGAAGGTTGTTCGGAGTCCTGGATGAGATCCCGGACGTCACGAGGAGCTCTGGAATGGTCCGGAGGTAAAGATTCATATATAGGATGTCCCAGTTTGGTCGCCGGAAAAGTTTCGGGCTCATCGGTAGTGTACCGGGAGTATCGGTAGTGTACCGGGAGTACCGATAGTGTGCCGGGGGACCTCCGGGAGGGGTATTTCGACCCCAAGAGGTCCATGGGCTGTGGGAGAATAATAACCATCCCTTAGTGGGCTGGGAAAACAGCCACAAAGGCCCATGGCGCAGGAGAGAAAGTCCTAAAGCAAAAAGTGGAAAATCAGCCAATAGGAGGCAATCCTACTCCAACTAGGATTGGAGGTGAAGTAGGATTGCTCCCACCTCCTATTTCGGCCGACCCAAAGGTCTTGGCTGCCTATCCTCTCCTCTCCTCCTATATATACTAGTGGATTGGGTGGTTTTTGGACAGAATTTCCGGCCACGTGCTACCCGTTCCACCGGTGCGTAGTTTCTCCTCTAGATCGTAGTTCCGCAGTGCTTAGGCGAAGCCCTGCCGGAATTGCTCCACCACCATCACCGGAGCGCCGTCACGCTGCCGGTGAACTCTCTCTCCTCTCCACCTCCTCTTGCTGGATCAATATGGTGGAGATCGTCATCAAGTTGCACGTGTGCTGAACGCGGAGGTGCCGTCCGTTCGGCACTTGATCGGAAGGACCGTGATCAAGATCGCGAGACGGTTCGTGATGAGATCGCGGAACGGATCGTGATGTGTTCACGGGACGGATCGTGATCAAGATCGTGAGACGGATCGTGATGAGATTGCGGGACGGATCGTGATGAGTTCACGGGACGGATCGTGATTGGATCGCGGGACGGATCGTGATGAGATCGCGGGACGCTCGGTGATTTGGATCGCGAAGATGTTCGACTACACCAACCTCGTTTCTTAACGCTTCCCGCTTAGCGATCTACAAGGGTACGTAGATCCACTCTCCCTCTCGTAGATGCTCATCACCATGGATAGGTTTGCGTGTGCATAGGAAAAAAAATTCCCATGCGACATTCCCCAACAACAACGACATCCTTGGTCGCCCGGCACTGGCAAAGTTCAAGGCAGCCACCCATTTCTCTTACAACATGCTAAAGATGCCCGGGCCAATGAGCATCATCACCATCAACTCCGACAAGAAAAGATCACTTATCTGCGCCGACCAACTCTATCGGGGTACAGTCACAGCACTTGCCGCGAAGGCATTTTCTCCTACCGTTGAAGCTCATGGGGGGAAGAAGACCGGCAAGGTATGTGGCACACATTCCGGCAAGCGCAACTCCTCGGAGTGTTGCGCTCCCATTGACGATGTGCTAGAGAGGTCCACTGTCAAGAGCAAAAAGTCCAAGGCTGCTCCGCTAGAGACCAAGAAGGTGCCTGCCAAGGAGTACGACACGGGGGGAACTTTCACCATAAGTTCCACCCTTGACGAGAAATAGGAAAGGGCGCCCGTTGCCTTCCTGCGGGCGAATGTCGATGTGTTTGCATGGCAACCATCTGATATCCCCGGTGTTCCCAGAGAGGTGATTGAGCACCACATTGTCGTCTGCCCACACGCGCGGCCCGTCAAGTAGAAGGTCCGGAAGCAAGCTTTGGAGCGGCAACAGTTTATTGCCAAAGAGATAAAGAAACTAGAAGCAGCTGGCTTGATCAGAGGAGTACTCCATCCGACATGGTTGGCCAACCCAGTCATGGTGCGCAAGGCGAATGGGAAATGGAGGTTGTGCATTGATTTCACAGACATCAACAAAGCCTGCCCCAAAGATCCTTTTGCCTTGCCACACATCGACCAAATTGTGGACTCCATCGGCGATTGCGACTTGTTGTCTTTCCTTGACGCCTACTCCAGTTATCATTAGATTTTTATCGCCAAGGAAGACGAGGAAAAGACAGAATTTATCACCCCATGTGGCACACGTTCCTTTTTGCGCATGCCTTTTGGGTTGAAAAGTGTCGGTTCTACATTTGCAAGAGCAGTCCAGATTGGTTTTGAGCCCCAGCTACATAGAAATATGGAGGCTTATATGGATGACATAGTGGTAAAAAACAAGGACAAGGCTACGCTCATATCAGACCTGGAAGAAACATCTGCAAACCTGCGCAAGATCAACATGAAGCTCAATCCTGAGAAGTGTGTGTTCAGCGTCCCATCCGGCAAGCTTCTCAGGTTCTTTGTATCTCAACGAGGAATCGAAGCAAATCCTAACAAGATCAAAGTGATTGAGCAAATTGAGGCACCAAGACATGTCAAAGATGTGCGTCATCTTGCCGACTATGTCGCTGCTCTGAGTAGGTTCGTCTCAAAGTCTACTAAGAGTGCCTTTCCCTTCTTCAAAATCTTGAAGAAGGTAGTGTTGGGGAATGTTGCATGGGAAACAAAAAGTTTCCTACGCACACGCAGATCTATCCATGGTGATGAGCATCTACGAGAGGGGGAGTGGATCTACGTACCCTTGTAGATCGCTAAGCGGGAAGCATTAAGAAACGCGATTGGTGTAGTCGAATGTATTCGCGGTCCAAATTGCCGAGCGTCCCACGATCCAATCACGAACCGTCCTCACGATCCGTCCCGATCAAGCACCGAACAGACGGCACCTCCACGTTCTGCACATGTACAGCTTGATGACGATCTCCGCCTTCTTGATCCAGCAAGAGGAAGCGGAGAGGAAGAAGAGTTCTCCGGCAGAGTGCCGGCGCTCCGGCGATGGTGGTGGAGCAATTCCGGCAGGGCTTCGCCTAAGCACTGCGGAAATCCGATCTAGAGGAGAAACTATGCACTGGAGGAACGGGTAGCATGTGGCTGAAAAATCAAGTGCAAAAACCCCAATACCACCAGTATATATAGGAGGTAGGGAGGAGGAGGCTTGGCGCAAGGGCCAAGCCTCCAAGGAGTCGGCCGAGAGAGAGGGAGAGGTGGAGTCCACCTCGAATCCTAGTAGAACTAGGATTCACCCTATTTTGCCTTTTTCCACCTTTCCTCTTTGGCCTTTTTCCTCCAGCCGCATGGGCCTCTTGTGGATGTTACACTAGCCCACTAAGGGCTGGTTTTTACTCTCCCACATCCCATGAAGCCTCTTGGGTCGAAATACCCCTCCCGGAGGTCTCCCGGTACACTACCGGCACTCCCTGTACACTACCGATGAGCCCGAAACTTTTCCGATGACCAAAACAAGACTTCCTATATATGAATCTTTACATCCAGACCATTCCGAAGCTCCTCGTGATGTCCGGGATCTCATCCAGGACTACGAACAACCTTCGGTCACCACCATACATAACTCTATACTACCGAAACGTCACCAAACCTTAAGTGTGCAGACCCTGCGGGTTCCAGAACTATGTAGACATGATCGAGACACCTCTACAGTCAATAACCAATAGCGGGACCTGGATGACCATATTGGTTCCTACATATTCTACGAAGATCTTTATCAGTCGAACCTCTATGTCAAGGATTCAGTTAATCCTGTATAACGTTCCCTTTGTTCTTCGGTATGTTACTTGCCCGAGATTCCATCGTCGGTATCTCCATACCTAGTTCAACCTCGTTTACCGGCAAGTCTCTTTACTCGTTCCGTAATACAAGATCCCATGGCTAACACTTAGTCACATTGCTTGCAAGGATCGTTGTGATGTTGTATTACCGAGTGGGCCCTTATATACCTCTCCGGCACACGGAGTAACAAATCCCAGTCTTGATCCATGCCAACCCAACAGACACCCTCGAAAATACCTATCGAGCACCTTTATAGTCACCCAGTTACGTTGCGAAGTTTGGTACACACAAGGTATTCCTCCGGTGTCAGTGAGTTGCATGATCTCATGGTCATAGGAACATATACTTGACATGTAGAAAACAGTAGCAATAAACTGACACGATCATATGCTACGTTTGTAGTTTGGGTCTTGTCCATCACATCATTCTCCTAATGATGTGATCCCGCCTATCAAATGACATCTTATGTCCATGGTTAGGAAACCTTAACGATCTTTGATAAACAAGCTAGTTCACTAGATGCATACTAGGGACACGGTGTTGTCTTTATATCCACACATGTATCCATGTTTCCAATCAACACAATTCTAGCATGGATAATAAACAATTATCATGAAAAAGGAAATATAATAATAAATACTTTATTTATTGCCTCTAGGGCATATTTCCAACAGTCTCCCACTTGCACTAGAGTCAATAATCTAGTTCACATCACTATGTGATTTACATTGTAATGAATCGAACACCCATGCAGTTCTGGTGTTGATCATGTTTAGCCCTTGGAAGAGGTTTAGTCAACGGGTCTGCAACATTCAGATCCATGTGCACTTTGCAAATATTTATGTCCTTCTCCTCGATGTAATATCGCATGGAATTGAAGCGTCGCTGTATACGTATGGTCCTCTTGTGAAACCTTGGTTCCTTGGCCAGAGCAATGGCACCAGTGTTGTCACAGAACAGGCTCATTGGATTCAATGCACTGGGCACTAATCCAAGATCTATCATGAACTGCTTCATCCAGACACCTTCCTTCGCCGCCTCCGAGGCTGCGATGTACTCCGCTTCGCACGTAGAATCGGCTACCATGCTTTGCTTGGAACTACACCAGCTTGCCGCTCCCCGATTTAGAATAAATACGTATCCGGTTTGCGACTTAGAGTCATTCGGATCGGTGTCAAAGCTTGCATCGACATGACCCTTTACGACGAGCTCTTCATCACCTCCATAAACGAGAAACATTTCCTTAGTCCTTTTCTGGTACTTAAGGATATTTTTTATCGCTTGCCAGTGCTCCATTCCAGGATCACTTTGAAACTTTTCGGCCATACTTATGGCAAGACTGACATCGGGTCTTGTGCACAGCATTGCATACATGATAGAACCTTGGCCGAAGCATAGGGGATGATACTCATCTTCACTCTATCTTCTGCAGTCATTGGGCATTGAGTCTTACTCAACATCACACCTTGTAACACAGGCAAGAACCCCTTCTTGGACTGTTCCATTTTGAACTTCTTCAAAACTTTATCAAGGTATGTGCTTTGTGAAAGTGATATTAAGCGTCTCGATCTATCTCTATAGATCTTAATGCCTAATATGAAAGCAGCTTCTCCTAGGTCCTTCATTGAAAACCTCTTGTTCAAATATTCCTTCACGCTTTCCAGCATTTCTATATTGTTTCCAATCAGCAATATGTCATCCACATATAATATTACAAATGCTATAGAGCTCCCACTCACTTTCTTGTAAATACAAGCTTCTCCATAAACTTGTATAAACCCAAACTCTTTGATCACCTCATCAAAGCGCTTATTCCAACTCCGAGATGCTTGCACCAGCCCATAAATGGATTGCTGGGGTTTACAAACTTTGTCAGCATTCTCTAGATCGAAAAAACCTTCTGGTTGCATCATATACAACTCTTCCTCAAGGAAACCGTTGAGGAACACTGTTATGACATCCATCTGCCAAATTTCATAATCGAAATAAGCAGCTATTGCTAACATGATTCTGACAGACTTAAGCATCGCCACGGGTGAGAAGGTCTCATCGTGGTCAACTCCTTGAACTTGTGAAAAACCCTTTGCCACAAGTCGACCTTTATAGACGGTGACTTCATACATGGATCCCTTTGCCACATCTCCGCGCATGTCTTCTTCTTAAAGATCCATTTGTTCTGAATGGCCTTTCGCCCTTCAGGTAATACTTCAAAAGTCCACACTTTGTTTTCATACATGGATCCCATCTCGGATTTCATGGCCTCTAACCATTTCTCGGAATCCAGGCCCATCACCGCTCCTTCATAGCTCGTAGGTTCATTGTTGTCCAACAACATGACCTCCAAGACAGGGTTGCCATACCACTCAGGAGTAGTACGCATCCTTGTCGACCTATGAGGTTCAGTAGTAACTTGATCTGAAGCTTCATGATCATCATCATTAACTTCTTCTTCAACCATCGTAGGCTCTACAGAAACATCTTTCTATGTTGTGCTACTCTCTGGTTGAAGTAAAGGTTCAACAACCTCATCAAGCTCTATTTTCCTCCCCCTCAATTCTTTCGAGAGAAACTCTTTCTCAAGAAATGTTCCGTTCTTAGTGACAAACACTTTGCTTTGGGATCTAAGATAGAAGGTATACCTGATTGTCTCTTTCGGGTATCCTATGAAGACGCATTTCTCCGCTTTGGGTTCCAGCTTTTCAGGCTGAAGCTTTTTGACATAAGCATCACATCCCCAAACTTTAAGAAACGACAACTTTGGCCTCTTGCCAAACCATAGTTCATATGGCGTCGTCTCAATGGATTTTGATGGTGCCCTATTTAAAGTGAATGCAGCTGTCTCTAATGCATAACCCCAAAACGATAGTGGCAAATCAGCAAGAGACATCATAGAAAGCACCATATCTAATAAGGTTCGATTACGACGTTCGGACACACCATTATGCTGTGGTGTTCCGGGCGGTGTCAACTGTGAAACAATTCCACACTGTCTTAAGTGACTACCAAACTCATAACTCAGATATTCACCTCCTCGATCAGATCGCAGGAATTTAATCTTCTTGTTACGATGATTATCAACTTCACTCAAATTACTTGAACTTTTCAAACGTTTCAGACTTGTGTTTCATTAAGTAAATGTACCCATATCTACTCAAGTCATCATTGAAGGTGATAAAATAACGATATCCACCACGCGCTGCAACATTCATTGGACCACACACCGGCATTTTAGTCATCTTGCCCATGAGGCATGGTTCACATGTGTCAAGTGATTCAAAATCAAGTGACTCCAAAAGTCCATCAGCATGGAGCTTCCTCATGCGTTTTACACCAATATGACCTAAACGACAGTGCCACAAGAAAGTGGTACTATCATTATCAACTCTACATCTTTTGGCATCAATGCTATGAACATGTGTGTCATCACTATCAAGATTCAGGATGAATAAACCCCTCACATTGGGTGCATGACCATAAAAGATATTACTCATATAAATAGAACAACCTTTATTCTCTGATTTAATGAGTAACTCTCTCGCAATAAAGAAGATCCAGATATAATGTTCATGCTTAACGTAGACACTAAATAATAATTATTCAGGTTCATCACTAATCCCGATGGTAATCGAAGAGAGAGCATGCCGACGGCGATCACATCAACCTTGGAACCATTTCCCATGCGCATCGTCACTTCGTCCTTTGCCAGCCTCTGTCTATTCTGTAGTTCCTGTTTTGAGTTGCAAATGTGAGCAACCGAACTGGTATCAAATACCCAGGCACTACAACGAGAGCTAGTAAGGTACACATCAATAACATGTATATCATATATACCTTGTTTGTCGTTGGCCGCCTTCTTGTCAGCCAGGTACTTAGGGCAGTTCCGCTTCTAGTGACCAGTTCCCTTGTAATGAAAGCACTCAGTTTCTGGCTTAGGTCCATGCTTAGGCTTCTTTACAAGAGTAGCAACTGCTTTGCCATCCTTCTTGGTTTTACCCTTCTTGCCCTTGCCCATGCCATTCTTCTTGAAACTTGTGGTTTTATTGAACATCAACACTTGATGTTCTTTCTGGATTTCAGACTCAGCGACTTTTAGCATCGCAAACAGCTCGGCGAGAGACTTGTTCATCCCATGCATGTTATAGTTCATCACAAAGCTTTTGTAGCTAGGTGGCAGTGATTGAAGAACTCTGTCAGTGATCGCCTCTAGCGGAAGGGCAATTCCCAACTCTGCCAGACGAGTCGAGTACCCAGACATTCTGAGTATATGTTCACTGATAGACCTATTCTCCTCCATTTTGCAAGCATAGAACTTATCGGAGGTCTCATACCTCCCGATCCGTGCATTCTTTTCAAAGATGAACTTCAACTCCAGGAACATCTCATATGCTCCATGACGTTCAAAACGTCTTTGAAGTCCCGATTCTAAGCCATACAATATTGCACACTGAACTACTGAGTAATCTCCGGAACGTGTCTCCCAAGCGTTCTTAACGTCTTCGGATGACAAGTCTGCGGGTTGGTTACCAAGCGGTGCATCAAGGACATATAATTTCTGGGAAGCCATGAGGATAATCCTCAGATTAGGGGCCCAGTCAACAAAGTTACTTCCATCATCTTTCAGCTTAGCTTTCTGTAGGAACGCATTAAAATTCAGGGGTGCTACCGCGCGAGCCATTGATCTACAACATAAATATGCAAAGGTTATTTAGACTATTGTTCAAGGTAATGAGTTTAGTTAATCAAATTACTAAATCTCCCAGTCAAATTGACATCCCTTAGGTCATTTGAGTGTCACATGATCCAAATTCACCAACTCAAGTCCGATCATCACGTGAGTTGAGGTGGTTTCAATGGTGAACATCATTATGTTGATCATATCTACTATATGACTCATGTTCGACCTTTCGGTCTCTTGTGTTTCGAGGCCATGTCTGTACATGCTAGGCTCGTCAAGTTTAACCCGAGTGTTCTGCATGTGCAACACTGGCTTGCACCCGTTGTATGTGAACGTAGATTCTATCACACCCGATCATCACGTGGTATCTCAACACGACGAACTTTCGCAACGGTGCACACTCGGGGAGAACACAATTTATCTTGAGATTTAAGTGAGTGATCACCTTATAATGCTACCGTCGTACTAAGCAAAACAAGGTGCATAAAATGATTAACATCACATGCAATTCATAAGTGACATGATATGGCCATGAACTTGTGCTTTAGATCTTCATCTTGAAAGCACCGGCATGATCTCCATCGTCACCGGCATGACACCATGATCTCCATCAGCGTGTTGCCATCGGGGTTGTCACGCCCAACATGCTTCTACTACCTAGCTACCGTTTAGAAATAAAGTAAAGCATTACATAGCGCTTAATGATTGACACGCAGGTCATACAATAATTAAAGACAACCCTATGGCTCCTGCCGGTTGCCGTACTCATCGACATGCAAGTCGTGAAATTCTATACATCACATGATCATCTCATACATCACATATATCTTATCATGTAATAGGCCATATCACATCACAACATACCCTACAAAACCAAGTTAGATGTCCTCTAATTGTTGTTGCATGTTTTACGTGGCTTCTATAGGTATCTAGCAAGAACAATTCTCACCTACGCATAAAACACAACGGTGATACATTAGTTTGCTTTTCAACCTTCTCAAGGACCGCCTTTGTCGAATCCGATCCAACTAAAGTGAGAGAAACTGTCACCCGCAAGCCATCTATGCAACAAGTTGCGGTCGAGGGAACCGGTCTCTCGTAAGCGTACGAGTAAGGTTGGTCTCGGCCGCTTCATCTCACAACACCGCTGAACCAAAACACGACCAAGGGAAGAAGCAATCTAAGCATCAACGCCCACAAACCTTTTGTGTTCTACTCGAGATCTCATGTACACATAGACCTAGCTGATTATGCCACTGTTGCGGAACGTTGCATGGAAAACAAAAAATTCCCTACGCACACGCAGATCTATCCATGGTGATGAGCATCTATGAGAGGGGGAGTGGATCTACGTACCCTTGTAGATCGCTAAGCGGGAAACGTTAAGAAACGCGGTTGGTGTAGTCAATAGTCTTCGCGATCCAAATCGCCAAGCGTCCCATGATCCAATCATGAACCGTCCTCACGATCCGTCCCGATCAAGCACCGAACGGACGGCACCTCCGCGTTCAGCACACGTACAGCTTGATGACGATCTCCGCCTTCCTTATCTAGCAAGAGGGAGAAGAGAGGAAGAAGAGTTATCCGGCAGCGTGACAGCGCTCTGGCGATGGTGGTGGAGCAATTCCGGCAGTGCTTCGACTAAGCACTGCGGAAATCCGATCTAGAGGAGAAACTATGCACTTGAGGAACGGGTAGCACGTGGCTGAAAAATCAAGTGCAAAGCCCCCAATACCACTAGTATATATAGAAGGAAGGGAGGAGGAGGCTCGGCGCAAGGGCCAAGCCTCCAAGGATTCGTCCAAGAGAAAGGCACAGGTGGAGTCCACCTCCAATCCTAGTATGACTAGGATTCACCCTATTTTGCCTTTTTTCCACCTTTTCTCTTTGGCCTTTTTCCTCCAGCCGCATGGGCCTCTTGTGGATGTTACACCAGCCCACTAAGGGCTGGTTTTTACTATCCCACAGCCCATGAAGCCTCTTGGGTCAAAATATCCCTCCCAGAGGTGTCCTGGTACACTACCGGCACTCCCTGTACACTATTGATGAGCCCGAAACTTTTTTGGCGACCAAAACAGGACTTCCTATATATGAATCTTTACCTATGGACCATTCCGAAGATCCCCGTGACATCTGGGATCTCATCCGGGACTCCGAACAACCTTCGGTCACCACCATACATAAATCTATACTACTGAAACGTCACGAAACCTTAAGTGTGCAGACCCTGCGGGTTTGAGAACTATGTAGACATGACCGAGACACCTCTACGGTTAATAACCAATATCGGGACCTGGATGACCATATTGGTTCCTACATATTCTACGAAGATCTTTATCAGTCGAACCTCTACGTAAAGGATTCAGTTAATCCCGTATAACGTTCCCTTTGTTCTTCGGTATGTAACTTGCCCGAGATTCGATCGTCGGTATCTCCATACCTAGTTCAACCTCGTTTATCGGCAAGTCTCTTTACTCGTTCCGTAATACAAGATCCCATGGCTAACACTTAGTCACATTGCTTGCAAGGCTCGTTGTGATGTTGCATTACCGAGTGGGCCCTGAGATACCTCTCCTTCACACGGAGTAACAAATTGCAGTCTTGATGCATGCCAACCCAACAGACACCCTCGAAGATACCTATAGAGCACCTTCATAGTCACCCAGTTACGTTGCGACGTTTGATACACACCAAGTATTCCTCCGGTGTCAGTGAGTTGCATGATCTCATGGTCATAGGAACATATACTTGACATGCAGAAAATAGTAGCAATAAACTGACACGATCATATGTTACGTTTGTAGTTTGGGTCTTGTCCATCACATCAATCACCTAATGATGTGATCCCATCTATGAAATGACATCTTATGTCCATGGTTAGGAAACCTTAACCATCTTTGATAAACAAGCTAGTTCACTCGAGGCATACTAGGGACACGGTGTTGTCTATATATCCACACATATATCAATGTTTCCGATCAATACAATTCTAGCATCGATAATAAGCAATTATCATGAACAAGGAAATATAATAATAAACACTTTATTTATTGCCTCTAGGGCATATTTCCAACAGGTAGGTCCAATGAAATGGACCCCGGAAGCGGAGGCAGCACTGCAGGATTTGAAGAGGTACCTCTCCTCTCTGCCAGTCCTAGTCGCACCGAAACCACAAGAGCCGTTGCTGCTATATCTGGCAGTGACAAATCAGGTGGTGAGTGCTACACTAGTGTCTGAAAGAGAGGTTGATGAGGAACTGGCAGCAACGGTGGGACCGCCAAGCGATGAGCCGAGACATTCCCTGGCAGAGTCTGGTGCCGACAAAGAAGGATTTGCGCAGTTGAAGGAGACAATATCGAAGAAGAAAGTGGTGAAGTGACCAGTCTATTTTGTCAGTTCCTTGTTGCAGGGGGATCGGTTGAGATATTTTGGCATGCAAAAGTTTCTCTTCGGCCTTCTTTTGTCCTCGAGGAAGCTGCGCCATTACTTCCAAGCACATGAGATCACCGTCGTCACCCGCTTCCCGCTTCAGCGGATCTTGCGGAACCTAGAAGCTAATGGCAGGATTGTGGAGTGGGCTTTGGAACTTTCAAGCTTTGGTCTCAAGTTTGAAAGCACTTCGACCATTCAGAGCAGGGCCTTGGCGGAGTTTATTGCAGAGTGGAACCCAACGCCCCGATGAAGAAGTTCCAGAATCAACTCTCCCTGGCAAGGAAACCGATCGAGAATGGATCATGTATTTTGATGGAGCTTTCTCGCTGTTGACGCGTTGGTGCCGGAGTGCTTCTTGTCGCAACCACCAGAGAGCACCTCAAATATGTGGTTCAGATGCACTTTCCCCGGGAGAGATCAACGAACAACACTGCTGAGTACGAAGGACTGTTTGCCGGTCTCAGGATCGCGGCAGACCTTGGGATCAAGAAGCTTATTGTTAGGAGTGATTCTCAGCTTGTTGTTAGGCAAATGAACAAAGATTACCAGAGCCCGTGATGGAAGCTTATGTAGATGAAGTGAGGAAGTTGGTAGAACGTTTTGACGGCCTACAAATGGAGCACATTCCACATGCAGAGAATAGCGTTGCTGATGGCCTGTCAAAGTGTGCTACCCTTATGTTGCATGTGGAACCGAGAACTTTCGTGCTCCAACTAACTCAACCCTCCATGACACCATCAACTGGACAAGAGAAGAGAAGGAAGTTTAGTTCCAGCAAGTATGCCCCAGCAGAGCTCCCGGAAGCCGTCGGCGAGAAGGTTGCCAGAGGGAACGGCAGGCTTGTCAGTGAGTATTGTGCTCTGACAGGGCCCCCAGATCTTGCCGTAGAAGCACATGCTCCCGCCAGGCTTGTCGGGATGCAGCAGGCACCGGCGGGCCCTCAGGCCCTTGCTGTTGAGGCGAATGCTACCCCGAAAGAGGATATGCATTTAGTCCTTGTTGTCGAGCCCAGGCTCCAGCATGGGCACAGCACATCGTCTATTTCCTTCAGATAGGAGAACTTCCCGGGGAACAAGAAGAAGCAGAGAAAGTAGCCCATGGTCTAGTATGTACTAGTTTATGGACAACGTCCTGTACAAAAAGAGGTTGAACGGTGTGAAACTCAAATGTATTTCCCGGGAAGATGGACTAGAGCTGTTGGCAGAGATATATGGAGGCATATGTGGCTCCCACAAAGGATCAAGATCCCTTGCCGGGAAAGCATTCTGGCAATGCTTCTTTTGGCCCATTGCCCTCCAGGATGCAATGGCATTAGTAACCAAGTGTGAGGCATGCCAATTTTATTCGAAGACATTACATCAACCAGCTCAAGCACTTCAAATGATCCCTCTCTCCTGGCCATTTTCGGTCTGGGGGCTTGACATCTTGGGACCCTTCCCCATGCTGCCGGGGGCTTTGAGTACTTGTACGTTGCAATCGACAAGTTCACAAAGTGTCCGGAAGTGGAAGAAGTGAGGAAGGTGACAGCACAGTCAGCCGTTAAGTTCTTCAAGGGACTAGTCTGTTGCTTTGGTGTGCCCAACAGGATCATCACTAACAACGACACACAGTTCACGCGTCACGCCTTCATGCAGTATGTCCAAGGCCTTGGCAGAAAAATTTGGTTTGCTTCTGTTGCCCACCCGAGGAGCAACAGCCAAGCGGAGAGGGCTAATGTTGAAGTGTTGTGAGGCCTCAAGACAAGAACTTTTGACAGGCTGCACAAGTGCGGAAGGCGCTGGATTGATGAGTTGCCGGTGGTTCTTTGGTCAATCAGGACTACACCAAATCAAGCTACCGACCAGACACCCTTCTCCCTCGTCTATGGGGCAGAGGTAGTTTTCCCCATGGAAATCATATACGGGTCGCCTCGAGTGCTCACTTATGATGAGCTCGAGCAAGAGCAGTTGCGGCAAGATGACACGACGCTCCTTGAGGAAGACCGTCTTCAGGCTGCTGTGAGAGTTGCACGCTACCAGCAAGCTTTGCGCCGCTACCATAGCCGCAAGGTTAATGCCAGAAGTCTTGAGGAAGGCAACCTTGTTCTTCGGTGAGTTCATTCCACCAAGAATTCCAACAAGTTGACGCCTAAGTGAGAAGGCCCTTATCGGGTAGTACGAGTCACTAGGCCTGGCGCAGTCTGCCTTGAGACCGAAGATGGCATCCCAGTGAGCAACTCCTGGAATATTGAACACCTTCGCAAGTTGTACCCATGAGGCATGGTTGTTGGGCCTCCCGGCAACACCCTTTTGTACAAGTCTTGCCGCTGAAGCATGTAATCCTTGGTACAAAGCCAGGCTCAGACCCTATGCGTAGTTGAATAAAGATAAGTGTTCTGCAATCCCGATCGATTCTCATGTTTACTTATGTGCATGTTTGTCTGAGGTGTTGCATTGCACCTAATACCGGCAAGGGCTAACGGACCGCCAAGGTTCCATATCCATAGTTTCTCTTCTTTCTTTTTCTCAAAGGACAGAAGGTCACTTCGCGTGCAGCTTTGCCGGGGGCGAGTGGTGGTACGCATACCTATGAGCAACGTCCCAAAAAAACTTGCCAGAGGGAGCACGGCAACAAAAAGATAAGTTGCAAAAACCCCGAGTGAATTCTTGCCGTAAAGTTATTTTCCTTGTGCGATTTCGGCTTCTGTACGGAAAACCTGCACGCATGGAAACCTTGCCGCGATTGGTTGCACCCTCACCATGTTTGGAACCCCTCAATGGCTTAAGTGGTAACGCCCACGCTCCTTGTTTCGTTTCGAGTCCGCTCAACGACTCAAGTGACAGCGCTCGCGCCTTATCCTGTTTCGAGCGAGACCAACACCTTGAATGGCTATGCCAAGGACGCCAAGGTGTCTTGCTGGCAACAGCACCGTCAGCAGGCTGCTAAGGAGCCGTTTCTCGAAGCGCTCGCGGTAGGGCTACGCACGCTGGCAAGATTCTTCCGAGAAGGCGTAGGGAAAGTTCCATACACATAAACGGTCTAACAAGGAAGATAATACGCAGTCATTCAAAATAGGGTGAAATTTACATAAGATATCGTTTTTTTCCTAGGTACATCTTTATTTGACTTTCTCTCGTAGGAGAGATTACAAGAAGAAAAACATGGAAAGGAGAGGCAGGTTGTAGGAAGAGAAAGATGGCAAGAGGCCCCTGGTAGAAGTCCATCCTGGCCCCTTTGGACCAGCACTGCACGAAGGAGCAGGGCTGCCAGATGGGCAGGCAAGAACCTAGCCCCTCCTAGGCCAGCATTGCACTGAGGAGAGGGACAGCACGGGCGAAAAGGGGGATGGACCCCAGAAGCCGAAGTCCACGGGCCTGCTGGGAGACCCAGCTGGAAGCTGAGGCAACGCCCGGGACTAAGGCACCCGGCAAGGACATCTTGCCGGGAGGGGGAGAGGCATGAGGCTGACGGTGATGGTGCAGCCAGCGGTCAATGTGAGCTCAAGTCCTCGGGCTCTGACTTGAACGCTCGAAGACCGAACTCATCATCGTTGTCCTCCTCATCGCTCTCGCCCGAGGACAGGCTTTCGACGCTGCTCGAGCTCTCTTCGCAGTAGCTGAGCCGGACGCCGGAGCGCCCATAAATGTTGATGGAGAGAGTATTGGCCTCCGTCATTTTAAAGCGAAAGACATGCCCCACCTGGAGGTTGTGGGCGCGGGCGAAGGTCTTCCAACCGCGCCTGAGAAACATGACGCGGTTCACTGGGTACTCAATGTTTACCCGCGTCGCGCCATCACAGCAACTAGCCACCCATAACCACAGGACGGGTGGCTCATCGCCCTCCATTACCCTAGCAAAGAAGCTAGGAAGACACAAATGGCTCCGGAGGGGACCGGCCAGCTCGAGGATGAAATCCAGTGCCGTCCCCTCGGCATAGGTCTCCTCAATGGAGAGGCCTGACACCGGAGGAGGGAGTGCAGCAGTGCTCCGCCTCCCCTGACCTCGGCCTCCACAGCGGTCGCGACCCCTCGCACCTCTTCAACCACGTGATCTCAAACCACCCTCCGCCTCCATGGCTGAAGTGGTGGCATGATCCAGACGAGAGCTTCTTCTTGAAGCTGAAGACGGTGGCCGTCCTCGCCCCCTGGTCATGGCTGAGGGCGAGCGCCGCTCGGAAGTTGGGTATACACGGAAGGGCAAGTTATGGAAGAAGGATGGATGAGTATCGCCCTTGCTAAACCCCAATTTATAGTGGGGATCACGGGGGGTGGCTCTCGCCCAGTCCAAAGGACACCGCCCGCCTCCTCCAATAGCAGCGCCCTCGGTCACGGAGCGAACAGCAACCGCCCCGTTGCTCCAATCCATGGCGTTGTGGTTACTACTTTTCCCAAGGACTTAAATTATAGCCTCCCATTGCTGGCTCCCCGCTATGCATGTGGCATGCGTGGCAGAAATGACCTGACACGGTAATTAAAATTTTGAAGGTTGTGCCGCGCACGTATCCCACGTCCCGCATTTAATGGACATCATGGGGAAGCGTAGCGAGCGTAATGATCACAACTGCAAGGCCCTGCCACGCGTGCTCGTGCACTGTCTGGGCCTAGCCCAACGACGCCTCACACCATGTGTGGCCTAGGCCCGAGGGCTCCTGTCTGTGCACTAGTGTTTTGGGCTCTCTAGTGCCCCTTACTTGTGCACGGGCAGTAGTAGAAACCCTGGCAACAAGGCCCAGCAGGGACTTGCCAGATACCAATGTAGGAGAATCAAGATCACTGTCAAGGCCTTGCTGGGAGGGCTATTGAACTCCTATACCAAGCAAGGCCCCGGCAAGACAAGGCACTAGCAAGGCGAAGCCCTGGCTAGACCCCACCAGCGCACAGGCTAGGTGTTGATCCACCTGGACACTGTCATGGCGTTGACATCGGACGGTGGTTAAGCGGCGCCGATGGGATAGGCTCCCGTCCCATCCACTGACAGACAGAGATGCCTGACGGTGCATTAAATGTGCCTGTCCTACTCCATCAATGTTAGGTATGATAGCACTGTAGCTCTCTATACCCCGTGTATGCACTGTACGCCACTATTGGGATCCCCTTCAGAGTATAAAAGGAGGCCCAGGGCGATATGGTGAAAGGACTTTTCGACTTTTGGAACTTTCTAGCACACACGCGTGGCAGTTGCTTGTAGCATCCCTGTAGCAAGAACCCTAAGAACACTCTCAATACCATGAAGCAAGAGTAGGGTTTTACGCATCCGTGCGGCCCGAACCTGGGTAAAGATCCCTGCGTGATGTTCATTAGACCGGCTCTTTGTACGAGCCTGCCCCCTGCCGAACCGAAAGGGACCCCCATGATCCCATAGTTGTTCATTCCCAGGACACCACCATACCTACCTATTATGGTATTTCCATAGCCATTCCGAGATATATTTCCATTCAACTTCCACTGTTTCCTTCTATCATGACACACACCATAGCTTTTATATTGCATATAGAGTCATATTTTGTTATAAGTATCGAGTTGTAATTTTCTTTTGAGTTGTAAGTAAATAAAGTGATGACTATCATTATTAGAGCATGTTCCATGTCAGGAAAGGATGATGGAAGCTATGATTCCCTCACAAATGGGGATGAGATTCCAGACTTTATGAAAAATAAAAGAGGCTACCGAAGCCCAAATAAAAAAAGAAGCAGTAGATGCCCACCAAAAAAAGAGAAAAGAGAGAAGGGACATTGCTACTATCTTCTTCGACACTTGTGCTTCAAAGTAGCACCCTGATCTTCATTGTAGAGAGTCTCCTATTTTCTCACTTTCATACAACTAGTGGAATTTTTCTTCATGATGCACGTCTACTTACTTTCTTTTTGAGTTTTCATACACTTATAGCTCTAGTGCATTTGTTGCGTGGCAACCCCTACTCACTCACATTGATATCTATTGATGGGCATCTCCATAGCCCATTTATAAGCCTAGTTGATGTGAGACTATCTTCTCCTTTTCCTTGACAACCTCCACCATATTCTATTCCACCTATAGTGCTATATCGATGGCTCACGCTCATGTATTGTGTGAGAGTTGAAAAGGTTTGAGAGCATAATAAGTGTGAAACAATTTCTTGACTTGTCATTGGGGTTGTGCATGATATAAATACTTTTTGTGGAGTAAATGGAGCATAGCCAGAGCGTATGATATTGTAGGGATAACTTTCTTTTGCTATTATATTTTGAAGAGATACAATTGCTTTGCTAGTATGCTTGAAATATTATTGTTTTTATATCAATATTGAGCTTTTGTTTTGAGTCTTATGGATCTAAATATTCATGCCACAATAGAGAATATTACATGGATAAATATGTTAGGTAGCACTCCACATCAAAAATTCTGTTTTTATCATTTACCTACTCGAGGACGAGCAGGAATTAAGCTTGGGGATGCTGATATGTCTCCAACGTATCTATAATTTTTTTGATGATGTCATGCTATTATATTATCTGTTTTGGATGTTTTAT
Organism: Hordeum marinum; assembly: GCA_022496015.1. Lineage (NCBI taxonomy): Eukaryota > Viridiplantae > Streptophyta > Magnoliopsida > Poales > Poaceae > Hordeum > Hordeum marinum. The sequence continues at coordinate 542,170,005 of CM039673.1, read as the reverse complement.
ATGCATTAATATGCTATTTTTTATTATTTTTGGGACTAACCTATTAATCTAGAGCCTACTGCCAGTTTCTATTTTTTCCTTGTTTTTGAATATTGCAGATATGGAATATTAAACGAAGTCCAAGTGGAATAAAATCTTTGGAAAATTTTTTTCTGGAAGGAAAGAGATCTACCAGACTTGGAGTGCACGGCAGGGCCTCTTCCAAGAGGTCACAAGCCAGGAAGGCGCGGCCACCCCCCAGGCCATGCCTGGTAGGCTTGCCACCTCCTGGCAGCTCTCCTAACCCTATTATTTGTCCTATAAATACCCAAATATTCCCCCAACACCAAAGAGAGCCACGAAAATACTTTTACGCCGATAGAAGCCTTCGTTCCCGAGAGATCCAATCTGGGAGCCTTTTCCTGTAATCTGTCGGAGGGGGATCCGATCACGGAGGGCATCTACATCAACTCTATTGCCCCTCCGATGATGCGTTAGTAGTCCATTGCAAACCTACGGGTCCATAGCTTGTAGCTAGATGGCTTCTTCTCTCTCTTTGATCTTCAATACCATGTTCTTCATGGTCTTCATGGAGATCTATCCGATGTAATACTCTTTTGGGATGTGTTTGTCAAGATCTGATGAATTGTGGGTTTATGTTCAGATTATCCATGAATCTTATTTGAGTCTTTTCTGAATTCTTATATGCATGATTTCATATCTTTGCATGTCTCTTCGAGTTATTGATTTGGTTTGGCCAACTAGATTGGTAATTCTTGCAATGGGAGAAGTACTTAGTTTTGGGTTCAATCTTGCGGTGTCCTCACCCAGTGACAAAGTAGGGGTAGCGAGGCACGTATTGTATTGTTGCCATCAAGGGTAACAAGATGGGGTTTTCATCATATTGTTTGAGTTTATCCCTCTACATCATGGCATCTTACCTAATGTGTTACTCTATTCTTCATGAACTTAATACTCTAGATGCAGGCAGGAGTCGTTTCATGTGTGGAGTAATAGTAGTAGATGTGGAATCGTTTCGTTCTACTTGACACGGACGTGATGCCTATTTCCATAATCAACATGATTATTTGCTATTCTATAAATTGCTTGACAGTAAATTTTTTACCCATCGTGATACTTTCCTTCAAGAGAGAAGCCTCTAGTGAAATCTATGGGGCCCATGTCTAATTTCCATAATATATTTTCAGATCTATAAACCAAAAATACCAAAAATACCTTGCTGCAATTTATTTATGTCTTACTTTCCGCAAGTGTTTACATCTATCTCTATCAGATCAAATCCTTGCAAATAAACGTGAAGGGATCGACAACCCCTTTATAGCGTTGGGTGCAAGAGTTTGATTTTTTGGATAGGTGCATCCATTGGTGACTTGCTTGTTCCTCGTACTGGATTGATACCTTGGTTCTCATCAACTGTGGGAAATACTTATCTACTTTGCTGCATCACCCTTTCCTCTTCAAGGGAAAACCAGCACAAGCTCAAGAGGTAGCAAAGAGCAATCCCAAATGCTTGTCGCAAGTTAGTGGGACATATTGCTGCTCCATATTGTTGAAATATTTCAGTTCAATGGCATTGGCTTCAGTCCACCCATATGGAGGGGATATGAATGCATCTCGTAAAGCTTTGAACGAAATGTTGGTTTCTACCACCTTTGGATAGAAAAACATACTCATCAAATGCGGTTTTATACAACGCAGCACACTAACTTCTATTTTAACCGCCAGTCGGAAAGCAGGAGCAGGATCAATCCTATTCGATTAGAAAATATAGGTTCGAGTTAGGCCAGCAAAATTGGAAAGATTAACACGACCACCTATCAAATATGATCTAACAAACAAATTAGTGCATAAATTAGATAGAAAATGATGCTTACCCAGGGGTAATCCATGAATTATCCGCCGCTGATTCAACCCAATCCTCTCCTGTATCGATGGGCCAGAGCAGGCGCTCCCCCAACATCGCTGTTTAATCCAGATGGGGTGGGGTTAGATGTGGCAGAGGGCACGATGGAAGCTGTGGTGGACTAGGCTTAGATGGTGCAGCGCACGACAACGACGGAGGCAGCACGACGGCGGCGGAGGCAGGACGATGGCGGCAGAGGCGGCACAATGGCGGCGGAGTAGCTCGATCTGGTTTTAGTTTTCTCTGACGGGTCTCTTTGCAGCCCCACACATCGGTAAGCAATGGTCAAAGAAGGACCCTTCAACGCGGTCCCACCAGTCAGGTCCAACGGTTGGCCCCACTCGTCAGAGTTAACAGTCAAAGCTTGACTCGACGGCAAACGTCTAGTTTGGACTTTTGTGAGAGTTTCAAACAAGCTAGTGGGGGGAAACTGAGCTAAATTTTAGAGAGCGGGAATGGTTGTGAAAGACTAGGAACCATGGGCACAAGAGTAATAATCCCTAATAGGAATGATAGACTACTCATATCCACAAGGAATTCCTTATTTTTCGGGAGCCCATTCGAAACGAGCTCCAAAGCTAAGTGTGCTTGGCTTGTAGCAATTCTAGGATGGGTGACCGACCAGGAAGTTGGTCCCGGGTGTGCACGAGTGAGGACAAAGCACGCAGGAAAGACTAGTGTTGGTCTGTGTGGTCAGTTTTGGTCCTCCAGGCGTAACAAGGTGTTACACGACCAAATGTGTGATGGGTGGGGTGTGACTTTCCCTATTATCGGGTCTGAGTCTGACTTGATCATAGATCAAAGGTTGGTCGTCAAACATGCTCATAGCTTGGATCTGGCCGAGCATCCAATGCAACAGCGGGATCTCGACGGGATCCGCATTGTCCGAGTGTCTGGAGTCAATTTATGACAGTCTTTCCATGGGGTCCTTGGAGGACGCTCCCGGGTTATATTGGGCTGAAACAGATGTGGGCATGCCAGCCAAGTCGGGCTTGAGGGTTGGACCAGAGATGGCAGCCCCGGTGTCGGGGTCCATGGATCCCGAATCTGAAGTCTTGGGGCCCGAGCGCTTTGCGAAAAGAGCTAGGGGCTTTGTCAGTACCAGATCCCCCCGGGGGTTGGCAGCGAACTCCAGGCTCCCAAACATGACTTCCTGACCAAGGGCGAAACCTTTGACCTGGCCGAGGGGGGCAGCCGGATTGGTATGCAGAATGATGCTACCGAATGTGATGACCTTCTCGGGGACCAACGTGTCCCTGTTGCGGATATCTTTGCTAATGATTATATGCCCCATCGACCCTTCCGGCGATCTCACAGCGGAACTCTCAATGAAAGCACCAATGTCGCTGTCAAAACCGGTAGATCTCGAGTAGGGGGTCCCGAGCTATGGACCTTAGATCAATGGGTAACAGGGAACAAAGGAGACAGTGTTTAACTAGGTTCGGGCCCTCGTGAGGAGGTAAAACCCTACGTCCTTCTTGATTATATTGATGAAGATGAGAATTACCGAGTTGATCTACCTCGAGATCGTCTAAGCTAAGCCCTAGATGAGAGCTTTCCTTTTTTTATTACGGCATCACCTCATCGTCCGGCCTTCTACAAAGTGGCCCGACAAGTCATCCCATGAGGGATAACCCAATGGCCCGAGGTCCCCCTAGTCCCGTAGTCCCTCGCCCACCGTGTGCTATACTCATGAGAGAAGCCACTAGTGAACCCTACGGCCCCCGGGTCTACTTGTCCAACATATTGCTTTTCGATCTATCTTTTTCCATGTTTGTTTTCAGATCTATTGATCCAAAAAAGAAAAAAATACCTTGTTGCACTTTTTATTTGCTTCTTTTATTTTGTGTACCTGTGAGATATATTTGTCGAACCTATTACAATCTAATCTGTCTTTTTACCATTGAGAGATTGAAAACCTCTCTTCTTATGCGTCGGGTTGCAAGTATTTGTTCTTTGTGTGCAGGTTCCTTGGATTGATACCTTGGTTTCATAACTGAGGGAAATACTTACCATAGTTGTGTTGCATCATCCCTTCCTCTTTGGGGAAATACCGATGCAGTGTCAAGCCACGTCACTGTCTTGTAATTTTAAGAATGGTGTTCTTGTATGACGCCATTTGGGGGGGGTTGGCGTTGAATTCGCCGTTGATTTTTGAGATAGCGAGGTTGGAGTCCCCTCGTACCTCGAGCCATTGCACGCCCATGGATGTTGCCATCCGAAGTCCATGTAACAGAGCCACACATTCAGCCGCGTTATTGTAATCGGTGTACATGATCTGTAGTAACATATCGGATGTTGTCGCCGGTGGGGGATGTAAGTATGACGCCATCCCCTAGTACGGCGAGCATTTTGGAGCCTCGAAGTACATCGTTCAATGGGAATATGTATTGTATTCTTTAGGGAGCTCGGCCTCCGTCCATTTCTCAAAAGAATCAGCCAGCACCTGAGATTTAATAGCTCGGTGTGGCTTGTACATCATTTCAAAAGGTAAGAGCTCAATGGCCCATTTGACTATGCTGCTTGTGGCGTCCCTGTTGTTAATTATGTCATTGAGGGGTACTTCAGATGCTACCGTGATGGAACACTCTTGGAAGTAATGCCGGAGCTTGTGCGATGCCATAAAAATTGTATATGCTATCTTCTGGCGGTGCGGGTAGCGAGTTTTGCATGGAGTGAGAACTTCTGACATGTAATAGACTGGTTTCTGCACCCGGAGATTGTGGCTTTCAAACTCTCGTTCAACAAAAAAACAAAACTAACCACTTGATTAGTGGCCGAGATGTACAACAATGTTGGCTCACCTGTACCGGGTGTCGGCAATATGTGATTGCTAACCAATAGACTTATAATATCCTCTAGTGCGGTTGTCGCCTCGTCAGTCTACTCAAAGTTTTTGGTTTGTTTGAGCAGTTTATCGAGTGGCAGTGCCTTTTCACCAAGGAAGGAGATGAAGCGGCTTAAAGCCGCGATGCAGCCCGCCAGTTTTTGCACGTGCTTTAACTCCGTCGGGATTGCCAACTAGGATAGGGCCCAGATTTTAGCCGGATTGGTCTCTATTCCTCTATGGGAGATGATAAATCCTAGTAGTTTACCCGCAGGGACTCCGAAGTCACATTTGTCCAGGTTAAGCCATATATCGTAGGTCCGCAGATTATAGAAGGTTGTTCGGAGGTCATCCACCAGATGGCTAACGTGCTTGGTCTTGATAACCACGTTGTCCATGTATGCCTCGACCGTTTTCCCTATGTGTTTTCCTAGGCATGTGTGAATCATGCATTGATATGTTGCGCCCGTGTTTTTCAATCCAAAGGGTGTTGCATTAAAATAGAATGGCCCGTAGGGAGTGATGAAGGCAGTGGCAGCCTGATTGGACTCCTTCATTTTCCTTTGATGGTATCCAAAGTAGGCATCAAGAAAGCACAACGAGTCGTGTCCGGCGATAGAGTCGATTATCTGATCTATGCGGAGTAAAGGAAAGGGGTCCGTGGGTGCATACAACTTGCAAGATAGGATCCAAATCAACCTTATATTCGTGAAAACATCATATGTTAAGATCTGAAATCATGGCACTCGGGCCCTAGTGACAAGCATTAAGCATAGCAAAGTCATAGCAACATCAATCTCACAACATAGTGGACACTAAGGATCAAGCCCTATCAAACTTAAATCAATTACATGATCAATATCATCTAATCCCACCACCGTCCAGCAAGCCTACAAAGGAATTACTCACTCCCGATAGTGAGCATCATTATGGTGTTGATGGAGAAGGGTTGGGGATGACGGTGGTGACGAATCCCCCTCTCCGAAGCCCAAAATGGTCTCCAGACCAGCCCTCCGAAAGAAGAACAGTAGGTGGCGGCGGCTCCGTCTCATGAAATGCGATGAAATATTCTCTTCTATTTTTTTCTCATCGGAAATGAATTTACATGACTGAGAATAGTGTCGGAGGAGCCACATGGGCCCCACAACCTATCTGGTCATGCACTAAGGGGGCGTGGCCAAATGGCTTGTGGCCCCTTGGAACCCCCTCACGAGCAGGTCTTCGCTCCATAATTCATTATAATTCCCAGGAAATATTCACAAAAAGTTTCATCCGACTCCGAGAACTTTTATTTCTGCACAAAAATAACACCAAGGCAATTCTGCTGAAAACAGCATTAGTCTGGGTTAGTTCTATTCAAATCATGCAAATTAGAGGTCAAACCAGAGAAAAGGTGTTTGGAAAAGTAGATACGTTTGAGACGTATCAACTCCCCCAAGCTTAACTCTTTGCTTGTCCTCAATCAATTAAGTTGACAAACTGAAAGTGATAAAGAAAACTTTTACAAACTCTTTTGTTCTTGTTGTTGTATACATGCTTAGCTAGTGTTAAAGTTTTCAGCATAAATCATGTGTAGCCACATTCATGATAACAATCAAATATCTCATTTACTCATGGCAATACATAACTAACTAGCAAGCAATAATAAGATATCTCACAGGCCAACAATTTGTCAAAACAATCATGATATAATATGATGGCATGGTATTTCGCTAGCCCTTTTTGAGATGGCAATACATAAATGCAGAGCTCCTCTGAGAGTCAAGCAGCGACTAAGCATTATAATTCAGAATTTGAAAAGATCCAGTCATGCTCACATCCAACATTAACTAGACTCGATGCATAAGAATGACAATAGTGCTCTCCAGTCTGGTGTTGTAAGTAAGAAGGTGGTGACTCAACATAAAAATAAATATAAAGGCCCTTCACAGAGGGAAGCATTGATTTGCAAAGGTGCCAGAGCTCAGAGTTTAAAACAGGATTGGAATATAGTTTTGAGGTGGTGTACTTTTCTTGTCAACATTATGACAAAGGTTTTCAGTATCTTCCATGTTAAACTTATTATTGGTGGTTCCCAAACAGAATAGTAAAGTTTACTCCTATCCACCATCCATACACAAACCATGGCTGGCCAAATCCTAGGATGCTTGCCAACATATCAATTATCCCAAGGAGTTTTTTATTAAGCAGGACTAGGCATCCCTTTTACCAACCTCTCTCGTGCAATGACAGCAAATAAACGATTGTCTTGAAAATAGCTCACTTAACATGGAAGATACTGACTGCCTCATCACTCCATGAGCGGGATGAGTACACAAAATGGAAGTTCTATTTGAATATTTAGAGGTGGCACATACAAATTTACTTGGAATGGCAGGGTAATACCGCATATAGGTAGGTATGGTGGACTCGTGTGGAATAACTTAGTTTAAGGTTTTTGGATGCACAAGCAGCATTCCTTTTTAGTACAGGTGAAGGCTAGAAATAGATTGAGAGGCGACCAGCTAGAGAGCAACACGGTCATAAACATGCATTTTGAATAATTAACATTGGGCTTAGCATGAGTAGGATATGAACATTCTGATTAAACATCACGAAGGTTGCATTGATTTTAATTCAACTTCATGTTTGCACATGGGCCAAGTCAAACCACATCACAACCATTTTGATGCATGTTAACACTCAAGATAAATCATTATTAGCTCCTAGATAATTAGGCATGGCATGAGAAGCTATAATCTCTAATTGTCATCACAAACATGTTTACTCATGATATACTGAATCAGGATCAAACTGGCAAACATATTTACAAAAACAGAAAAACAATAAGAGTTCATACCAGCTTCCTTTTCCACAATCACTTCATCAAATATCGTAATCATTACCTTTCACTTGCATGATAGAATGGTATGATAATAATAATAATAGTGCAAGAATGTTGTGGACTAAGCTGGAATCTGTAGGGCAGTTTAAACAAAGGAGAACACAAGGTAATGGTAGCTCCTTTTGTTAGATTAACATTTATGCCTAGGAGATCCACTCAACATTTTCATTGTGGTCTTCTTCGTTTAACGACTCAAAGAAAATAAAAGAAATTCAGATAAACATACCAAAATATTTTTGGAGTTTTTGATTTTCCTTGATGGAAACAAATAAAAAAAGAAAATCAAAAACAAGAAAAACTATTTACACGGGAAAGCTCCCAACATGCAAATGAAATCTTTTGGGGTTTTCTATTAATGCTACAATTAATCAAACGGGAAAGAAAAACCGAAAAGAAATGAGAAATGTTTTTGGATTTTTCAAAGTTTTTCCAAACACGCAAGAAAAAGGGGGGAAATAGAACTAGCATGGATATACAATGAAAGAGGATGAACACCAAAAATTTATATGAAGAGCGGGGACATGATTATAATATCGGTGAGAAATACGTACTCCCCCAAGCTTAGGCTTTTGCCTAGCTTGGTAGTCACCACTACTGATTTGGGTAATGAATGGAATGATAGCTCATGGAATTACTCACTAGTAGAAAAAGGCCCATTTGTCCCGGTTCGTAAGGCCCATTTGTCCCGGTTCTGGAACCGGGACTAAAGGGTCGGGACTAAAGCCCAAAACCTTTAGTCCCGGTTCACTTACCAACCGGGATAGAAGGGGCTCCACGTGGCCGGTGCTGGGAGCCCAGGCAGGAGGACCTTTAGTCCCGGTTGGTAACACCAACCGGGACCAAAAGGCATCCACGCGTCAGCATCTAGCAGTTTCTGGGGTTTTTTGAAAGGGAGGGGGTTTAGGGGGTTTTGGACGGTTAATTTAGGGGTTTTATATTGTTTTAGCTAGCTAATTAATAGAGAGAAGTGTCCTCTCTTTCTCCGTGCTTGGTCGACACTAGCTACTATATATAGAGAGAACTCGACACGCTAGCTAGTAAGCAAATGAAGGAACCATTAAGTACAGAAGATCGTCATGAACATATAGAGACAGAAGTGATCGACCTCTCTTTCTCCGAGAGATTGGTCGTATAACAAGCTTTTGTATATATATCCGACGCTACTAGCTACATATATACAATATAAGATCTCTTACAATCCCTAACATCTAATGTCCAATTCCAGATGGTATTCTCCGGCTTTATTTATGACGTGGTCGAGAAAGAATCTCGCCAATTCTTCTTGAATTGCTCTTATGCGATCATGTGGTAGGAGTTCATCCCGCATCTGCCACATCTAATTTGAAGAAGGGGGTCAATACATATATATCATAATAAAATAAAATTGTGAATATTATTGCTTACGCTCTTGAAATTGTTTTTCAGAGTAGCCCCGCTTAGGGGTCGTCGCGTTGTAGATGAACTCGCAAACATAGTATCCACAAAAATCATTCCCGGTTTCCTGCCACAAGCACTTTACGAGAAATATAGTTCAATCAAACTGATAATCAAGCATGATAAATGGTATTGATGAAACTAGAATCAATGGGAGATGCACGGAACTAGCTAGTAGTACTTACTTTCGGGTGTGTAAATCGTAGCTCCCCCGGCAGTGCCGGAACAATTGCTGTGAACATTTTCCAAACCCTGCCAGACAAAGAAAATAATTACTTGATATCAGGAAATGAACAAAGTTGCCGATATGATACGATAATGATCGATTGAACTTACTTCTGGAGCATTTCAGTCATGCTCACATATTCCTGGGGATCTTTTCATTTCGAGTCTAAGACGATTACTACTCCCCTCTCAAGCTTAATCTCTAGCAGAATAAATTGGAAACTGTGCATGCATGCGTAACTCATCAATTACATTACTATAAACCTCGAGTAATAAGGGAAACCGAATATGCGCAAGACAGTAAAACTCACTTGAAGTTGTAAGGAAAGAGTATTGGCCTTTTGTTTTGATTTTTAAGCAACGATTGTAGCAAGTTCTCCTTGGTTTGTGTGACATTCTTTTTAACCATATACTCATGTATGATATTTGGGTTAATGAACCCAATGTCATAGATTTGTGCTTTCTGCATTCGACGATCTTCAATCTGCATAATATAGTGAGGATAATTATATATACATGCAATGAAAGAGTTGAGCTATATACATAGAGAGACTTAATTACAGAAGTAGTACTTACAGACAGCAGCAAGTCACGATTGTTTTGTCGACGGCCTTTTGATTGTATAACTGGAATATCTCCTCAAATTCAACATTCAACAGATCCATTCCAACGAGTTCGTGCTCCTCTTTAACTAACAGCATCGAAGAATCCTTCCCAGACTTGCGGCAGGTTTTCATGTACCATTCATGGAATTTTGGCATCATCGTTGTTAGAGGAGGATGATCAGGTTTGACAAGAGGATGATCAGGTTTGACGAGAGGATGCCTGTGCTGCTAATGGAATTTGTCCACCTCCAACGACTTAAACAGTACATCCTCGCTCAGGTAATCACCAGGTTTGGTACCGGGCACCATCCCAGGATGATTAGCAACGATATCGCTAGACACCTTGAGCGGGGGGCATGATTGGTTCGCCTGTTCGCCGAGCTGGGGAATTTTTTTCCCACTTGTTCATTTTGCTAACCTTGCATCACTGGAAGTACTTCCCGACCGCCGTGCATCTTGATATGTCTTTTTAATATAGCGGTCAAAGTTGGAATCCGGCGGAGACGGTGGTGGTCGCTTCAGGGCATCGATAGTGCGCATTGCTTTCACCGGATCTATCTTCTCCTTCGGAGGTGGAGTTTTCTTTGCAAAATGGGCCCTCAATTCGGCCTGCATATCTCCTCGTTTTCAGACTCGGTCCTCTCATATAGTAACTTTTCCAGAGGCTTGAGAGATGGATCGTATCTGTATCCCCTCCTGCCTATGGTTGTACTGCTAACCGCCGGAGCGGCGGCTCCCTTCCGTCGTTGCTTACAAGGCGCCGGAGGAGCCGGAGCGGTGGCGTCTGTCTTCCACCATTTCCGACGAGGCTGAGGAGGGGGCATACTGCACCGACGTGCCGGAGTAGGCGAAGGAGGAGGCAGAGTGTCCCCCATGCGTAGGAGGAGCCGTAGAAGGAGGCAGTGTGCCCTGATCACTCGTCGAAGGAGGAGGGGGAGGAGGAGTGCCCTGATTCGCGTGAGGAGGAGGAGGCGGAGGCGTCCAGTTCGGAAGCTTGATGTACTCCTTCTACCATAGACATGTACTCCTCAGGGCACGAACCAGCTTATTCTCTCCTTCACCTGTAGAGTGGTCAAGCTCGAGCTCCTCAAATTCCTTCATTACTTCATCCACCATCACAACAGCATAGCCATGTGGAATCGGACGGCAGTAAAAAGTTCTGTTGGGTTGAGGAGGTGCAACAGAGGCGACAGCTGCCTTGAAAGTGAGGTTCTGGCATTTCGTCATAAGCTCGCAATGTTGAGCCTCCGTGATAGTATCCACGGGGTAGCTAGGAGACGTGAAGTCAGGCTGAACGGGCTCCATGGAAGCGATGCTGCTTCTTCGTTGAGATGGCGGGGTAGCTTCTAGGGTAGCTTTGTGCCGCTGAGATGGTTGGCCGGCAGCTCGCTGGCTCTGAGCTTCCTCTAGCTTTTGTAGTCTTGCATTGAGCTTCTGAATTTTGCTCAGCTCTGCTTTCCTCTTTATCTCCTGGCTTATGTAACCGTGTGCGTCGGGAAACCCAACCTTCCACGGAACGGAGCCTGGTGTGCCTCGTGTTCGTACAGGGTGCCCAGCATTCCCTAGGGCCTCAGTCAGCTCGTCCTTCTCTCTGTCGGGAATGAACGTCCCTTCCTACGCTGCGGTGATATACTTCTGAAGCTTGTTCATGGGTATTGTAAGTTGCTCGTCCGTCCAACGGCACTTCCCTGTTTCAGGGTCCAAAGTACCCCCAACCCTGAAGAACCAAGTCCTTGAACGGTCTGGCCAGTTCAATGTGTGTGGTACGACATTTTTAGCAATCAGGTCATTCTCATCTTTGTCCCACAACGGTCGGGCTTTGAGGTAGCCACCTGACCCCGTGTGATGGTGATACTTCTTCTTTGCAGCATTGACCTTGTTTGTCTCTGATATTTTCTTACTCTTGTCCGATGTCTTGTAGTCCACAAATGCGGGCCAATAATCTCTTATCTTCTCAAATCGGCCGGTGAATTCTGGAGTCTTCCCTTTGTCGACAAACTTTGATTTCAACTCATTCTTCCACCTCCTGAATAGATCTACCATCTTATTAAGAGCACACACCTTGACCAGTGGCTCTATAACTAGCTTATTTGGATCCGCCTCTGGCGGTAGGGTGAAATTTGCCTTCAGCGCGGTCCAAAGATCATCTTTCTGTCTATCGGTGACATAATCACCTTCAGGGGTGCCATCCTTAGGCTTATTCCATTGCTTGAAGCTGATCAGGATGTTGTCCCTAACAATAGCTCCGCACTGAGCAGAAAATGTGTTCTTGGTCCACTTGGGTACAATCGGATGGCCATCATTCGTGAGTGCTGTGATCGTGGACCTTTCATCCTTGCGCAACCTCTTCTTCGGGCCTCGTCTCGTTACCGAAGTTTGGCTCGATCCAAAGGGCTATAAAAGAAGAAAGAAGAGTTAATTAATATATGTACATACCAAAACAATTAATGCAACAATTAGCTAGTCAGCACAGGCTTAATTAATATATATACCTCGCCGGACTTTACAATAGCTCCCTCCTCCAATCGGTCACCGGAGCTGTCATCATGGTCTCCTTCTTCCTCCAGCATTCGGCCACCGGAGCCATCATGATCATGTCCTTCCTCCTCCATTGTTCGATCACCGGAGCCTTCATAATCCTCTCCTTCCAGACCATCGGTGTCGTTGAGAAACGACAAGATATCACGTCCGCCGTGGATTATGTCCCCCAACAACTATTCTTGTTCTTCGTCTCTTGGATCCATAGTTTCTGTAAATATTACAACATAGCAATTAATATACAAACATGAATGTCCGACGTCCGGACCGCCTCTCTCATGAATGTCAAACAAGGGATTTTGTTAACCTTTAAGGGATTTAATTAACAAAATGGCGCCATTCTGAATGTGCAGAAAATGGTCCCTATTTTTCTTGATCTCATCTACCCTTCTATATGTCACGTTGTCTAGTGTCAAAGGATTCGAGAAAACCAAGGCTTCATCATTAGCCAGAAGTAACATGCGCATAATGGTACGAAGCTCTCCAAAATTGTTTTGTAACGGAGTCCCGGATAGTATAATTAATTAGCTTTTTGGTACGAAGTTCAGCAAGAGCCTTACGAATATCGCTATTTGGAAGGCCTTTGCTGAAATTCGTACCAAAAAGCAAATTATTCTATTCGGGAATCCGTTTCAAAACAACTTTGAAGAGCTTCGTAGCATCATACGCATGTTACTTCCGGCTAATGATGAATCCATGGATTCCTTCAATACTTTGACAGACTACGGAACATATAGAAGAATATATATATATATATATATATATATATATGAGATCAGAAAAAAATTGGATCAACTTGTGCACATCCATAATAGGGGCATTCTTGATAAATCTATGTTACCGGAGTTCCCTTCATTTAACTTGGTAAATTTGGGTGGCCTCGACAATGCTTCTCGGGTTTGGGGTGGCCTCGACAACACTTCTAGGGTTTGGGTTGGCCTCGACAATAATTTTTCAGTCCCGGTTTGGGTGTCCTCGAGAGTTTATCGGGTAGGGACGGGGTAGATCAACAATGACGCTCTTTCTTCTAGGGTTTGGGTGGCCTCGATTGTTTGTCGGGTGAGCGGACCGTCTCTCTGTCATGCATGTCCGACGTCCCCTCTCATGTCGAAGTTATCAGGGAGGGGGTAGATCGACAACGACGCTCTTTATTCTAGGGTTTGGGTGGCCTCGATAGTTGGTTGGGCAAGAGGACCGCCTCTCTCACCCATGCATGTCTGACGTCCCCCCTCATGTTGAATTTATCGGGGAGGGGGTAGATCGACAATGACGCTCTTTCTTCTAGAGTTTGGGTGGCCTCGATAGTTGGTCGGGTGAGCGGTTTTCTTTTCCTTCTTCATTTTTTACTTTGTTTTTGCTTATATGTTTGTTTTCGTTTTCACTCTACATTTTCGTACATATGAAAAACAACGAAGACTTTTTACATGAACATATACACACATATACATGAACATATATACATATACATGAAAAAAACATATACATGAACATATATATACATGAACATATACACACATGACACATATACATGAACATATATACATATACATGAAAAAACATATACATGAACATATATACACACATATACATATACAAACATATACACACATATAAATGAACATATACACACATATACATGAACATATACACACATATACATGGGGAGCAAGGGGCTCATTGGGGGCGGCGATGGGGAGGCAACGGGGACGGCGGCGGCGGGGACAAGGCGACAGGGACGACGGCGACGGGGAGGCGACGGGGAGGCGACGGGGATGGCGGTGACAAGGAGGCAACGGGGAGGGCGGCGACGGGGAGGCGACGAGGACTGCGGCGATGGGGAGGCGACAAGGACGGGGCCAGCAACGGGGAGGCGATGAGTACGGCGACTAGGGCAGGCGACGAGGACGGCGGCTCTGAGAGGCGTCAGGGACGAGGACGGCGGCTCGGGGCAACTGGTAGATGAAAACTGAAATTTTCCAAGTGTTTTCATATATACAAGAAGCATTGGTCCCGGTTGGTGGCACCAACCGGGACCAATGCCAACCTTTAGTCCCGGTTGGTGCCACCAACCGGGACGAAAGGTCTCTTTTCGGCAGCCCAAAGGGCGGTTAGCAGAGACTTTTGGTCCCGATTGGTGGCACCAACTGGAACTAAATATGGGCATTGGTCCCGGTTGGTGCCACCAACCGGGACAAAAGGTGTGTATTGGTCCCGGTTGGTTCCACTAATCGGGACAAATGGCCTTGCATAGCAGCGTGGTGGGACTTTAGTCCCACCTCGCTAGTGGAGACTGTGCCGCACCTGTTTATAAGGCGCGGTGCGCCTGAGCCTTCGAGCTCCTCTCTAAAGCACGCTTACGGGCCTAACCACTCTGTATCTGCCTGTGGGCCTAGTGGGCCTTCTATGGGCCTAAATCCTGGCCCAGTTGGCTGGTTGGGTTTCTAGTCGTATTCAGGCCATGGTGGCCCAGTAGGTGGCATTTTCTTTTTTTCGAGTATTTTTGTTTTGTTATTTTATTTATTTTTTTCCAATATTTTTCTTCAGTTATTTTAGTTCATTCTTTTTAACAAATAAATACTTTGATAATGTTAGTTGCATAATTTCCTTTATTTTTTTTGTTTCTTGCTTTATTTATTTTTTGCTTTATTTATTTCCAGTGTGTTTTATCAGTATATTCTTTTTGCTATTAATGTTTTGAACAAAAAATACTTTGATATTTTAGTTGCATAATTTTTATATAATTATAGTTTCAAAGGGATTTCATTTTTTGAACTTATTTGAACTCCATACTTTTTGTGTGTTCAAAATACACCATTCAAAGCCACATCATCAATTTTCAACCCTTTCTGACATAATTTGGTATTTTTAATGCACTTACTGATTTTTTTTGGCTAAATGACCCTGAAATTGAAAAGCACTTCAAATGAACTCTCAAAAGGTTGAAAGTTGGCATGGTATCATCATTTCACCCACATAGCATGTGCTAAAAAGTTCAGAGGGTTACGGCAAAAAATGGATGCACTTCATGTAGAAAATGGACAATCTCTTTCGAAGTATCAGGGTTTCGGACAAAAACTCATCTGCTACAAAGGGATTTCATTTTTTGAACTTATTTGAACTCCAGACTATTTGTGTGTTCAAAATGCACCATTCAAACCACATCATCAATTTTCAACCCTTTCTGACTTCATTTGGTATTGTTCATGCACTTACTGATTTTTTTGAGCTAAATAAACCTGAAATTGAAAAGCACTTCAAATGAACTCTGAAAAGGTTGAAAGTTGGCATGGTATCATCATTTAACCCACATAGCATGTCATAGAAAGTTGAGAGGGTTACGGCAAAAACTGGATGCACTTCGTGTACAAAACGGAAAATCTCTTTCGAAGTATTAGGGTTTCGGACGAAAACTCATGTGTTACAAAAGGCATTTCATTTCTTCACATGTCACTGCAATGATATACTTCTGGAGAGAAAGTCTTCACTTTTTCTTCACTTGTGTCCTTTGCTTATTTCACAGTAACTATGGATAATCTTCATCGTTTAACAGGGTGCTTGGGTCAGCCTTGACTTTGAAGGGAGGAATTTCATGAAACTTTTCATAATCTTCAGACATGTCTGTCTTGCCCTCCAATCCCACGATGTCTCTTTTTCCTAAAAGAACTATGTGGCGCTTTGGCTTGTCGTATGATGTATTCGCTTCCTTATCTTTTCTTTTTCTCGGTATGGTAGACATGTCCTTCACATAGAAAACCTGCGCCACATCATTGGCTAGGACGAATGGTTCGTCTGTGTACCCAAGATTGTTCAGATCCATTGTTGTCATTCCGTACTATGGGTCTTCTTGTACCCCGCCTCTTGAAAGATTGACCCATTTGCACTGAAACAAATAGACCTTGAAATCATGTCCATAGTCAAGTTCCCATATGTCCACTATGTAACCATAATATGTGTCCTTTCCCCTCTTGGTTGTTGCATCAAAGCGGAGACCGATGTTTTGGTTGGTGCTCTTTTCATCTTGGGTGATCATGTAAAATGTATTCCCATTTGTCTCGTACCCTTTGTAAGTCAATACAGTCGAAGATGGTCCCCTAGCCAATGAGTACAGCTCATCAGAAACAGTGTTGTCACCCATGAGATGTGTTTGCAACCAACTGCCAAAAGTCCTGATGTGTTCATATGTAATCCAGTCGTCACACTGCTCCGGGTGTTTGGAGCGTAGAATATTCTTGTGTTCATCGACATACGGGGTCACCAAGGTGGAATTCTATAGAACTGTGTAGTGTGCTTGATACCAAGAATACCCGTCCCAACATATTATTGAGTCCGCTCCTAGCGTGCCTTTTCCAGTCAGTCTACCCTCATACCGCGGTTGAGGGAGACCAATCTTCTTAAGGTCAGGAATGAAGTCAACACAAAACCCAATGACATCCTCTGTTTGATGGCCCATGGAGATGCTTGCTTCTGGCCTAGCGTGGTTACGAACATATTTCTTTAAGACTCCCATAAACCTCTCAAAGGGGAACATATTGTGTAGAAATACAGGGCCCAGAACGACAATCTCGTCGACTAGATGAACTAGGACGTGTGTCATGGTATTGAAGAAGGACGGTGGGAAAACCAGCTCGAAACTAACAAGACATTGCACCAAATCACTCCTAACCTTGGCAGGATTTCTGGATTGATCACCTTCTAAGAGATTGCATTGAGGAATGCACATAGCTTCACAATGGCTAATTGAACATTTTTCGGTAGAAGCCCCCTCAATGCAACCGGCAGCAGTTGCGTCATAATCACGTGGCAGTCATGAGACTTTAGGTTCTGGAACTTTTTCTCTGCCATATTTATTATTCCCTTTATATTCGATGAGAAGCCAGACGGGGCCTTCATACTGAGCAGGCATTCAAAGAAGATTTCCTTCTCTTCTTTGGTAAGAGCGTAGCTGGCAGGACCTTCATACTACTTTAGATGCATGTCGTCTTTTTCATGCACACGTTGCTGTATTTTGTCTTCCCATACACTCTCAAGAAGCCGAGCAGGTTCATGCAAAGATTCTTCGTCACGTGCATCACGTCGATTGCAGAGCGGACCTCTAGGTCTTTCCAATAGGGTAGGTCCCAAAATATAGATTTCTTCTTCCACATGGGTGCGCATTCCGCATCGTCAGTCGAAACAGATAGTCCGCTAGGACCCTTTCCAAATATTACTTGTAAATCATTGACCATATCAAGTATGTGATCACCAGTACAGAGGGCGGGTTTCTTCCGGTGATCTGCCTCACCTTTGAAATGCTTTCCTTTCTTTCGACATTGATGGTTGGTCGGAAGAAATCGACGATGCCCCAGGTACACATTCTTCCTGCATTTGTCCAAATATATATTGTTGGTGTCATCTAAACAATGTGTGCATGTGTGGTATCCCTTGTTTGTCTATCCTAAAAGGTTACTGAGAGCAGGCCAATCGTTGATGGTTACAAACAGCAACGCATGTAGGTCAAATTCCTCCTATTCGTTCTCATCCCACACACGTACACCTCTATCATTCCATAGCTGTAAAAGTTCATCAACTAATGGCCTTAGGTACACATCAATGTCATTTCCGGGTTGCTTAGGGCCTTGGATGAGCATTGTCATCATAATGAACTTCCACTTCATGCACAACCAAGGAGGAAGGTTATACATACATAGAGTCACAGGCCATGTGTTATGCTTGCTGCTCTGCTCCCCAAAAGGATTAACGACATCTGCACTTAAACCAAACCATACGTTCCTCGGGTCACCTGTAAAGTCGCTCCACTTTCTCTCGATCTTTCTCCACTGTGACCCATCAGCGGGTGCTCTCAACTTCTCGTCTTTCTTACGGTCTTTTTTGTGCCATTGCATCAACTCGGCATGCTTTTTGTTTCTGAACAGACGTTTCAACTTGGTATTATAGGAGCATACCACATAACCTTGGCAGGAACCCTCTTCCCGGTGCGCTGGCCCTCAACATCACTAGGGTCATCTCTTATGATCTTATACCTCAATGCACCGCATACCGAGCATGCAATCCGTTCCTCGTACTCACCATGGTAGAGGATGCAGTCATTAGGGCATGCATGTATCTTCTGCACCTCCAATCCTAGAGGGCATACAACCTTCTTTCTTGCGTATGTACTATCGGGCAATTTGTTAGCCTGTGGAAGCTTCTTCTTCATTATTTTCAGTAGCGAACTAAATCCCTTGTCAGATACACCATTGTTTGCCTTCCATTGCAGAAATTCCAGTGTGGTACCGAGCTTTTTGTTGTCATCTTTGCAATTTGGGTACAACCCTTTTTTGTGATCCTATAACATGTGATCAAACTTCAACTTCTCCCTTTCACTTTCGCATTCTCTCTGTGCATCAACAATGACCCGGCGAAGATCATCATCGGGCACATCGTCTGGTTCCTCTTAATCTTCAGCTTCCCCCATTGCAGCATCACCGTATTCAGGGGGAGGGTAGTTGTCATCATCCTCTTCTTCTTTGTTGTCTTCCATCATAACCCCTCTTTCTCTGTGCTTGGTCCAAACATTATAGTGTGGCATAAAACCCTTCTGAAGTAGGTGGAAGTGAAGGGTTTTAGAGTTGGAGAAAGACTTTGTATTCTCACAAACAGTACATGGACAAGGCATAAAACCACTCAGCTTGTTTGCCATAGCCGCTTCGAGAAAATTATGCAGGCCCTTAATATACTCAGAGGTGCGTCGGTCACTGTACATCCATTGCCGGTTCATCTACGTGCGTTATATAATAAAGTGTACTAAAAACCATTACAACATATCATGAATATAGAAGTGACCAAATTAATAGAAATTCATCATCACATTAAACAAAGTACAATAATTACCAAAATAAATATGTACAGTTCATACATAGTTGTCATTATTGAACAATATATAGCTCTCTAGAGCATCTAATTAAAACATACAGCGAAACTATGTAACAAAATTAAATGCAACAACATATGCAATCATAAACGCTACTAAGGTACCAATTGATCCAATGGCATAATGATACCAAGCCTCAGTATGAATGGCATATTTTCTAATCTTTCTAAGCTTCAAGCGCATTGCATCCATCTTCGTCTTGTGATCATCGACGATATCGGCAACATGCAACTCCAATCCCATATTGTCATCTTCAGTTCTTTTCAATTTTTCTTTCAAATGATCAATTTGTTTTTCAGCTTTAGTTAACTTGTCGAGGAGAATTGCATAGTCGGTATTCATTTTTGGTTCAACTACTTCCTATAGATAAAAACATCTACGTCAAGTTGGTGGCATAATTAATTGTCATAGACATTAGATCTGTGAAATAGTTATATAAAAGATAATATACCACATCTGAATCATAGACTGGACGAGGCCGACGTGGGCGGATACCATAACCATGGCACTATATAATAACAAACAATAATAAAAGTAAGAAAATCATATGAGTAAGTATATTTTCTTTTAGCAAGAAGATAAGATCAAGAGGCTCACCACGCGCGGGCGATCGACGGTGGTTTTAGGACGGGGACGAGACAGGACAGACCACCAAACCTAGACAAATCTTGACGAAAATGGAGTTTGGACAAGGAGCTTCTAGAGGAGAAAACTTAAGTTTGGCTTGGGCATTTCATCAAACACCTCATGTGCATAGGAGGTGAGCTAGAGCACCACAAAGCTCTCCCCTCGCCGGCCTAAAAAACAGAGCAATGTGGAGTGCTCTGCTAGCTGGCCAGGGGGTATATATAGGCATCTCATTGGTCCCAGTTCGTGGCTGGAACCGGGACTAAAGGACACCCTTTGGTCCCGGATCCAGCCACGAACCGGGACCAATGCTTGTGGGCCAGGAGCGAGGCACATTGGTCCCGGTTCGTGTCTGGAACCGGGACCAAAGGTTCTAGACGAATCGGGATCAGTGAGCCACGTGGCCCGCCTGGCCCCCTGGCCTCACGAACCGGGACCGTTGCCCCCATAGGTCCCGATTCGTGACTGAACCAGGACTAAAGGGCTAGCCCGGCCTGGACCAAAGCCCTGTTTTCTACTAGTGACTCCTGGCAGCCTCCTCTGCCAAATAGGCAGTCTCCACCGCAGCATTGTACTCTTGCACCTCTTCCTCAAGAACATAATATGTTTGTCGAGACTGAAAGTTAAAGAGGGCAGGTGTCGGAAAAATAACAGGCATAGGCATGTGTTTCCTAACTATTAAGTTGTACTCATAGCCTCTAGGATGGGGCACAAGAAATTCATGATAGCGCATTGCTTCATAATTTAAATATCTATCAAGTAAAATGGGGTCATTAGGTTGAGGTGACACTCTTAAGTGTGCAGCCACACAGGATGCATAAATGCCTCCATATAATTCTCCATTACTAGCATTGGAATGCAACCTTTGGGCAACAATTGCACCAAGATTAAAATGTTGTTCACCCGTCACAGCAGCATGTATAAGACTTAGGTCACTGGAACATAATGCACTGCACTCTTGTTTTCCTACCATGCATTTCCAATTAAATAATGCAAAGTAACGGATGGAGGAAAATTGTATACTTTTAATTCTGGCCTGACTTATGCCCCTATCTTCTCCTACGCAAAGGCTCTCGAGAAACATACTATAATCAGCCGTCGATGGTTTCTCGAGTGTACCCCAAGGTGGGAGCTTGCAAGCAACTGAAAATTCTTCTAGAGTCATATTTAAAGATTTATCATATAGCTTAAATAGAACTTTATAATTATGCGTTTGAAAGTGAAATCCATTCATGAATGTGTGGGTAAGATTATAATGTGTGACACACTTATCTGCAAGGAAGTCGGTGAGCTCGGTATTCTCAATGAAATGATCGAATTCCTCTTTGATACCCGCGCCTATCATAAACTCATCACTTGGCCATCTACAAGGTTGTACGTCGGCCATGACTATTTGAGCAGTTGTGGGCTCTATATAAGCTTGTCGAACCGAACTCCCGCTTGATGATTCTCCCAAAGTACGCTTCCTTGAAAGACTCTTCCAAAGAAGCTCATCTTCCCAAACTCAGATTTCTGAATTTTTGAGCCACAAATTTATGTCAATAAAACTTTGCAAGAATGATAGCAACTACTCTGAGGAAAGCCTAGAGTCCATATCAAGCATTCATACTACTAAGAACTCAAGGAATTCAACATGCAACCTTATTTTCTCTAGCATCAAGTCCATCACATTATGCAAAGAATAAACCACTAAAACAAAAACTAATTTGAGGAGTAAAGGAGTTACATACCAAGGAAAAACTTCTCAAAACAGTTTCGAAAATGGAGTTCCGAGCAAAGAGATCAAAAATTTGAGTTTCTACAGGAAGAACAAGGGAGAGAGAGAGCTAGGAAATTTTTGCTAGAGGTAAGAGACGATATAGGCTAACGAGATAAGGCAGGGGGTCCCTGTGGGCCCCACAAGCCATCTGGCCGCTCCCTAGGGGGGAGCGGCCAGATGTGTGGTGGCCCACTAGCACACACCCCGACTGTAATTTTTATTCCCAAAATTCTTAGATATTCCAGAAAAAATATGTTAAAGTTTTGTGACATTCTGAGACTTTTTATTTTTGGGCTATTTCCTATTGCACGTTAAAATCAGAAATATAGGACAATCATGGCATTTATTTTATTCTACTAAGAACAACAGAGAATTAAATAATGGTACAGAGAATCATGCTCACTAAATTCATCAATTTCATGTCTTTCAAAAATGATTCATTAATAAGGTTGATCAAGTCTTATTAAAAACCATCTCCAATTGGCATGAAAACGAAGAATTTTTGTAACACACTAGGTTACCTCAATGGGGATGTGCATCTCCCCAACAATAAGATTATAATATTTTTTCTTGACAATAGGAAGAGGTAATGCAGCTTCTGATGATAACCATGGAACTAGTCTCAATGACATTAACATTATTAAGCAAAATTTGCTTCTTCGGGAAATGCACGGTATGTTGTTTGCCATTGACATGAAATGTGACCTTGCTTTTGTGGCAATCAATAACAGCCCCTGTAATATTTAGAAAGGGTCTCCCAAGGATAATTGACATGTTGTCGTCCTCGGGCATGTCAAGAATAGCAAAGTCTGTTAAGATAGTAACACTCGTGACCACAACAGGAACGTCCTCACAAATTCCAATAGGTAAAGCAGTGGATTTATTAGCCATTTGCAGGGAAATCTCAGTAGGTGTAAGCTTATTCAATCCAAGTCTTTTATATAAAGAGAAAGGCGTAACACTAACACCAGCTCCTAAATCACATAAAGTAGTTTTAACATAATTTTGTTTACTGGAGCAAGGTATTGTGGGTATACTAGGATCTCCCAACTTCTTAGGCACTCCTTCATCAAAAGAATATTAGAAAGCATTGTAGAAATTTCAGTTTAAGGTATTTTTATTTTGTTGATAATAATATCCTTCATATACTCAACATACGGAGGAATTTTCAAAATATCAATCAAGCGAGTGCACAAAGTAACAGGCCTAATCATTTCAGCAAAGTGCTCAAAATCCTCCTCGTCCCTACTCTTGGAAGGATTACGAGGGAATGGCATGGGTTTTTGAATCCATGGTTCTGTTTCTTTACCATGTTTCCTAGCAGCAAAGTCTTTCTTTTCATAACGCTTATTTTTGGGATGTGGGTTATCAAGATCTTCAACAAGATCTATTTCCACATCATTATCTTGCTCCTTATTGTCTGGTTGAGCATCTACATGAGTGTCATCCTTATTAGTATCATCATTTTCCTCATCACTAGGTTCATGATCACTACCAGACTGTGTCTCAGTGCCAGAAATAGAAACATCATTTTGTTTTTCAGCAGGTTTTTCTATAATAGGTTCATCAGAAGCATGCAAAGTTCTATCCTTTTTCTTACTAGAGGGACTAGGTGCATCATTATTAATTTTTTGAGAATCTTGTTCAATTCTCTTTGGATGTCCCTCAAGAAACAGAGGTTCCTGAGTCATTCTACCTCCTCTAGTCATTACTCTAACAGCATGATCATTCATATTATTATTTATCTCAACAAGCAAATCAGTTTGTGACTTAGCAACCTGGTCTAGTTGTGTGTGAACCATAGAGGCGTGTTTACCTAGACGTTTAACATCATTAGCAATTCTAAACATCAAGTCACTCAAGCGATCTATCATCAAAGCATTACATCTTAAATGATCTTTGACATAATTATTGAAATGCTCTTGCTTAAAAACATAATTATCAAATTCATCAATGCGTTGACTAGAAGTCTTAGTATAAGGTATATCACTTTTATTAGAGGAACGGAGAGATTTTACCTTTACTACCTGTGTCAAGGTGTCAAGTCCATGTATTTCTTCAATAGGGGGTAATTTCTTGACATCTTTAGTTTTAATACCTTTCTCCTTTGGAATAGGTTCTCGGTGGTTTAGGAAGTGTCCAATTATCAACATTTTGCAATATGTTATTCAGTAACTCTTCAGCTTGCCCGACAGTTACTTCCCTGAAAACACAACCAACACAACTATCTAGGTAATTCCTAGAAGCATCGGTTAGTCCATTATAAAAGATATCAATTATTTCATTTTTGTTAAGATGATGATCAGGCAAATCTCCAAGTAACTGGAGAAGCCTCGCCCAAGCTTGAGGGAGAGTCTCTTCTTTAGTTTGCAAAAAGTTATATATTTCCTATAAAGCAGCTTGTTTCTTATGAGCAGAAAAATATTTTTCAGAGAAGTAATAAAGCATATCCTCGGGGCTACGCACACAACTAGGAGCAAGAAAAAGGAACCATTCTTTAGCCTCGCCTTTTAGCGAGAAAGGAAAAAAGCTTAAGGATATAGTAGTAGCGTATGTTTTCCTCATTAGTAAACAAAGTAGCAATATCATTCAATTTGGTGAGGAGTCCAATAACAGTTTCATTTTCATAACCATGGAAAGGATCATATTCAACTATAGGGATTACCTGGGATCTATAGAGAATTCATAATCCTTATCAGTAACAAATATAGGAGAAGTAGCAAATTTAGGATCTCATTTCATTTTCTCCATCATAGATTTTTCTTTCAATTTGGACACTAGTTTCCTCAAGTCATCTCTATTCTCAAAAGAAAGTAGTTCCCTAGATATTTCCTCACTCACAACATAACCTTTAGGTACATATGGCAATTCATAATTAATAGGAGATCTAGGTGTAGTAGGTGATTCAAAATCTTCATCAGTTTCAGCACTTCCATGTTCTCTAGCTTTAGCAATATGGGCATCAAGTAATTTATTTAGTGGCACAGTTTCAGTTTCATCAAATGTAGTAGTAGTAGCATCATTAATTTCAGAGGTAGCATCATCAAGTTCATGTGACATATCAGAATGATCAATAGGTGGTGGTGTAACAAGCTGATTCAAAATAGTAGGTAAATCAAAAGCATAGCTAGATGGCAGTCCCTTACCACCTCTCGTGGGAGAGGGGACGATCTTAGTTCGAGTATCTTTTAGATTCTTCATAGTGGCAATTAGATATCCTCAAGTTAACACAATAAATATTGCTATGCTCCCCGGCCCGGCGCCAGACAAAGGTCTTGATAACCCACAAGTGTAGGGGATCGCGACAGTCTTCACGGGTAGTATTCCACCCTAATTTATTGGTTTGACACAAGGGGATCCAAAGAGTATATATTGGCCTTGACAGCTGAGTTGTCAATTCAACCGTACCTAGTATCACTACTAGGGAAAACCCTAGTAGTAGCGCTCAAAATATGCATAGTAGTAGCGTTAGGTCCAGCGCTACTGCTATCGTGTTACAGCTAAGTTTTAGTAGTAGCGCTGGCCTGGCAAGCGCTACTACTATGTGCTGTTAACAGTAGTGCTTGCCAGGCCAGCACTACTGCTAACTATCTGTAGCACTTGGACAGACGAAGCGTTGCTGCTAATCCAGCGCTGCTATTAGATGATTTCCAACGCTACTGCTAGTATTCCTGCTTTCACAAATTTACACCCTCTGCGTATTTGTGATGTATTTATACCGGATCTATATAGTAGTTTCATCAGATCATACTAAACATAAGCTATTATCATCATATCATAGACATACAATACTCTCGTCATACCATCATCATCATTCAACACAAATATCATCACATCTCGAAAATAGTGATACACAAGAGTGATCATGTCATGTC
This sequence comes from Hordeum marinum, assembly GCA_022496015.1. Taxonomy (NCBI): domain Eukaryota; kingdom Viridiplantae; phylum Streptophyta; class Magnoliopsida; order Poales; family Poaceae; genus Hordeum; species Hordeum marinum. Next base: position 542,144,418 of record CM039673.1, on the reverse strand, counting down.
TCGAATAAGTGCAAATGCATGGTCATGGCACAAACACAAGTTTTCATCATCTCTTTTTAAACCATGATGTAGAGGAGAAGAGCGATCAGCATGAGTAAGAGCGCAACTATGTAGTACTTGAGGCATCGGCGGTCCCATCCCCGCTCATGCCGGAGTGTCCACCTCAAGTAACTACTTTCCGCTTCGGATCTATTGTTGAACCCTCTGTGGCTAGCACCCGGGTACCTATACACCTGGGCCTGAGCGTGTGGCTATTGGTCGTAGACTCCTGGAACCCTCCCAATGAACACGACGTGTCAGTCCTTCGCCATCTCTGATCTATGTACCTGCATCAACAGTTGATCAATTGAACGATAATATGCAACATAATGTACTTAAGAAAACAAAGAGGCATAATTAGCAAAATACAAGCAACTTATAGTAAACATAAGTGACGAAGTTCATCATATATACCCAAACTAATTAACTAGATAGAGCGATCAGTCCTCCATGTCGGCGGTCCAATCTTCATAGTCAGGGATGAAGCACCCGAGCTTCGTGAAAGGCTTAAGGTCCAGACGCTGAGCGAGTAGCAGTGCTCGAACATCATCCCGTGTCAATGTTGGCCTATGGTAGAATATCCATGTTGGTTCGAGGACCTACTTCATCATCACTTGGGCAAGTTCACACTTTACGTGATAAAACTCAGCTCGGAGTCGATGATCCGGTGTCTGTCCTATGCTTGTGGCCCAGCTAACAATCTCGACATCTTTGGTAGTAGGTGGCATGCGAAGGCGTTGATTATCCCTTCTGTACTCGAGCATGTGATGCATGAGGTAGAATCCATCAGCTTGACTGGTGTGCGGTTGCTGGATGCAGTAGAAGTCGGTCTTATGGCAGAAACCCAGCCCGTCCTTCCTGTTCCTTTTCACCTTTATATATCCACCAGACATGCTGAAGGTAAACAGGGCACTATTGAGAACTCTCTTTACATGTGTGTAATCCTTTTTCTTGATGTTCTTTGATGAGTCCAAGTATATAGCATGGGAGTATTCTGGGTACAGAAAGATGAGCACGGTGCCGCCCCCATTATGCAATTCTTGATGCGCAAATGAAGTACACCTCTAATTAGCCTCCATGCTTGCAAAGGAATGATTAACACTTATGAAAGGATATGCGCAGATGACTTACGTGGGATGATAAGGCAGGAGAAGCGCTTCCTTGTCCTTATTAGCGATCATGAATCTGCCAAGGTACTTGCTCGCATAGTCACGGTGTTGTTTGCAAATTGCCAAGTAGCTCTCGTGCATATAGAACGGGTCTACGACGCAGATATATCGTATGTTCTCGATCCTAATGAAGTAGTTGAGATACATCGCATACATGTGGATGAATTGGACATCTAGCTTGGTCATGTGGAACATGTTGCAGATGTAGTCAAATCGCAGGATGAACTGATTTGCGGGCCAGGTGTCGACGTACAACTTCCCACCCGGCACCTGAACCGCGTAAAGCGGGTATCCTAGTTTTTCCGTGATCAGAAGGCTTTTCTCTTTGGCCTGCACATCTTCATGGAGCCTCCTTATATCATTGTTTAGTATGTTATCTAGCGCTTTGGAGGGTAGGATCGGCTCGCCGGCGACATGGAAACGATTCTTACCTTCGACAGGTATTCTGTCTACCACTCGGGGCTTCAGAGGCGGCTGGCTGCTTGAAGCAGCTTTGGCGCCTTTAGGGCCTTTCTTTTCCGGTCTCCTCCTTGGCTTCTTGGTGGGTGGCAGCGGTAGTGAGCCCAACATACCTTCCCTAACCGCCACCACGCCCCCCCCCCCAAGTGTCATCGGGCTAAACATTGGACGAGCCTCGGGGGGTTGCTGGGTAGAGGCGGCATCTGGAGGCGTCTCCTGCGAGGATTGCTTGAAGAGAGACTTTCTGCATTCCGCCTTCAGATGTTCCGGCTCTAGCAAATCAGGCAGCATCAAGTCATCATCTCCATGCTCATAGCCTGAGTCTTCGTCGTCTTGATCCATCAACCTTCCGTCATCGTAGGCGGTATTGAAATACTTGTCTGGGTCATCATCATCCTCCTCCATGTCATCAATATTTGCTTCTTCGACAGTGGAGGCGACATGATCTGGCACTAATGGAGGCTCTCCCTCGCGTCGTCCGCTACCACCTGCCACGACAGGTGCTAGTAATGTGGTAGGTGGGGTGGTGTTCATACCTTCTTGAGAAGGTGGCGTTGGCGTGATACTAGGCGCCTCGAGACGAAGAAGAGACTTCGGCCAAGGCAAGAACCAGCTCTTGCATGCGCCAATCCTCGGGGGGTCTCGTCCTCATCGGCTGGTACTGGACGAGGCAAATCCTCGAAGCCCGCTAAGACACTAGCCACGTTAACCTTAAAGACGCCATCGGGCATCTCTCGATTGTGGAACATGCGGTCCTTCGGCTTCACGATCGTTGCCTTTCCCACGGCCACCTTTTGGCCCTTGATGTCGTATAGTAGGGTGCATGGGGTATCGTCGGCCTACGAAGAAGATATGGCTGCAACGTCAAACATCCGAAAGGCAACTAAAACGGAAGACTATAGACATGCTGGTGAAAAGGGTATGGCGCGTAATTACCATGAGGGCGTCGAGCTCAGCCAGCGATGAAGGCCCGCCGAGCATGCAAGAGACGGAGGTCGGGCTGCTATGAATAGGAGTGGGACCTTTTGCTGTTGCTTGAGCAGGTGCCGGTGCTGTGGTGTTCACTGAATTGCTCCCGACAAAGCTCGGAAGGGGAAAGTCCTCCGGCCGTGCATTTGGATAGTTCTTCGTGAAATCGAAAAGTGACCACCGCATCAGTGACCGATGCATTGATGGCCCCACGTAACTCTTCTTTGGTCTCAGCTTTGGTCTTATTGACCGCAATTGCGATCTTCTCGTCGATGGTCTGTTGAGTGACGACCGACCGTCTCGTCCTTCTTTCCTTTGGCTCCTCCCGGTAGCACGTCTTCCACGAGGCGCCATGTCGGGACCCTGATCCTAAGTCATATGATTCCATACTGCAACAAGTCACATCACTTTGTGGCCTCACGCACGGTAAGCTCCACGGCTGCAGCCTTACCTTGGCCGGGACCGTTTGCGTATTTTGGCACGCATATGTGAACATGTCGCTGGCAGTCACACAACAGAGAACCCGGGCCGACATAACTAGTCATAGAACCCAAGTGGTACATCCGTACGAAAACAGGCATATGTAACCTAGCGATGCAGGTGTCGATCTCAAGCGTGTGTAGATGAGTCATAGCAAGCTACAAGGACTCCATTACGTCGTATGACATAAATGCCAACACTGCACGTAGACGAGTCGTAGCAGGCTACAGGGACTCCATTACACTGCGAGACATTTCCCCGAGGGGACAGACACATCAGCAGAGAAGGATACATGTCGGTCAACCAATGTGTCCGGAGCAGTAGCAAGCTACCAGGGCTCGATGGAAGCACAAAGGGGCAGTTTCCCATAAAGAGTACTACTAAAGGCACAGGACTAGGTGTCGGATCCCATACATACCATTGCACGTCACACATACGCATGACATGCCCGATATGCATAGATACAACTATGGCATCACAACATAACCATACATTGATACAACTTTTATTTAAAAGAATCAGAGGAGTCTAGCATAACATGTTCTTACAGGTAGGGGTCACATGACCCAACACACAAATCATACAAACATGTTCATACAAGCCAGCGGAAACCTAGAACTATCCGAGTACGAACAGTGAAATGGAAAAGAGGCACATGGCCTGACTATCTATAGCCCACCACACGGGCAAGATCATAGCTGGGACACCAGCTATTCGGCGTCATCAACGTCTAGATAGAACCCACCTGATGGGTCCTGGTTCTCTTTTGCAACATTTAATAAGCAAGGATGAGTACAAACGTACTTAGCAAGTCTTTAAATTAGACCTAGTCTATTTATGCTCAAGTATCAATAAAGGGGGGAGGTGGAGTTCATGCAGAAAGCCAGCTTTAACCTGTGGCTAACCTACACTAGTCAATGTTATTCTTTCGTTAACATTTTATTATCACACACGAGTCCACTAAGTCCATATCAATACACCACCATGGATTCACTTCCGTCACCTACGGGAGTTCCATCCACGGTACTCACACTTGTCTTGATATTTTTATCGGTATCCAGTTGATTATCTATGAACAGTATAAGATCTCCAAGTAGTCCATAACTGAGGACGCGGCTATTCGAATAGTTTCATAACCCTGCAGGGGTGTACCTCTTCACACATGCTCTCGCCACTTATCGTTGTGTGCTCACAAAACCATGCACCTCGGCAACCTTCAAGCAGAAGCCCAACGAGGGAGTCGGCCACGACCATCAATCACTAAAGACCACTAGTCCAGGCTACCGTAAACTGAACCCGCACGGAAGTCCGGCCGAAGTTTCTGCAACGGCCCCAAACGATGTGCGCAGGGTTCCCAAGCCCACCATTCGAGTGACCCTTGGTACACCGTGCCACTGCCTACCGCGTCGTAACCCACCCCGAGGGTCAGCGCTACGCACGGCCTCCAGCATGCTATAAACACCAGAAACTACTTGCAATACCTGGACCAAGGCCTAAGCGAATGATAAGTCACAGGGGTCAATTAAGTATCCCAATGTGTGGTAGTATCTAGTCTTGGATCTCAAACACGGAACTCAGTTCCTAAGAACGGTCCCGATGAGACAACCCGCTATGTACTCCTACATAGCCTCTTATCGCTACCTTTTACCAAATCGTATTCATCATATGATTATCACATTGGACTACATTGTTCCGCTCAGTTCATCACCCAGATGAATCAGACCTGACACACTCTAAGCATAGCAAGCAAAGCAGGCAAGGTAAGCTAAGCACATCATGGCACAAGCATCTACCAGGTATGCTAGGTTGCAAGGTTTAGCTATTTACTGTGACAAGATCAGGTCATGCGGAAGAATAGGTTCATCTACCGTGTATGACCAACATGTGACCAATGTCCTAATGCATTAAACAAGAGCAGGAGTGAGAGAGTGGGATATTATCAGAATGACCAATGGGGTTGCTTGCCTTGCTAAGTTGCGGAGGAGTTCCCTCCTTCGTCGGGGTACTCGATGATATCGTCCGGATTAGGTCCTACCTCAACGCAAATAACAATGTTCTAATTTTAGAGGCTTTAACCCTTTCTTTCTTTTCTTTTCTTTCTGATTTTCCTATTATCTGACCTTTGTTTATTTTTGTTACAGGTCCAAATGACTTTTCAAAATGATCCAAGTATTTTCTATAATGAAGTTTGAATATTTCAAACTTGTAATAAAAGTTTCAGGCTATTTTGAAAATAAGAATAATGATAATGCTTTATTTATCAATTTTAGAGGCTTTAACCATTATTTTTAAATTGCTTCTGATGTTCAAATATTTTAAATGATCCCTCTATATACTTGTCCAAATTTAGCACACTTAGGTAACATTTTTAAGGGCATTTTGGATTTGTTGAAAATTTCATCAAACTTGGATTCACTTTATTTCAATTTGAGTTAGGGTTTTATTTTTCCTCCCCATTCATGTTGATGCAATGATGATGATGATGATGATGATGCAACACACAAGCTAACCTAGGACAACTTGCTAGGGTTGTCACACGCCATCTCCGACACCGTTCACACTTCCATACGACGGCGGCTTGTCCACCGGGACCTTTTTTAGTATGTTTAGGGCCCAGTTGAATGGGGTGTCCCACTTGGGCCTCGGCGGCGACTGTGACGACTCGTCGCTTTCGGCTACCTTTTGGTGCTGCTCTTTCTGCAAAAGGGACATGGATGGTTTACTAATGTGACAAAACTTGTAGTCAAACTGATTGGAAACTAATATGATAATGTGTTAATATAAAAATTACCAGAAGTCTCATGAACTCCCTCGTGTTTGGGTCCGTGTAAAAGATCTTGTTGACTTTGTCCCACTTGTACCGGGCCCTGATCCAGTCATGCTCCAGCGGGTCGGTAACTCCGCCAAGGGGTCTGGGATTCCGTGGCTTTCACGTTCGGCGTCCTCCTTGGCCCATACGTGCCTCTTCCCCTCGTAACCACGGCTTCCGAGGCGGTGGGGAGGCGTGTTCCTGGCCTGGAGCGCCTTCATTTTCTCCGACCTTGCCTTGACTTCTTCTTTACCGCAATTCTCCTTGAATTTTTCAAAGTCCTCTTCCGTTATTAACGGATTATCAGCATGAATCTTGGACCACGGTTCATTCTTCGCAATCGCTTTTTTCACCCGAACTTTCCAGGAGGACAAGTCATTCACCTTGGCGTTTATCTTTGTCATGGCGACGTCATCCCACGGGTCTTTAAATGTGCTTTCATCCCGGCCGGGGAACAGGAACCTATTGTGCAACTTCTTTAGGAGCATGTGTTCCATATGTGATATGTTCTTCAACAGAACATCATTGATGTTCGCGGTTTCCCTAAGGATGCATCCTAGTTGATTGCCCCAGCACGAGCGCGCTTCCTCCAACGCTGTTGGCTATAACTTCTTGGGGTGCATCTTCGTGACCACAATTTGTCCGATGCCGAGCTCATTTGGTTTTCGTGACCTCTTCTTCTCTGGTGCTTTACCGGCTACGACAGCATCGTTGCCGGTCTCGAGGTGGTGTCGGTGTCACTGTCGGTGTAAGGGTTGGTGCCACTGCTGCCACCATGCAACCCCATCTGGTGTTCATCAAGGTAATCGAAATAGTGATTTGCTGCCTCGTGGGGGTCTACTACAAGGCGAGCAGAACCCCTAGCTTCGGCGTCGGTAGACATGTTTCCTATTCAACAATTATAAATAAAAGATATAATGAAGAGAAAAAGGGGCCTATATATATTTGGTCGGAATGTTGATTCATTCCCCTTCCGGCAAATCCCGGGTACTCCATATGTCCTAGTTTCTAGCACAAGTTGCACCTGAAATTTTCGGCATGACCTTTGCTAAAAAGTGGACATATGGAGCGCCTGAAATTTGCCGAAACGGAAATGAATCAACATTCCGGCAAAACATAGGCCACTCGGATATTTCTCCGAAACATGACTGCCTCATTAGTACAGTGATTTACATGCTTGAACTTACAAGATAAAAACAAGATACCATGGCTTCATTGACAGTGAGTTTCTGTTCACTCCATTTTTATGGGAAAACTCCTAAAAGGGGCAATACACATCTAGGAGAAAAGCCTAATCTATAGCAACAAGTTTGATTCCAAGAAAAAATATCATAAAAAGGTGAAAGCGTAGTTGATTTACATAGCCATGGATCATGCTGCTGGAGCTAGGGGTGACCTCTCACAAGCCATTGCTGCATTGCTACCCCCTCCATACCTAAATATATGTCTTTCTAGAGTTTTAGATATGGACTACATACGGGGCACAGTGAATGAATCTACTTTAAAATATATATATATAGTCCGTATTGAAATGTCTAAAAATAACATATATTTAGAAATGGAGCTAGTACTTGACATTTTTAGATGCATTATTATACATTGGCATTCTCAATCAGCTGCCAATTTGATTTAAATCAATACCTGAGGAGGAGGTGGGGGCAGGGGGGCAGTACCTAAGGATGAGACCAGAGCGGACGAGGAGGAGGAGACTGAAGTAGCGGTGGCACGGACGAGGAGGAGGTCGGAGTGGCGGTGGCACGGACGAGGAGGAGGTCGGAGCGGCGCGAACAAGGAGGAGGCCAGAGGAGGCCAGCGTCGAGGCCGAGCGCGGGCAGGGGATCGGGCCGGCGTCGAGGTCTAGGACAAGGAGGAGGCCGGAGGAGGCCCGCTTCAAGGCTGACGGCGGCACGGGCGACGACAGGGCGGGGAGAGGAGAGGTCGGAGTGGGGGAGAATGGGAACTGGCAAAATTTTGAGCCCGCGTGGGGGTTAATCCCAAATAGCAGTAGCGCTGGTTTAGGAACCAGCGCTATAGCTAAGGTAGCTATAGCGCTAGTTCCTAAACCAGCACTACTGCTAAATATTCCAATTTTTTTTGAGCCCACGTGGGGGTTAACCCCAAATAGCATTAGCGCCAGTTTAGGAACCAGCGCTATAGCTAAGGTAGCTATAGCGCTGGTTCCTAAACCAGCGCTACTGCTAAATGTTCCAATTTTATTTTTTAAATTTTTTCTTTTCTAGTTTTTAGTTTTCTTTTCTTTAATTATTTTCCTTTTCTTTTCTGTTTACTTTTCTTTTCTTTTGTATTGCTTTCTCCCTTTTGTTTTTGGTTTTTTGTTTTTTTTTGTTTTTCTCCCGACGACGGCGTCTCCCTCGCACACTGCGCGAATATTATCACCGGAACCATGCATGTGGTGGTAACATATCAGTTGACCGATAAAGGTTACTTAAGTACGTACACAAAATAGATACATATATAAATGATGGTTTCTGATCAGCTGCGTCGACGACATTTCACATTGAGCTTCTTCCCTTTCTTGTTCATTGCCAAGTAATTGAGCCCCTCCTTGTGACTTTTCCGGAGCCATGGAGTAGGATCTTTCTTAGGTAATGTAGTATTTATTCTTCTTTTCACGTATGCTTCATCATCATCGTCATCTTCCCTCATTGGGTTGCCATATTGGTCGTAGTCTTCCTCGTTGGCGACTCCATCCATTCCGATGATGCTCCTTTTGGATCTCCTCATGACAACACGGCTGGGATTGGCCGGATTGGTTATGAAGAAGCATTGTGTCATGTGCTTAGTGTGTACCCATGGCTCATTTTTGGCAGTGACGTTAACATTCATGGGAGTGCCCTTCGCGTCGGGTATAGACATGGTGGTGAAATACTTGTTTTCTCTTACGAAATCTTTGGCCCATCTGACATGGAACATCGTCGCATCGTGCATTCCAGCATAGTCAAGCTCCCAAATCTCTTCGACCCTTCCGTAGAATCTTTCAGTTGTGCCGTTGGCGTCGGTCCTGCATTGAATTGTCACCCCGGAGTTCTGGTAATCACTGTCCATGTCTTTGGCCTCCGTGTAGAATGTGTACCCATTGATGTCGTAGGAGTGATACGTCGCGAGCTTGGGCGCGGGGCCATGTGCTAAGGCATGTATTAGCAATCCGTTCGAACTACCCTCTTTCAGGGGATTTTCAAGAACTTGCTCTTTGAACCAACGCAAGAAAGTGGCGTTGTGCTCTACAGTAACTTCGTCGTCCGTCTTGAGCATCCCCTTATCCTGGTACTTCTTTGTGATGCTTTCTTTGTGTCGTGCCACATAATCATCTACCACATCCAGGTGTTGTAGCACTACTAAGTTAGCCATGTCAAAGTTGTTCCGTCGATCCGAGTAGTCCACGTGCAATTCCCTCCAGCCGTTGTTATGACCATCTCCTTCGAGCTTCCCATTGTGCTTCTTGACGGGAAAACCAACAACACGGCCTCCGACGCCTATATAATTCTCACAAAAGGAGACACACTCATGCGTCGGATACCCCTGGACGATGCTCCCTTCGGGATGGGACATGTTATGAACGAATCCTTTGATGACCCCATTCATCCTCTCAAATGACATCATGTTGTGAAGAAATGTCGGGCCGAGGTCGATGATGTCGTCCACAATGTGGACACACAGATGCACCATGACGTCAAAGAACACGGGGGGGAGTAAATCTCAAGCTCACATAGTATGACAAAAATCTCTTCCTGTAGCCTTCGAAGCTGCTTCACACTTATGGACTTTCAGGAGATAACGTCGAAGAAGTTGCAGAGACTAGTAAGCGTGTCATGGATGTGCTTCTCCATTATCCCTCTAATGGCAACCGGGAGTATCTGCGTCATCATCACGTGACAGTCATGAGATTTCATCTTGCTGAACCTTTTCTTCTTGGGGTCTAGAAATCTGCTTATCTTCCCACAGTAACCGGAACTGACTTTGATTCCCATAAGGCACTTGATGAATTGATCGATCTCCTTCGCACTTAAGGTGAAGCAAGAAGGGGGCAATAATTCTCCTCCTTCTTGTTGACTTTTCTGCCCCTTTCACCCTCATCCATCTCTGTCTCCGTCTCCTCCATTGACTTTTTACGGTGGAGATCTTTCCTGATCTTCAAATCTTCCAAGTCTTTCCTTGCCTTCGTCCCATCCTTGGTCTTCTCCGGCATGTTCATCAGTGTGCCAAGCAAGCTCTCGAGGACATTCTTCATGATATTCATTTGACCAAGGCAATGAGGCGTGTCGTGATTGGGCCAGTACTCCAAGTCCCAGAAAACAGACCTCGTTTTCCATACCTTCAGCAGCAGCTCCGGCGCCTTTTTGATCTTTCCCAGCGCGGGGCATTGTTCCTAGTTTCTCAACAGCTTGTAGATTTCTGCGTCGCTCCTCTTACATGGAGGTACTCGAAGCTCATCCAACCCATTGAATAGATATCCACGCTTTCTCCATGGGTCATCCTTCTCGAGCCATCTACGATGCCCCATGTACACGATTTTCCCAGACCCGCCATCTTTTGTTGACGTAAGCTACTGAGACATTGTATCATCCATGAACCTCATGCATCCGTAGTATCTGTGGCACACCTGGCTTGAGGTGTACCCGTAACCGAGATAGTCATGCACCGTCGTCATCAGCGCGGCTCTCATATGGAAATACTCTCCTTTGTTGGCGTCCCATGTCCATGCTGGTGTTTTCCATAACATGTCTAGCTCCTCTTGCAGAAGCCCCATATATAGGTTAATACTATTTCCCGGTTGTTTCAGCCCTTGAATCAGCATGCTCATGTATATGTACTTTGTCTTCATGCACTTCCATGGGGGGAGGTTGTACATCCATACAAACATGGGCCATGTGTTGTGGTTGGTGTTCTGGTTTCCAAACGGATTCATGGTACTCGCACCAAGCACGATGTTCCTTGGATCTTCTGCAGCAAATCCATATACGGCGTTGAATGCTCTCCACTGGCTACCATCTATGAGGTGTCTCAGCTTCGGATCATCTCCATCGTCGGGCTTCTTCCTCTTCGTGTGCCAGCGCATGAGCTTTGCTTCCTTAGGATCTACGAAATACCGCTGTAGACGGGGAGTGATCAGAAAGTACCATACAACTTTCTGAGGAGCTTTATTTCCTACCTTCTTGTATCGAGAAGCATTGCACACTAGACAGCTGGTTTTTTCCACGTGCTCCCCCCGATAAATGACGCAATCGTTGATGCATGCGTGGTACCTAATGTGCGACAAATCAAAAGGGCAAACGATTTTCTTGGCCTCCTCAACACTAGTAGGACACAGGTTCCCTGTGGGAAGAACTTATTATGTGGATACTTCAAATGCTCATCGAGGCTTTTGTCTGTCCATTTGTTTTTGGCCTTCGTCTTCAGAAGTTCGAGCGTGAAACTCAAGCGGGTCACCTCGGGATCGCAACCGTCATACAATGGAGTCTTTGAGTCTACTTCAAGTTGCGCCAGCTTGGCCTCCTCTCTAGAAGCAACTCTCTCGCTAGTCGTACTCTTGCGAAGGAGGTCTTGAACATGAGGGTCCTTGTAACAGCCCGAGACCGACGATCCAGAAGATTCCAGAAGATTCTCCTTTTATTTCCATTCTCGTATGTGTTTCGTTTGGTTGTTGCATTCATCATCGCATCATTCGCATCATCTGCATGGCATTCACTTGTTTTCGAAAACTTGCATCCGTTCGTAGTTGCCGGTTCTCTTTGTTCTTGCCGTTGCCCATTGAGTCAAACCACACATGCACAAGCCCGCGACATCGTTTAAATAAAACTGTTTTTAAGTGCACGCAATATATTCTTGGATTGGGTCGAAACTTGGCGTGCGGTCTTGTTATGTTGTAGGTAGACCGCCCATTTAATTTCATCGCGTTCTGAGTTCGTTTGATACCCCGTCGGTCAGTCGTAGCAGTGCGGTTATCGGTATTTTCGTCGGACGTTTCTTGGTGTTTTAAAAACTTCGTGTCACGAGCCACCATCTTCCATCTCTTACCCTCCTAGCCCCTCTGCACAGCCACCATAGCCCCGACCCTCCGCTTTCGGACGTCGAATCGACAGCCGACAGTCCGAAAACGGACAGCGGCCGTAAAGCCTAGCCCGAAAACCAATAAATAGTCCCTCCCCCTTCCTAATTGGGCAGCCAACCCTAATTCCCCTAGAATCCCGTGCCAAACCAGCCCCTTCTCCCTCCTCCAGCCGTCAGGCCCGCCCGAGCCCATCTGAGCCGGGGAAGCCCATCTGGGCCCGTCCCCGAGCTCCTCCCATGCTCCCATGGAAGCTCCCATGGTGCCCGAGCCCTCCCGAGCCGCAGCTCGCGCCGCCCTGGCTGGAGCCGCCGTCGCCGAAGCCCCGTCGGTCACTGGACCTCCCGCTCCTCCTTCTCCTTCCTCTTCCCTTTCCTCCTTCTCCTCTCCTCACCCGGCCCCTTCCTCTCTCTGCCTGCCGCAGGTTCTCTATCGCCGGTCGCTGCACCTCGCCGTAGGGAACCGGTCCGCCCCCGTCGGATCTAGCCATCCCCGGCCTCCTCTCACCGCCTCCGGCCCAGCCCCGCAGGAGTCTTGTAGCCGCCGCGCCTCGTGTTGGCCGCCGCCGCCGGCACCCTGCCTCGCTCGGGAGCGAGCGAGGGTTCGAGGGGAGCGCTCGCTCCCAGCCGCGCCGTTGACCAGCGTCGCCCCCGCGTGGGCCGGCCCAGCGCCCAGCCAGCTCCCTCCGATCCAGCTCCCCTGCCACCGACCGGCCCAAGTGGCCTCATGAGCAGCCTAGCCCCCCTTTTTTGCGCTTTTATTTTTATTCCATGTATAACCATTGCATGTTTTAAAAATCATAAATAAATAATCGTGCACCGTTTCGAAATAATTTTAATATGTAAAATGGTTAGAAAAAGGTGTAGATCATTAATATGTCATTTTCATCAATGCCTAAATTGTTTAACATATCATTTCCTACTATTTTGCGTCATTGACATGAGTTTGTATTTTCGCATATTCATTTAACGTGCATCGGAATTAATCCAACCATACATTAAAATTGTCATATCATCGACATCGCATTTTCATGCATGTTAAAGATGTTGGAAGGTTGTTTGCATTCAATTTGGATTAATGAATTGCTATAAGGTAATTAGGCTTATTACTTGCATAATTAATTGTAATTAATTTTCTACAAGAACCTATGCATATTATATATGTTTTCGGGATAGAACAATCCATAGAAATTATCTATGCATTTAGTTTTGTCATTTGAGCATTTTGTGTGCATGACATTATTGCCGTGATGCCCTTTTGTTATTTTCGTGTGATTTAATCCATGCATGATATGATATAATTTTGAACATGAGATATGCCATTGAATATGTGTCCTAGCCCCTAGACATTTTGCTTGTCATAGAAATGCATGTTTAGGTATTATTTTGTTGATGACAACTTGCTATAAAATTCTGCTGTTTTGAGGGTCCAAAATATTTCTAAGTCTGGAATCAGTAATATTTTGTTGCTGTCTTGCCATGTGTTTTGCTAGTGATCTAGACCTCTTTTGTGGTTGATGTTTATTAATTCATGGTTCTTCAATGATCATACATGCATTACATTACATGTTGGATAGCTTGTCACATCAAAAATTATGTTTTTATAATTTACCTACTTGAGGATGAGTAGGAATTAAGCTTGGGGATGTTGATACGTCTCCAAAGTATCTATAATTTTAGATTGTTTCATGCTATAATACTATCATTCTACGATACTTTTTAGGCATTTATTTGTGAATTCATATTATTTATGAGCACAAACCTATTAACTGAGTGCCTAGTGCCAATTGTTGTTTTCTGTGTGTTTTTGGTTTTTTACATTTACAGTACCAAACGAAGTCAAATTGCCATGAAGCTTTTTTATGATTTTTTCTTGACCAAAAGAAGACTTGGAAGCTTTGGGAGAAGATCGGATGCTGGACGAGAGGGGTAGCGCACATCAGGGCGCCCACAAGGGGTTGGCCACGCGCTGTTGTGTGTTGGCTCCCCCTGGCATCTCCCGGCGCCCCTCTCTGGCGTATAAAATATAATATATTGGGAAAACCATAGAGAGCCTCCCGAAACACTTCTCCGCTGCTGCGAGTCTCTATTCTGTCGTGTGCCCATCGGGAGCCCTGTTCCGATGCCCTGTTGGATGGGGGGATTGATCATGGAGGGCCTCTACATCAACCTTGCTGCCCCCATGGTGATGTGTCAGTAGTCTACCACAGACCTACGGGTATGCAATTAGTACCTAGATGGCTCTCTCTCTCTCAATCTTCAATACAAAGTTCACCGCATTTTCGCTGTGATCTATTCGATTTTATCTTGTTGTACGGTGTGTTTGTTGGGATTCGATGAATTGTGGGTTTATGTTCAGATTGTTCGTGAAATTATATTCATTTCCTTGCTGGTACTTCTTTACATATGCATGATTATATGATAACTTCGTAATCTTTTATCCAGTCTATTGAAATAGTTTGGCCAATTAGATTGATATTTCTTCAGTGGGAGAGGTGCGTTGTAGTGGGTTCAATCTGGCGATGCTCTGTATCCCAGTGATAGAAAGGGACAATACACGTCTTTGTATTGTCGCCACTAAGGAAAAAACTATGGGGTTTATTCATATTTATTGAATCTACTTTGTCTACATCATGCCAATGTTCTCCAAGCATTACTATAAGTTACTTAATACTCTAGATGCATGCTGGGTAGCGTTTGATGGGTGAAGTAACAGTAGTAGATGTAGGCAGGAGTCGATCTACTTTCTTGCAGACATGATGCCTATATGTAATGACCATTTACATGAACAAATATTGCATAACTTTGCGCTTTTCTATCAGTTGTTCAATAGTAATTTGTTTACCCACCGTATGCCTACTTCATGAGAGATGCCACTAGGGAAAATTATGGCCCCCGGGTCTATCCACTTATATATTTACAAAAACCTATAGTACCTTGTTGTTCTTATTTACATTTTATTATATTTTGCAATTTACAATTATCTACTATCATCTACACACTTCATTTGCTTGCATGTAACGAGTCCAAGGGGATTGATAACCCTCTTGCCTGCGTTGGGTGCAAGTGTTTGCTTCTTTGTGTGCAACCAATGAAGATGGGGGCTGCGTGCTACTCCTATTGGTTCGTTAACCTTGGTTCTCACTTAGGGAAATACTTATCTATATTGTGCTACATCACCCACTCCTCTTT
The DNA here is from genome assembly GCA_022496015.1 of Hordeum marinum. Classification (NCBI taxonomy): domain Eukaryota; kingdom Viridiplantae; phylum Streptophyta; class Magnoliopsida; order Poales; family Poaceae; genus Hordeum; species Hordeum marinum. The sequence continues at coordinate 542,129,235 of CM039673.1, read as the reverse complement.
GTGGACAACCCAACGTAGATCACAACTATCAGGAAGGATTTCTGGCGCTGTTTCCAGGGAGTATCACCAACCTACTATCAAGTAACTTCACAAAAATTATCATTCACTTGTTCAACTTTTTATTTTCTATTATATTTTCTTGCTATATAAAAACAAAAATTATCTAGGGAGATCCGTTTAGTATCCCAAAATTGCTTACCAACAGTCGGACAAGCTTGATTTAGTTTCGAGTAATAAACTAATAAATACATATATTTATTTTTACTAGTTTGCTTGTTACAATGGCTAGGTCTTCTTTTGTTCCATTTACTCCCGATAATGAGGTGCTTAATTTTAAACAAAGGGGAAGATAAAGTTCAAAATATATAGGGAATCGGATTTGTAATGCTCAAAATAAATCAATTCATAAGCAATCCTCCAACATCTTGTTTCGTAAATTCTATGTTGATATTACTAATTGGTATAGATTTGTACTTCATACTGATACCGGTGGTAATTACTTAACGAGTCACACTTCAGATGCTTTCAAGGCCATGGAAAATTTAGTTGGGCCACCACCTATTATCATTAATGAAACTATTTTGACCTTAGAAGATGTTATGCAAAGGATTGCTGTTATTGAAAATAAAATGGACACTAAAGAACATATTGAGGAGTTGGATAAAAATATTCATAATGGTATCACTCAATTTGGATCAAAGGTAGGAATTAGTTTGAAAACCTGAAAGGATAAAGATACAACTATTAATGAGTGGGTAGAGCAAGGTTTGATTAATATTGATAAAATGGAGGAAGTCATTGATAAAGTGGGTTCCACTTTCACTCCTTCCAAAACTAATGCTAGTACCTCTCAAAAGAAAAGAAAAATCCAAGTTATATATGTCCCCAAGAATGTTAGTGTCACTCCTTCCAAAAGAAACGAGGATCTTAAAATGATTAGTGTGCATCCTAATTTTATAAAATTGCTAAGAGAGCCTATTTTCAAGCCTCATATTTTTCCTAAGCATGTTTGTGTTATTGAGGAGCTTGATAAGAAAGATGACAACACTTGATCATATGCATTTTTCCTAGCTAGGGGTGTAAAACAATAGCGCTAGTTGGGAGGCAACCCAATAGTTATCTTATTTTCTTGCTTTTTTACTTTCTATTTGTTTTTATAACATGATTATTTATACTATAATGGTTGTGTTTTTATGTTTAAATTAGTGTTTGTGTCAAGCAAATCCGTTGGGATGACTTGCATGATGAGTAGAATTGATACGGTGCAAAAATGGAAACTTTAGTGTCTAGTCTAGAATTTCTCCGATTTTACTAGGACATCTTTTCGATCTGAAATTTTTACAAATTAGTGCTATAAATTCCCTAGGTTTTTCTAATTTTTAATAATTTTTGGAGTTACACAAGTATGGTTTCTTTATAGATAATTACAGACTATTTTGTTTTAGACAGACTCTGGTTTTGCTTGCATAGTTTGCTTGCTTTGATGATGCTATGGATTATATCAGGGGGTATATCTTTTATAAGTCATGGAGAAGTTAGAATATAGTAACTTATGCAATAATGAAATATGAATCAATTTATAATAGTATCTAATGTTTATGGTTCGCCTATTATACTAATGGATCTCACGAAGGTTTCTGTTGAGTTTTGTGCGTTGATGTTTTCAAGTTTTGGGTGTTATCATGATGGATGAAGGAATAAAGAGCGACAAGAGACTAAGCTTGGGGGTGCCCAAGGCACCCCAAGTCAAATTCTAGTAAGACTCAAGCGTCTAAGCTTGGGGATGCCCAGGAAGCCATTCCCTCTTTCGTCTCACTCCATCGGTATGTCACTTGGAGCTATATTTTTATTCATCACATGATGAGTGCTTAAAGGTATATCTTTAGATCTTGCAATTATATATTTTAGTTTCTTGTTTTTCACTATTTCGGTTTTATAAAAGAAAACTACAAAAAAATGGAGTTTAGGTTGCATCAATTGTTTCTTCTTTTTAATGTCTTTCGTGAAAATGATGGTTCAAACAATTGTGATCATTTGGTAAAGGAAGAATTTATGAAAAATACTTAATGAGAATTCCTTGAAAGATGAGCATGATAGCAATATTGTTAGTATGAATTTTCCGAATATCCATGATGCTAATGATATGCAAAGCCACAAGCTTGGGGATTATATGTTTGATGAAGATGATATTTTTAGTCCCCCAAGTTTTGATGAGCAAAACTATTATGATGATAGCATGCCTCCTATGTATGATGATTATTGTGATGAAATGTAAGCTATAAAGAGTGATAGTAACCATGAAACTTGTTATCATGATTTTAATATTCAATTTGGTTATGTCAATCAAGTGTCACATGACAGTTATTTTGTTGAGTTTGCTCCCACTACTTTGAATGAGAAGAATTTTGCTTGTGTGGGTAGTAATAAAAATTCTATTCTTGTGAATCATGAAAGGAATGCTGTATTTAACAGTTATATTGTAGAATTCCTTCATGGTGCTACTGAAAACCATTATGAGGGAGGAACTTATGCTTGTAGGAATTGCAATAATATCAAGTTTCCTCTCTATGTTTTCAATGTTTTGAAGTTGCACTTGTTTTGCCTTCCTATGCTAGTTAATTCTTGATACCATAAATTGTTTTCTCAGAAAATCCCTATTAATAGGAAGCGGGTTAGACTTAAAATGTGCTTTTCATGTGATTCATGATGCTCTCTTGCATGTTTCAACTACTACCCTATATGCGCATCATTGAAATCATCATGCCTAGCTAAAAGGCACTAAAGAAAAGCGCTTGTTGGGAGACAAACCAACACTTTTACTTTATGTTTTTGTGTGTTCACATGATTAATATACTTTAATAATAATGTTTTGTGTCTTTTATTACAATCAAGTGCCAAGTAAAGCCTTTGGGAATAGTGTGGATACTTGCTTGTTCGATTGTGTGCAAATAATAGAAAGTTTTGTGTCCATTATATGAATTATATGACTTTATTGGAGTGTCAAAAAATTCTGAACTTTTTACACAAAATTTATATGCAAATTAAATGCATTTTACCTATTGTTTAGAATTTTTAGAGTGATGGAAGTACGGTGATCATTCACATCTTTACAGATTGTTCTGTTTTTGACAGATTCTGTTTTGCATGCATAGTTTGCTTATTTCAAGTATTTCCATAGCTTATATTTGGTGATATAAATTGTGGTAATGATGGAATACAGTAGGTATTATGTGAGAACAATTATGAATCTTTTCTTGACAATACCTAAGTGAATGATCTATCTTTACTACATTAACCCAGCTCATGAAGTTTCGTTAAGTTTTCTGTGATTGATGTTTTCAAGTTTTGGGTGAGCGACCGACAGCAAGGACCTAATATTGGGGATTACCAAGTCACCCCAAGGTAATATATAAGGAAGACTCAAGCATCTAAGGTTGGGGATGCCCCAGACGACACCCCCTCTTTCATCTCCAACATTATCGGTACATCTTACTTGGAGCTATACTTTTATTCGTCACATGATATGTGTTTTGCTTGGAGCATCATTATAATTTTTTGTTCTCTGTTAGATGTTATTTATAATCTTGTTTTTGATTAAAAAATTCCAAGAATTGCATTAGGATGCTTGCCTTGCATGTTTTGATATGTGTTGTGTAAAAACATAAGCTTTTCTGTAGTATTTGAATTTTCATATTTTACTGGAATGTGAAAAGCTTCTGAAATTTTTACAAAGTGTTGTCATATAAATTATTTATCATGTCCTAAAGTTTGATAATTGTTTTAGTAACATAAGGACACTATCTTCATAAATTGTCACAGATTGTTCTGTTTGGACAGATTGATGTCATAGTTTTGTTATCTACTTATCCTATATTTTCCATAGTCTATATTGGTAGATATAAATTTTGGAAATTATAGTAAACAGTAGTGATGTTTGAAATTATTATGCAACTTGTATTGGCAGTACATAACAAGTTGATTTATTGTTATGTGCACTAACCTATCTCATGAGTTCTTTTGAAGTTTTGTGTGGATGAAGTTTTTGAGAATAGGTCAAATCGGGATATGAGAGGATTGAATGATATACAAAAGCTCAAGCTTGGGGATTCCCAAGGCACCACAAGTCAATATTTAAAGAAGTCTCAAGCATCTAAGCTTGGGTATGCTACGCATCCCACCTCTCTTCATCAACAAATTATCGGTTAGCCTATGTTCAGCATAAATTTTTATTTGACCACATGATATGTGATATTATTTGAGTGCTATTTTTCTTTTGCTTGATGTCTAAATAAAATACTCAGATCTGAAAATCTTTATTGAGAGAGAGCCTCACATATATACTTGATTGTTTACCTACTCATTGATCTTCACTTATATCTTTTGAAGAGTAGTTTGATGTTCACTCTTGAGCTTCACTTATATCCTATGAGTAAATTGTGAATCAATGAATTGTCATAAATATGAAATTATCAATGTGCTTTATGCTTAGTAGTAGCTTCACATCTGGTTTAGAAAGTAAAATCTATTGAAGTTTGACAATCACATATTGGTCATACAAGAAATTTGTGAATGATTAGTATAAGGAAGAGAACTTTCACATACAAATATATTATCTTGGAAATATTCTATGATTGTGAATACCCATTAATTATTTTCAAACTTCAGCAAATTAGTTGAAGTTGGACTAGGAAGACAGTGCAATGAGTTATGGTTGTGTATATTTGCATAGAGGTTATATTGTTATGGATCCTCCAACATGTGGTGTTTGCTTATGATCTTTTGCTAGCCAAAAATCCATACTAAGTAGAGATACTACTTGTGCATCCAAAAATCCTTAAACCCAGTTTCTTGCCATGAGAGTCCACTATACGTACCTATATATGGTATTTCACTGCTATTTGAAGTAAATTTGCATGTGCCACCTCTAAAATTTCAAATGAACTTCTGTTTTGTGTGCCTGGACCTATCATGGAGTGACAGGGGGCGGTTAGTATCTTTCTTGTTAAGTGGGTTATTCTCATGATGAGTGTTTATTCACTCATTCTTGCATGAGAGGGGCGGCAATAGGGATTCCCAGTCCCGAAATAAAAAATGCAAATAATTAAAAAAACTCCCCCAGGAATGTTGTTGGTATGGATGGTACCTGTGGATTCGGCTAGCTGTGGAGTGTGTTTGTTGGTGGAGGGGGAGTAAACCTTTACTTTTACCGCATGGGAACCGCCGCTAATGTGTTTAACATGGAAGATATTTATAACTCTTGGCCGTAACATTGACAGGAAGGGTGCACCTCCCAAAATTATATTTATCTCTATTTTAAACAATGAGCTCTAGCACATATACAAATCCCTGCTTGCCTCTACGAAGGGACAATCTATTTACTTCCATGTTATTTACTTTTCATGTTGAGTCAACTTCTTATTCCAACCTACTTCTATTAGTAGGCAAGCATCACATGGTGGGGAAATATCTAGGAACATATGGCCAGTCAAATATATTTGATCATGACTTATTATTGTTGTCAATTATCTCTATGATAAATGAGTTGGGAGGCGAAACATCAAGGTCCTATCTTTCTATGTGTTCAATGGATGCCATTTGTTCTAAAAATATGCTTTGAGTACTGGCAATCATAGAAAATTATATGATGATTGAGTATGTGTATCTCTTACTTAGACTTTGTTGAGAATAAGTTGAATTGCAATTCTTTGGTGACTAAGAACATAGGTTGTTGAGTTTCAAGAAAATTATTATTTGAACCATAACATGTGAATTGGTTGATAATTTATCATTATGAATTTTATGAGAAAGAGTTGCTGTTATGATGCTAGGAAAAATGATTGAAATTATCATTGATCAAACTTATGCACTATGCTAGCATTCACACTTCATAAATTATTTATTATAGCATTTACCTACTCGAGGATGAGTAGGAATTAAGCTTGGGGATGCTCATACGTCTCCAACGTATCGATAACATATGAACTATTCATGCCATATTCACCTATGTTTACAATACTTTTTTATGGTTTTGATGAACTTTATATGATTTATTTAGAACTAACCCGATCTCACGTTGTTTTCAGCACAACTACCATGGTGTTGTTTTTTGTGCAGAAAATGGAAGTTCTCGGAATTGCCCGAAACTTTTTGACAATTTTTTGGAACAAAAGAGGCAGTAGATGCTTCGTAGGAGGGCCAGAAGAGCCACGAGGTGGGAAACACCCACCAGGGCACGCCATGCCTCGTGGCCCACATTCGTGTGAAACCAACGACAAAAATTCCTATAAATATAAAAACCATTAGAAATAACCCCAGACTCCTTGTTCCGTCGCTGCAACTCTCTGTATCAACGAAAAACCAATCTGGAGGCATTCCAATACCCTACCTGAGAGGGTAGATCATCTTCGGTGGCCATCTTCATCATCCGGGCAGAGGCCATGATGAGCAGGGAATAGTCCACCTTCAGGGCTGACGATTCGTACGGGTAGCTATTTGTTCAATCTCTCTCTCTCTCTCTCGTGTTCTTGAGATGGCACGATCTTGATGTATCACGGGCTTTATTAATATAGTTGGATCATATGGTGTTTTCCCCTCTCTATCTTTTTGTGATGAATTGAGTTTTCCCTTTGAGATTTTGTTATTATTAGATTGAATACTTTTATGGATTTGAGAGCACTTGATATATGTCTTGCATGCGGATACCCGTAGTTACATTGGGGTATTGAAGTGATTCACGTGATATATGTTATGCCGTCAACTTGCGGATTCCGGTGACCTTGGGAATCTATGCATAGGGGTTGATTGCACGTTTTCATACCATGTTCTCCGATAGAAATCTTGGGGAACTCTTTGAGGTTCTTTGTCTTAGATTGAGTATTATGAATCTGAAATTGTATGATGCGTATCGTATAATTAACTCATGGATACTTGTGGTGACATTGGAGCACATTAGAGTTGGTTGACGCGTATCATATGGTGTTATTCTAGTACGAACTCTTAGATAGATCGATCGGAAAGGATAACTTGGTTATTTTAGTACGAACTCTTGGATAGATCGATCGAAAAGGATAACTTGGTTCTTTTAGTACGAACTCTTGGATAGATTGATTGGGAAGGATAACTTTAAGGTGGTTTCGTACCATACAAACAATTTCTTCTTATGTTCTCCGCTAGATAAGAACTTTGGAGTGATTCTTCGTTGCACGTTGAGGGATGGTTATGTGATCCAATTATATTAGCATTGTTGAGAGATTGCACTAGCGAAAGTACGGACGCTAGGCCTTGTTTTCAAGCATTGCAATACTATTTGCGCTCACTTTTTTCACTTGCTACCTTGATTTTTTTTATATTTCAGATTACAAAAAACCTATTTATATCATCCATATTGCACTTGTATCACCATCTCTTCGCCAAACTAGTGCACCTATACAATTTGCCATTGTACTGGGTGTGTTGGGGACACAAGAGATTTCTTGTATTTGATTGTAGGGTTGTTTGAGAGAGACCATCTTCATCCTACAAATCCCACGGATTGGTAAACCTTAGGTCATCCACTAGAGGGAAAATCACTACTGTCCTACAAAATTCTGCGCTTGGAGGCCCAACACAAGTCTACAAGAATAAAGTTGCGTAGTAGACATCATGCCTCAAAGTGGTACCATGTTCTTCATATAGAGAGTCTCTTGTGTTGTCACTTTCATATGCTAGTGGGATTTTTTTATTATAGAACTTGGCTTGTATATTCCGATGACGAGCTTCCTCAAATGCCCGTGGTCTTCATGAGCAAGCAAGTTGGATGCACACCTAGTTAGCTTCAGTTGAGTTTTCATACACTTATAGATCTAGTGCATCCGTTGCATGGCAATCCCAACTCCTTGCATTGATATCTATTCATGACCATCTCCATAGCCCATTGATACGCCTAGTTGATGCAAGACTTTCTTCTCCACTTTTACCCCTTTGAAACCTACCACATATTCTATTGCACCTTTATGCTATATCCGTGGTTTATGTTCATATATTGCATGAGTAATAAAAAGTTGAAGCGCGTTACGAAGTACGATCTAGTGTGGTGCTTGACATTTGTATTTATGTGGTGAAGACAAAGCCATTCTATACTTATATGATAAAATGAATAGGGGGTGAACATTCTTTAAGGATCATATATTTTGAAACTTGATGATTATGTTACTTATGTTTATGAATATTATTATGTTGATGTTTATTAATTCATCATTTCTCAATTATCATACCTGTAACAGATTACATGTTGGGTAGCATATCACATAAAAAAATCTGTTTTTATCGTTTACCTACTCGAGGACGAGCAGGAATTAAGCTTGGGGAATGGGATCTGGTACGTCTCCAACGTATCTATAGTTTTGATTGTTCCATGTTATAATATTATTATTCTAGGATACGTTTTAGGCATTTATTTGCCAATTCATATTGTTGTTGAGCACTAACCTATTAACCCAATGCCAAGTGCGAGTTGCCGTTTTCTGCGCATGCTTTTGCTTTTCGGGTTTACAGTACCGAACAAAGTCCAGTTGCCATGAAACTTTTTTATGATTTTTTCTGGACCAAAAGATGATCTGGAAGGTTCGGGATAAGATCGAAGGCTGCACGAGAGAGGCAACACACATCAGGGTGCGCCTAGGGGGTGGCCGCATCCTGTTGTGTGCTGGACCCTCCTGGCGCCTCCCAACACCCCTCTCTGGCCTATAAATTCCACTATATCCCAAAAACCCTAGAGAGCCTCCCGAAACACCTTTTCCGCCACCGCAAGTCTCCGTTCCGCCATGTGGCCATCTGGAGCCCAGTTGCAGTGCCCTATCGAAGGGGGGATCGATCACGGAGGACATGTACATCAACCTTGCTTCTCCCATGGTGATGTGTGAGTAGTCTACCACAAACCTACTGGTCCGTATTTAGTACCTAGATGGCCATCTCTCTATATATTGATCTTCAATACAAAGTTCACCGCATCTTCGCAGTGATTGAGGGAGTCCTGAATTAGGGGGTCCTCGAGCTGCCGGTCTATTTCTATAGGCCGGATAGTGGGTCGCTTTGTAATTGTCAATGAAGGCCCGAAGACTATGACACAACAACCAAGATGGAAGTCTCCTCAGGCTGTGACGTGTACTCCAAGAACACGATGATGAGTTCGACATATTCTTTCCCTGGTGTACCCAACATTGTGTAAATCCCTAGATACCCCAGGTGCTTATATAAATCGGAGGGTCTTAGTCTATAGGACAAGTTAAGCTCATTACTCCTAGGGTTTTAGACCATATCATACGAGGTAGATCAACTCTGTACTCGATACTCCATCATCAATACAAAACAAAGTAGGACATAGAGTTTTACCTCCATTAAGAGGGCCCGAACCTGGGTAAACATTATCTCCCTTGTCTCCTATTACCCATCGATCTAAGACCCACAGTTCGAGACCCCCTACCCGAGGTCTACCGGTTTTGACACCAACTTTGGTGCTTTCATTGAGAGTTACACCATGGGATCATAAAGAAGATTGATGGCTCACTTGATTATCAGTAATGAAGTCTGTAACAAGGACGTTTTCATCCCCGAATAGATGTACACTTTCGGCGACATCGTACTGCACGCGGATGCATCCGACTGCCTTGGCTGGGTCGGAAGTTTCGCCCCTTGTTAGGAGTTTAGGTTCGTGAACTTGGAGTTCATCGCCGACTCCCGAGGGGATCTTGTTTTAAAAAACATATTGACCCCTCTCGAAGAGCTCGCGAGCTCCAATACCATATATCCAATGGTGGAGGATCGCACTATAGAGGCACCCTCCACCTCGGATCTAGCCCTAAAGCCCGATCCCATTAACACATCCGGTTCCTTACCGGACGAAGAGCGCCAGGGCATGTCCTTAGAAACCCCGAGTGAACATCATTATGGAACGACCCAGCGCACTCCGGGAGTATCGATCCCATGGATGTCTCGTCTTTAAACAAGTTACTGGAATGAATCCAAGCCATGGGAATATCCAATGACCAACCTTCAGTCTATGACCAGATCGGGCTTAAATCTGATGACAGGGAAATCACATTCCATATGTCACACATCTGGCAGCTACCATTGGATGTTCTGTCGAAGGCTCGTCGTCTCAACATCTGGAGCTGAGGATGGCCTATGTCTCGACATCTGGCCACGATGAATTCTTACCGAGTTCGGAATCCGGACTCAGTCTCGGGGATAGTTCGGAAGTAATTCCCAATCTAGCCTCCAACCCTGAGTAAGGATAGAAAAGTTCGGCCGACATCCTGGGTCACGAACTTGGCACGCCGAACATCGTAACGATGCAAGACTTGAATGACGTGGCTCCGAACTCTTGATCTGTCAGGCTAAGAATTTTTCCCACCCACTGCCCACGTCGAGTACTCTCCAACCAATTCGGGGAAGACCGTCATATGGGATCTGTTGTATGTCATACAATGACATGAGGAAACAATCAACCACTACTGGGCTCGATACCTCCTAAAAGCAAGATGGTGGACTGTAGTGATCAGGGGACCATAGCTATTTTCCTGCACAACTATCGGGATGAACAGATACTCAATGCCCTCGCTCGTCGCCACATCCGAGACTTCACTGAGCTATGGAACTAAGTGCAAAAGTAATGTGCTATGGAGAGCACCTGGTAGGCTCAACAACTAGAGTAAACCCGGGACAAAGAATCTAGAAGAACTCAGAGAAAGCATATATCCACACGAGGAACAGTCAAACAAGAGCCCACCGAGAAAAGGACTAAACCTCTTGAGGGACGCATGTCTATTCTCGATGAACTACTGGATAAACCATGCCCCATATATTCCTCTTTGCTGAATACAAATCCTACTCACGGCCTTCAAGCTTGCTGGCTCATGAGGCAAGTCGCAAAGAGCAGGGAGGACATCCTTGGTACCTCATCGCCAAACAGACGTCCCACCACATCATCTGATGACAACATCGAGATCCTAATGATCTACAAAACGTTCCCATCGAACAATCAGAGGAAGAGGTCCCTTCGAGACCTTGACCAAATATATCATGTGGCAACAACGAATTCTTGGACGAGTACAACCATAACTTTCAACGAGAAGGACGAGCCAAGAATCTACTCCAATCGAACACCTGTCGCGATGGTTCTCAGCCCCATAATAGACAATTTTTGGCTTAACAAGGTGCTAATGGATGGAGATAGCGGCCTAAACCTCATCTATGATGATACACTGGACAAAATGCAATTCGGCAGATCTCGCGTTGAACACAGCTCCACTACCTTTCGGGGGATTTATCCCCGGAAGAGAGGCGCGATGCATAGGATAAGTTACCCCCGATGTGGTATTCGGTACCCCAGAGAACTACAGGTCCGAGGAACTTGTCTTTCACATCGTACCCTTCCACAATGGTTATCACGCCCTGCTAGGGCACGAAGCTTTCACCAGGTTTCATCCCATACCGCACTACAGGTACATGAATCTTAAAATGCCAGGGCCCAATGGTGTTATTACTATTGTAAGCGATGCGGATAGAGCCCTTCGGACCGAAAATAAAACCGTATCGTTCGCCCTCAAGTCCCTATCCGAAGCCCTCGTGACCGAAGAGTTAACCGCACTCCACTCAATGGTAGATAAGGATGACGTAACCCTTAGCAAGAGGCCCAAAACCACCTCCTTCAAACTAGCGGACAAGATAGACAAATTCCAGGTACATCCAACGGACCCCAAAAAACATCATCCATTGAAGCTCTTACGTACATTCTTACGCGAGAACTGGGACATATTTGCCTGGCACCCTTCGGACATGCCAGGAATCCCACACGACCCGCAGAGCACAGCCTGAACAAAATTGCAGGCTTTAAACCAGTCAAAGAAGAACTGCACCGATTTTCTGAACCTAAGCATCAAGCCATTGGTATTGAACTGGCAAAATTACTAGAGGCCATATTCATCTGCGATATCAAATACCCAGAGTGGTTAGTGATACGTCTCAAACGTATCTACTTTTCCAAACACTTTTACTCTGGTTTTGACCTCTAATTTGCATGATTTGAATAGATCTAACCCGGATTGACGCTATTTTAAGCAGAATTGCCTTGCTATTATTTTTGTGTAGAAATAAAAGTTCTCGGAATGGGACAAAACTTTTTGTGAATTTTCCTGGGAATTATAATGAATTATGGAGCGAAGACCTGCCCGAGAGGGGGTGGCAGGGGGCCACAACCATCTGGCCGCGACCCCTAGGGCGTGGCCAGATAGCTTGTGGGGCCCCTGTGGCTCCTCCGACCCTATTTCCAGTCCTATTAATTCATAAGCGATGAGAAAAAATAGAAGAGAAGATTTCATCGCATTTCATGAGATGAAGCCGCCGCCACCTCCCGTTCTTCCTCCGGAGGGCTGATCTGGAGTCCGTTTTGGGCTCCGGAGAGGGGGATTCGTCACCATCGTCATCACCAACCCTTCTCCATCAACCCTGCCATGATGCTCACCACCGGGAGTGAGTAATTCCTCTGTAGGCTTGCTGGACGATGGTGGGATTAGATGAGATTGACCATGTAATTGAGTTAAGTTTGATAGGGCTTGATCCCTAGTGTCCACTATGTTGTGAGATTGATGTTGCTATGACTTTGCTATGCTTAATGCTTGTCACTAGGGCCCAAGTATAAGATTGATCTGAAGATATTATGTTTTCATGAATATAAGATTGATTTGGATCCTATCTTGAAAGTTGTATGCACCTATTACGTGTCTTGATCCGCATACCCCAAGCTGACAATAATTGGGATTCTTTTCGGTGATTGCCATAGTTTGAGGAGTTCATGTATTCACCATGTGTTAATGCTTTGTTCCGGTTCTCTATTAAAAGGAAGCCTTAATATCCCTTAGTTTCCAATAGGACCCCGCTGCCACAGGAGGGTAGGACAAAAGATGTCACGCAAGTTCTTATCGCAAGCACGTATGACTATATACGGAATACATGACTACATTATATTGATGAATTGGAACTAGTTCGGTGTCACCCTAGTGTGTAACTATTACATGGTGAATATCATCTCAATCGTTATCCATAACTGATCCGTGTGCCTACGCTTTTCATATACTAAATCTTGCTACGTTACTATTATTGTTGCTGCTGTCACACTTGCTACAAAACTTCTACTATTACTCTTGCTGCCAAAACTGCTATTGTCACTATTACTATTGCTACTACTATTTGCCATGCTACTAAATCTTTGCTGTAGAGAGATATACACTAGTAGGAGAAACCTTATAGACAGGAGCCTACTAGTAGCGCTAGAAAAATAAAACCGCTGCTGCTAATTACCAGTAGTCATGGATTCTGGCAGCACTACAACTAAGGGATTAGCAGTAGCGCTAGGTGCTAAGAAAGCGCTACTGCTAAGGTGGCCCCGATGACCCCATCGACACTATTTATGGTAACAGCATTGGGAGGGAGAACGCGCTACTACTAAGACCACTACCAGTAGCACTTTCTGACTTGCAAGCGCTACTGCTAATGTGCCACACATAGTAGTAGCGCTTTTCCAGGAAAGCGCTACTACTAAGTACCATAGTAGCAGCGGGTTTTTGTAAGCAGCGCTACTGCTAGTTGCGGTTGCTGCCACCTTTTCACCCCCTCCCTCTCCCCCACTTTTCCCTCTTCCCTCCTTTCCCCTCTCCACTCTCCACCATTGTTGCTCTTCTTCTCTCTTCCTCCTACCTTTATAATTCTCTCCTCATTAACGTCCCCCTCCACCATAACTCTCCTCCATAAATGGCCTCTCTCACATTATCTCTCTTTTACCTACCTCTCTTCCTCTCCCCCCATTAATGTCCCCCTCCAACATAACTCCCTCTCCATTAGTTAGCTAGCTAGATTCACCTCTCCTCCCCAAGAACTAGATCTAGCTAGCTATTTATCCATCCACACGTCTCGATCGGTCTCTCTCATCATCTAATTAACGGCGTGCTCTCTCGATCGGTATCGCTCTCAGGAGATATATATAGGTGAGTAAAAAGTTGTTCATTTCAAGAATGGAAATATATGTGTGGATGTGAATATGTGTGTGAATGTGAATATGTGTGTTTGGGATATATGGAGAGATTTGTGTGAGTGACATGCCCTCGAGTTGCTTATGTTTCGTCGAGATGTCAATTTATTTCTGTTTCGGTGCATTTCGAGCAAACTCAATATGTCCTATTTTTAAGCAAGGTCATGCTAAATTTTTATATGACTTTGAAGCATGCATGCATTATTTATTTTATAACCCTTTTGCTTGTTATACCATGCAGTCGGTCATGAAGGTGAGTGGATGGAAGGTGGAGCGGTACATGCAATCCACGGTGATGGACATGTACGCAAATAATCGGACTAGGATTAGATGTCCGTGTGCAAGATGCAAGGAAGGAGTCCTTTTGGACCCTTTTGATCGTGGCACTTTGAAGGCGCACCTGCTGAAGAATAGTTTCATGGATGGCTATCATCAGTGGATAAGTGAAGAAGCCGATGATGATGAGGATGTCCACATGGCAGGGAATAACGACATGGGGCTCGATAAAGAGATGACCGATCGACACGACGATGGTGCCGGGGAAGAGTCTGGAAATGACAGCATCGGAGAAGATTCCGGACACGACGAAGAAGAGTCCGGACATGGCGGAGAAGAGGTCATGCCGCAGTGTCCGACGCTACTAAGTGCAGTCGTGCAGGACTGTCACGCCCAAGATGCGGTCCTATCCTTATTTTGGCACGAGGGCCTCGACAAGGATAGAAGCGCATCTCGACGCGTTCGCAAGAATGGATATCATTACAAGTACATGTACAGAAGAGATGAGTATATGGAATTGGCTTGCACTCGCCACAAGCTACATCAGAGTCACATCAATACAACAACATACTCAACATCATACATAAGAGCAGGGTCCGACTACGGACGAAATCAAACAATAAAATGACATCCACCATTGCCAAGATTGATGAAGAAGAAGAAGAAGAACTCCAAATCAAATTAATCAACGCGCTCACGTCAAATCATCGCATTACCTGCACCTGCAACTAGTGTTGTAGTAAACTGTGAGCCATAGGGACTCAGCAATCTCATTTCCAAGGGTATCAAGACTATTAAAGCTTAATGGGTGAGGTATGGTTAAGTGGTGAGGCTGCAGCAAGTGACTAAGCATTTATTTGAGTGGCTAACTTACGAGTACAGAAAGTAAAGTATGGTGGTCTACGCATAACGGACGTGAACTAGAAATGATCACTAACTGATCCCGAACACCTACTTACGTCAAACATAACCCCACTGTGTTCTCTTTCGCATAAGGACTCACGAAAAGAGACAGTCACGGTTACACACATAGTTGGTGTATTTTATTAGAGTTTACTTCAAGTTTGCTATGACCGGGTGTTAAACAAAGTATCCAAGTCTGCCACATAACCGCGGGCACGACTTCTTGAAAAGATTTAACCCTGCAGGGGTGCTCCAACTCATCCATCACAAATTAACCACACGCAGCGGGAATAACCTCGACCATGGATCTCATGATCTTCCTAGGCAATTCCAAAGGAAATCCAACACCTCGAGATAGCCGGAAGAAGATCAGAATTCCTCACTCAAGACGTTCGAGAAAGGTAAAACAAATCCAGCAAGGCCGCCCGATGTGTCGACGAACCCGATAGGAGCCGCGTATCTCGTTCTCAGGACACGACAGATGGGACTAGCTATAGGGAAAACCAATCCTCAAGTTGCCTCGAGGAGGCCCCGCATGCAGCCCATTTTGGACCAACACTCATGAGGAGCACTGGTCCGGGTTGTTGATTAATTATCCACGGGGTCCGGAAAGTCCCTATGCAAGTTCATTAATTATTAGGCAAATGTAGACCAATGTTGGGCCTTGCCAGATAAGTTTTATCCCAAAACTAAAATCAAGGGGGGGCCCATAACAACCCTGAGCATGTTAGGAGCTCTCAATTATGAACATAACACCGGTTCACAAGTAACTAGGGGCGTAAAGAGTGGAACAAAACACCAAGCAAAAGGCCAAGCCTTCCACCTTTACCAAGTATATATGTGCATTAAATTAAATAGCAGCAATATTGTGATGTAACAAAAGAAGGTCCATGTTGACACATGGAAGCATAGCACCTGCAGCTAGAAATGCTAATAGAAGGGCTGAGCAAGCGGTAACATAGCCAAACAAGGTTTGCTGGGATGTGGAGAGGTTAAAGGCTTTCATGGCAATGTTGGGAGGCTTGACAAACAAGTGGTAGGTAGCGAGACATATCGATAAAAGTGGAACAACTAGCATGGCAATGATGGTAGTGGTATCCAGGGAAATGTGTCATCTTGACTGAGATCCCGCTCGAAAGAAGACCGAGTCCATGAAGAAGACGAACCAACATAGTCAAACGAATCCTCACACTCCGAACGCTTTCGGAACTCTATCGAGAAGAAGCAAACCGAAACAAACAATCAACACAAGATACACCACAACATATGCATGACACGATGCACATACAAATATGATGCATGTCTGATTTAATTATGCAAGGCATGACAAGCACAACAATCAACTTCTACATATTAAAGTGAAGCTCAATATGCAATAAGTTGCATATTGACGAAACTCCACATTTGAATATTTAGTTCACTCTTGTTAGGTACACGACAATATTAAATGTTGTTAAACATGCAAGAGGTGAAGCATGAGTAAACTATCTATCTAGGCATCTTAATGAGGCCGGAAACAACTTATAGCATTTCCGAAACGACCTCATATGTTAATTTCGAAATTGGTCCAGATCTGAACTAATCATATTTTATATTAGTTAAACAGCAAAATAAAGCATACCATGTTATTCTACACGTCATTCTAGTCGATTTACATATATGGAACACCTCAAACGGAGCTACGGCCTAAAAGAAATGAGCAAAACAAGATGCACATGTCATGAATGCAAATGCATGGAAAACACAATCACAAACATTTTAAAACATGAATGCAGCAAGTTATTATGAAACGACATGATATTCTAAGCAAGTTTCATATGCAACATGTTCAAAACGGAGCTACGGTTCAACCACAAACACCAAACAAGTTAAAATAACCAAGTTATCCTTTCCGATCGATCTACCTAAGAGTTCGTACTAGAATAACACCATATGATACACATCAACCAACTCTAGTGTCACCTAGATACTCCGATGTCACCACTAGTATCCATGAGTTAATTATACGATACACATCAAACAATTTCAGATTCATAATACTCAATCCAACACAAATAACCTCAAAGAGTTCCCCAAGATTTCTATCGGAGAACATGGTATGAAAACGTGCAATCAACCCCTATGCATAGATTCCCAAGGTCACCGGAATCCGCAAGTTGACACCATAACATATATCAACTAAATCACTTGAATACCCCAATGTGACTACAGATATCCGCATTCAAGACATATATCAAGTGCTCTCTAATCCATAAAAGTATTCCATCCTATAATAACAAAATCTCAAAAGGAAAACTCAATTCATCACAACAAGATAGAGAGGGGAAAACACCATACGATCCAACTATATTTAAAATGTCCGTGATAAATCAAGATTGTGAAATCTCAAGAACACGAGAGAGAGAGAGAGAGAGATCGAACGCATAGCTACTAGTACAAACCGTCAGCCTCAAGGGTGGAGTACTCCCTCCTCATCATGGCCTCCGCCGGGATGACGAAGATGGCCATCGGAGATGATCTACCCTCTCCGGTAGGGTACTAGAATGCCTCCAGATTGGTTTTTCGTTGATATACAGAGCTGTAGTGGCGGAACGAGGAGTCTAGGGTTATTTTTGATGGTTTATATATTTATAGAAACTTTGGCCTTGGTTTCATGCGAAGGTGGGCCACGAGGATTTTGTAGAGCACAGCACATAGCTGCTAAATGGGCTAGCCCATCTCTTTGAGGCTCTGTCGTTCGGCTGTGTGAGTCATCAACAATTCGACACACTCAAATTGGGACTATCTATATGCGGCGATCACGCACCCCTGGCCCCTGTGTTGCTACTTCGGCTGGCCCACATTGAAAGGTTATAGAAACTTTCTAAACCATTTTTCTTTTGTTTTCGCCTTTTCTGGGTTTACTATTTATTCCTGTTTTTTAAAACTCTGTTTTTTATCCTTTTCATTTTCCTTTCCCCTTTTAAAATTCATGAATATTTCTTGAATTAACAAGCTTTTTTTAAGACCTGTACTTAAATCTTGTGAATATATCTTTAACAATTGGGAATATGTTTTGCATATATGAACATTTTTTCAGATCCATAATTTTTTTAAATTAATGAATATAGTTGTCAAAAAATTAATGTGATGTAATGTGCATTTTTAAATCCCCCAAAAAATTAAGTACATTTTTTGAAAAACGAACATCATTCGAATTTGTGAACGTTTGCTTTTGTTTCGTCCAGTTTCCTTTTTTGAGCGTTTTTTTTGGTCCAGTTTTTTTTTTGAGCGGTTTTTTTAGTCCGGTTTGTGAACGTTTGCTGGTTCCCAAGTCCGAAACACCCCCTATGTGCCGCAATAGGATGTTTGCTTCTTTTTTTCTTTCAAGAATCCATAGGGTGTTTGCCGGGAACAGCACGCGCCGGCCATCGTCGCGGTTATCGGCCCATCCGTCGCCCTCCTCCAGCCAACCCGTCACCCCAGAGGCCCAGACCCCACTGGCTCACGGGCCAACCGCCAGCCCGGCCGCCGCGGCCAATCCGCGTGCGCGCCTGCTCCCTCCCCTTGTCCGTCCGCCCCGTCCCGTCCGTTTCCTCCTCTCCCCACCCGGACCCACCAGCAGCCACACCAGACCAGACCAGACGAGCAGCCAGCAACCCAAGCCGCAGCGAAACGAAGCCTCGTTGACTGCTTCTCCTTGTCCTGCCTACCACCCTCCCTCCCTCCCTCCTCGCCTTCCCCGAACCCGTGCTTCCGCCTTCCGCTTCCCCCAACTCCCCTCCCCTCCGCTCCGCTCCCCTCCGGACCTCGCCGCCGGCAGGATCCTACCCCTCGCCTCGCCCGCACGGCCCGCAGGTGAGCCGCAACCGTCTCCCCGCGCCTATATTCCTCGCTGTTTTTTCTCGGCTGCTGCTGCCGCCGCGTGGAATTTGATGCTGCCATGGCCGTTCCCTCGATTCGATCGCCGCGTGCGGCCGCGTTCCGGGAGCCGCGTGCCGCGTGCTCCGTAGCCGGAGGCGTAGATCTGGATCAGCCCAGCCAGCGCGGGACGGGAGGGACGAAGGCCGGCCAGTGGACGGATTCAGTTAGACAGCACGGGGGTAGTACCGCTTTCGCTCTTCTGCTACCATAGTACCCTATCGGGAAATGGGGGCGTAGTGGTCTCCGCTGGCGCGCGCCTAATTCGGACGGAGGCCGCAGAGTTTCAGCGCTCAGCCTCTTCTTTGCCTGCTAATAATAGTAGTCTGCTTCGCTTTACTTTACTGTATTAGGATTCTACCCTACCCGTACCTTGAATGGATCAGGCTTCCGAATTCAAGTGCTCCCGTTCCTTTTCTGTGTGTTGTCACTGCCGCATTCGTGCTATGCCAATATGTATCACGCTTATCTTGCAACTTCCTTTTTGTACTTAACGCTTGCCTTTTGTTATTCATTCAGTGCGATTGAGCAAGCAGATCAGAGTATTTTGTGCAAGGACGGACTGTGGGTGGCTTTTCTGTGTGATTGATCAAACAGACCAGAACAATTTGTGCAACGACTCGCGGTGGCGTTTCCGTGTGGTTGATCAAACAGACCAGAGCAATTTGTGCAACGACTCCGGGTGGCTTTTCTGTGTGGTTGATCAAACAGACCAGAGCATTTTGTGCAAGGACTGCGGGTGGCTTTTGGCAGCATCAGCTAAAGGGCCAATTGATTGATGACAGTTATTGGGCTGTGGAGGATCTCTCGCCAGCTTTGCTCTTCCTTTGACATAGCCTATGTTTGATTGTGGTTAGAAAGCTCAATACATGGACAGGCACAGAGAGGACTTCAAGAGGTTGGTCATTTTTACTTCAAAGGGCACTCCTGCTATGCTTTCATAACTCTTAAAGGTCATTTACTTAAAGGAGCAATGTTTTCCTTTTCCTTTTCACATGTCATGACTGTCAATTCTTAAACCTGAATATTGTAGTACCAATTTCTCTCTGGACACCTTCCTGTAGCCTTGTATATAGTGGTAATCCTATTGCCGAGACATACGCTTTTGCTGTATAGTCCATGTCCACAACAAATATTCATGAGTTCTTCCTATGGTACCCCCTTGTCCGACACCTGTCATCTTTCTCACCGTCTTTTGTAGCTTAAAATAGGTCTTTGGCTCTTTGATTGCTAACTGTTTGATCTTCTGGTTTTGCCTGTAAAGAGTTACCTCATGTTAATTTTTTGGAAGAAACCGACAAAGCCAGCCATTTGTTTTACATTTTTCCTTAGTGTTGAACAAATGAAATGGGTTTTACCCATTTTGCTGTAAGAGTTGTGTCATGTTTGTTTCTAGAATAAACAGAGAAGCAGCCTTTTTTTTCCTTTTTACATTTTTCTTCATGCTGGAGATGTAGAAAATAAGGGAGAAATCTCAATCACAGCACTCTATCAGACGCGTTATATGTTTTGACTTGTCACTGTGCACTGTACATACACATATTTATGTTACTTTTGCTTAACCATGGGCTGTTTTGAATATGTTTTAATTATATATCAACACTCTATGCAGGTTGGATGAGTTTAGCCCTAGATCATCTGTACAATCTGAAGTGGGAGGGAGGAGCAGCCTGAAGTTCAGCATGCCTGGGTTTGGTTATGATTCGTTTAACCCACTAAGATCATTCATGTCAGGGTTGAGAAAGAGTTCTGGAAGACTCAAATCACTTAGACAGCCCAATCTATCTGGTGCTCCTAAGACAGCTTTTGCGGAAGATCTTAAATCTTTTAAGAAGAATATATTTGATCCCCAGCAAAAGTTCCTGTTGAGAATGAATAGATTTTTCTTCCTGTCATGTATTTTCGCTGTTGCAGTTGATCCACTCTTCTTCTTCCTACCCATCATCGACAACTCAAATTGCATCGGTATAGATAAGAAATTGGCAGTGACATCAACAGTAGTACGGACTATTATTGACTCTGTCTATCTTATCCGTGTGTTTCTTCAATTCCGCACTGCTTATGTTGCTCCATCTTCTCGAGTGTTTGGAAGTGGCGAGCTTGTGATTGATCCAACACTAATTGCGATGCGTTACATTAAAAGTTACTTTGTAATGGACTTCTTTGCACTGTTACCACTTCCACAGGTACTTCTTTGCATTCATGCTCTTCAATAGTACTCCCTCCGTCTCAAAATAACTGTCTCAACTTTGTACTAGCTCTAGTACAAAGTTGTACTAAGCTTGAGACACTTATTTTGGGACGGAGGGAGTATGAAGGTTATTTTACTGTCACTTGGTCTTTATCTAGAACAATGAGTCTTTTCTTTTACGGGAAAACGATAAACCTTTTAAGTGCCTTTACACTTTAGCGTTAGATATCTTTATTTATCATTTCAATAGCCCGGCTCTATGCACAGTTTTGCTGCATTAAATTTGTCCCATTAATTTGAATTTAGTATTTGACTATCCTGAACTATGATCACTGCATACTTCAAGTCATTTTCCATATTTTCCTTGAATGATCCCGTTGGTTATCGACAGATTGTTGTTTGGAGATATCTCCATAGTTCTGATGGTCCAGATGTGCTGGCTACAAAAGATGCACTGGTTTGGGTTGTCCTGTGCCAATACATTCCAAGGTTGCTAAGGATATTCCCTGTGACCAAAGATTTGAAAAGGACAGCTGGTGTTTTTATTGAAACTGCATGGGCTGGTGCTGGTTACTATCTTCTCTGGTTTATGCTTGCTGGCCATGTAAGTGATTGCTATGCTATGTATTGCTTATCCATGCCATGTGCATCTTAATCTAGAGAGAATTATCACAATTATCTCTATGTCTTGTTACATTATGATGAGTGCCTTGAGTAGAAACATTGTTGATACATTGAGATTCCTTGCATACCTGGTAGCTTTCTAAAATTTACCATCATTGCTATCTGAACTCTTCAGTTATCCTGTCAGATATGATAGTTTAAAGATTTCGTAGCACTTGGAGATTGTGCATAATACACTACATTGTAGGCATTGCCAATATGCTGACTAATTTGAAGTGTTATGTTAAGCACTTTAAACCACATTGTAGGCACTTGCTACAGTTATGGTTAGATGATTTTTGTTAGTTAACTTTTGATGGTATCCTTTTCTTCTCACATATAGTTATTGTCTTACGTCATGTTAAGCATAATGCTCTGATCATAGTTTGTCGTAGGTGATCATGTTTTCCTTGACTTATGCTGTAATTTTTCTATATGCCGTTTGTTGCAGAATGTTGGTACTCTGTGGTACTTCTTAACCATAGAACGCGAAGATAGTTGCTGGCGTGTCAACTGTCATCGCACAGATGGTTGTGATACCACCTACTTGTATTGTAGTAAGAATCATGCTGGCAATGAAAAGTATAAAAATTGGAGTACAAGTACCCCAATATTTAATCGGTGCAATGGCACTGATGATTCTTTCAATTTTGGTATCTATCAGCAAGCATTGGTGTCTGGAATACTTGGTCCAGGAAATTTTGTCTCTAAAAGTTGTTATTGCTTCTGGTGGGGATTACAAAATTTGAGGTAATAGAAAAAAATACTCCGTACATCTGTTCATTATTCCATAGGAAGTCTCTCATTGTGCACAAGAAAATATATTTGAAAAACTCTGAATTTAAACAGTTACCACAAAATGAGTCATTTTTTGCCGAAACAGAATTTCTCTCATGGCAGGAGTGTGTAAAGTCCACTTTACTCCCTGTCTCAGAAAATAATTTTTGTTAGATACTTGGATGTGCATGATGACCATTCCAGACAAACTGGACTATTGGAGTATTGTGTAGGAACATGTAAGCAACAAATGTAGTGGATCTTAGAGACCCGTAAAGGAACTACCTACCTTTCCTAACTGTGTATGCTGTGGCATACATTTAACTTGTAGAGATTATGTTTGTATGATTTGAAAGAGCATGCCAGTTAATATTGGTTATACTAATGGTCTGAAAAGCCAATGCATTAGAGCCAGATTGCTAGTGAGAATGTAAGATATTGTATATGATGTGTTATCCTGTTAGTATAACCTGGACTTACTGGTGTTAGATTAGTTTTTGTTTGGAAATATCAATATTATAACGTGACTTACCAATTCAAATATGATTACCGTGGTAACAAGAAGTTGCACCCAACTTTCTAGCTGTTTAAGCTGGCCTTCTTTCCAGCAGTACACTTTTTGATTATCGTGGTTGAGAGAACTAAAGGGAACTAGCCGCTGCCGGTTCTGGGTTTCCTGTTGTACTAGCTCAGTTCACTTGAAAATAGGGTGGTTGTATTTCATATGCGGCCTTTAACAGAATGCATATACTACTAGTCATCCAAGATGAAGAGCACAAGATCTTAAGTTCCCTGGAGCAAAAATGGCAGACCAGGAAAGAAGCAAAAACCAGCCTGATCACATTCTCCTGGCTTAGGTCATGAAATCTAGCAAAAGCTATTATGTGAACCCTGATCCTGACATGGACCTGGGTCCTTCCGCTTGGAGTGTCAACTTTGCATTCTAATTGTTGCAGGTTTATATGAGCTGCTATCATTGTTCGGGTACTTCTTCCAATGTCAAATATATAGTGTCCTAGAGACTGTATTAGTCAAATATTTTTAAAGTAATGGACTTTCGGTGTTTAGATTTTTTATATCATGGAATTCGTTTTACTAGATCTTTTGTGAATTTTACTTCCATGATAGATTATTTTTTGCGACCTTCAAAAATATTCTGATAAAAATAGCAGCCAATGTGGTAATTGTTTGTCTCCACAATGACTATTTTATGTGACTAGAGAGTACATTGCTTTTCGTTATCTTATATTGGTGATTCATTGTGCTTGCTATGTTTAACTTCCTTTCCATTTAACAGTACCCTTGGCCAAGGGTTTGTAACAAGCACATATCCCTGGGAGGTGTTATTCTCTATTGCAATATGCATCCTAGGACTGATTCTTTTTGCGCTCCTCATTGGTAACATGCAGGTAGAATGATAATGTATCCAAAACTCTCTTTTCACCCTGTTTTGCCTGATTCTAAGTTCTAACCTTGTCTTTCAGACCTACCTCCAATCAGTTGCTATACGCCTTGAAGAGATGAGAGTTAAGAAGCGTGATGCTGAGCAGTGGATGCATCACCGTTCACTGCCACCTGAAATCAGAGAACGAGTAAGGCGGTATGAACGGTACAGGTGGTTGGAGACCAGAGGAGTAGATGAAGAAAATTTGGTCCAAACCCTTCCAAAAGACCTTAGGAGGGACATCAAACGCCATCTCTGTTTGGGTCTAGTGAAAAGGGTAGGATATATATTTGGTCAGGTATCCTTGAAATCCTTTTAGAGAATCACACTGATTTCCTCTTGTTTTGCTGCTGAATAGGTACCTTTGTTTGAGAATATGGATGAAAGACTACTTGATGCAATATGTGAGCGATTAAGACCTGCACTCTACACTGAAAATGAATACATTTTGAGGGAAGGTGATCCAGTGGATGAGATGCAATTTATTCTTCATGGTTCCTTGGAGAGTGTGACTACTGATGGGGGCCGAAGTGGATTCTTCAACAAGGTCCAGCTAAAGGAAGGTTCTTTCTGCGGTGACGAGTTGCTCACTTGGGCATTGGATCCCAAGTCTGGTGCGAACTTCCCGGTCTCGTCCAGGACAGTGAAGGCTCTGAGCGAGGTCGAGGCGTTCTCCTTGCGTGCCGATGAGCTTAAATTTGTGGCCAGTCAGTTCAGGAGGCTGCACAGCAGGCAAGTTCAGCACACATTCCGGTTCTACTCCCAGCAATGGAGAACCTGGGGAGCCTGCTTCATCCAGGCGGCCTGGCGCCGATACTACAAGCGGAAGATGGCCGAGCAGCGCCGGAGGGAAGAGGAGGCAGCGAACCGCCAGAGCAGCAGCAGCAGCGGCCCGAGCCTGGGAGCGACCATCTATGCGTCCCGGTTCGCGGCCAACGCGCTCCGGGGAGTCCACCGGCTTCGGAGCAAGGCCGCTCTCCCCATTGTGAGAGTGCCGAAGCCCTCGGAGCCAGATTTTGGCGTCGACGTCGACGATGCGGACTAACGAAAACAGACCACACTGGAAAAAAAAATACCTGTGCTAATTAATTAAGATGATACTTCAGGCGTGTAGATTGTGTACAAAATTCAAAAGACGGCCGCACACGACATTCTGATGATGATTGTAAAAGTTTTACTGCTCCAAGGAGTATAGAAGATGCAAATGTATAATGCTTCAGTTTTGCTACTTGCTGGTTGCCTGAAACTTTTGATGCCTGTGCCACCTAAAGTTGCACATCACTGAGCCTAAAAATCCCGGCGTCGAAAATCCGCAAGACTGCGACTACATCGAAATGTCACCGCAACGATGAAATGGTTTGATGTTTGTCAAATATTTCAAATGTGATTTGAATTTAAGCAGTTTGACTCGGGCCGGCTGAGATTTGGAGAAGTTTCAGGTCAGGTCAGGTCAGGTGGGGAAGAGGTTTCAGGATTCAGGCGTCATCGCACGGTCGCACTCGCACCACACTCGTCTCTGCTCGATTGCGGGATGTTCTCCCTGGCGCGCCGCCACTGCCTCCTCGCCGCCCGCTTCTCCACGCTGCCGGAGGCCGCGCCACCCGCCCCTCTCGACGCGTCGGCGGTGCAGGAGACGCTCTCGCTCTACACCAACGACTGGCGCCGCGCGCTCGACTTCTTCCACTGGTCCGCCTCCCCGGGCGGCGGCAACCTGCCGCCGACCCCGTCGACCCTCTCCCGCGCCGTCGACATCCTCGGCAAGCACTTCGAGTTTCCGCAGGCCACGGCCCTCCTCCTCGCGCACCACGACCCCTCGGACACCGCCTTCCTCCGCCCGGCCCTCCGCGCGCTCCTCAACCGCCTCGCCGCCGCCAACCTCGTCGACGACGCCGTGCGGGCCTTCGAGTCCACCGCCGCCTCCGTCGGCCTGCGGGACGAGGCCTCCTTCCACCTCCTCGTCGACGCGCTCTGCGACCACCGCCGCGTCGACGAGGCCCACCACCTCTGCCTCGGCGGCAGGGCGCCCCCCCCGCCCTTCCCGCCGGGGACCAAGACCCACAACCTGCTCCTCCGCGGCTGGGCCAAGGCGCGCGCCTGGGCGCGCCTCCGCCAGCACTGGCTCGACATGGACGCCCGCGGCGTCGCCAAGGACCTCCACTCCTACTCCATCTACATGGACGCCCTCGCCAAGTCAGGGAAGCCCTGGAAGGCCGTCAAGCTGTTCAAGGAGATGAAGCAGAAGCGCCTTCCGGTGGACATCGTCGCGTACAACACCGCGATCCACGCCGTCGGGCTCGCGGAGGGCGTCGATTTCGCCGTTCGGATGTACAGGCAGATGGTTGAGGCTGGTTGCAGGCCGAACACCGCCACTTTCAACACCATCGTCAAGCTGTTGTGCAAGGAAGGGAGGTTCAAGGAAGGCTATGCGTTTGTGCAGCAGATGCACAAGGCCGGGTGCGAGCCCAATGAGCTCACCTACCATTGCTTCTTCCAGTATCTGAGCCGCCCGCAGGAGGTCCTTGCGCTGTTTGAGAAAATGCTCCAGAGGGGCTGCCGGCCGAGGATGGACACATATGTCATGCTCATAAAGAGGTTTGGGCGCTGGGGTTTCCTTCGCCCCGTGTTCTTTGTGTGGAAGACAATGGAGGAGCAAGGGCTCAGCCCGGATGCATTTGCATACAACACACTCATTGATGCATTGCTGGAAAAGGGAATGGTGGATTTGGCTAGGAAGTATGACGAGGAGATGCTCGCGAAGGGGCTCTCTCCCAAGCCAAGGAAAGAGCTAGGTACTCAATTGCCAGGAGCAGAGTCTGACAGTGATAATGCCTTGAGTGGCGTGATCTGAATTCTGACAGCTATACAGTAAAACTGGTATTAGCAAGCTCATTTATCTACTGGTTGTCATTGGATCAGAGTGTGACTGGAACAATGATGTCATGATGAGGCTCTGCGTTGATTGGGATCTAATGTGAGTTTGTGCCCAGGGCACTGAAGGAAACTAGAATGCGCAATGTTGTATTTTCGTGTCAACTTTTCATGCAGCTGTTCCTTGAAAAAACATGCGGAAGTGGAGGGACTTGGCTCAGATGTTTTGTGCACAATGTGCTTGCTGATGTGTTGTAAGAAATCCTGTTGGGCGGTTTCCCAAGTTGATGAAGGACACCTGGGTGCTGAGTTAGGCTGTTAGCCTGCTTCAACGGTTGGTACTCTGAATGGCGTATTCTGAGAGCTGGACAGGAAGATTAGTAGTACAGGTTTAGATGAGTCCCTTTGATCCGTAGTTTTATCATATGCTCATTCTGACCACCAGAAGCATTGATGCCTTTCAGCACAAAGAACATTGTCGTGAGTTGGCATTCAATCATGCATTCTAAACTGAAGTAACATGAAATAAGTGATACTGGTCTTTCTCATATTCTCACTGGTTTGTTCTCTGAGGAAACTATGGTAGTATGCGGAGGAAATCTAATGTCATGACAAAAGCTTAGAATGGCAGCATACCATTTCTGGAAGATTCATAAACTGTTTATACAAATTGCAGGTAAATGTACTCAATAGTTTTGTTACTGCAGTGAAATTTCATTCCTTTGAATCTTAATTCCAGTGTTATGCTATGCTTTTTATTGTATTATTGTTGTATTACAGGCAACATATCCTGTTCTTTATTCATTCAGTGTCCTTTCTACTGATCCTTGATGTGGCAATTATTTTCAAGTTGACTTCTCACCCGGCTTAATACGGAATGTAATGGCCATATATATAGCTTCTTAAACATCTTTTCTCTAGTGCAGGTTGCACTTTATCTAGTGTTCTTGTACTTATCTTCCTTAGGCATATATCCTTAAGTATCATTAAAATTATTGTGAGACCAAGCTTGGAAAAAATGGTTCTGCTCTTAATTTTAACTTGTAATAGAAAAAATCTTACACTTTTCTGGAGTTAACTTTCAGGCTAGATTACGTGGATACTTCTGGAAACTGCTGTATCGGGCATATCAGATACCCGAATACCCTCAGAAACATATCCGATATGTATCCCTCTATTTTCTGTTTTTCAAAAATTAAATTAATTCGGAAACCTGTGGGATACCTGCCAGACATTGGAAAACCCTATATCCCGCTATCCATACCCATGACACCCCCTCCCTCTTTCTCTCCTTATTCTGCCTCCATTCCAACCTGTGCTCGCGCCGCCGCGACACAGGTGAGGAAGGCCTGCCACTGCCAGTCCACCGCTGCTCTCTTCCCTGTTCTGAGTGCGTCCACACCAGAGAAGGAGAGCTCCAGGACGCTTCTGCTTCGTCACCTGATCTGAGTGCTGCACAGCTCCCTCTGCCGGCCAGCCCTGCTCAATCAGTTTCCAAGCTGCACTATAACTTATTTATTCTTCTCTTAAGGTCAGCAATGACAAGCACCGTTAGTTCTGGTTCTGGATCTTCTGGTTCTCGAATCAGAAGTGGAAGCTCAAACTCATATTCAGGCAGTGGAGGAGTGAATGCAGTCCAAATGCTGAATGCTGCTTGTGTGATTCCTCCGAATGCAGTCCGAAATTGTCACTTTTCTTAACTCCTTTATAAAAATCACTAAATTCTATATGTTTATATATATATATACAAATTTATCCCTGTATCTGTGTTTTTGAAAAATTGACGTATCGCGGTGTCTGTATCCGTATCCATATCCGCATCGCTGTATCCGTGCAATATAGCTTTCAGGTCTCGACAGACTGTAGCTAACCAAATTTGATTTGATAAATGGGTAGTATGAAAGTCAGCTTGGGAGGGTCATATTGATCTGTGTTCCCTTTTGAGTATATATCAATCCAGGGCAATCTTTTTCTCCATACTACATTTCTGACATCCATTGGAATTCGAATGCATTATCTCTTTCCTCTGAATTTACACGTATATGGTTAGTAGCTTAAAACCCTGTGTCGTACCCAGATCTCAGGGTCACTGTTATTAGTTTCTTATGTATTTCTGATATAGGGTGTGGCCAACAGCACCATGAACTTACCTAGAACTTGGACAAATCAGCTAGGTAACAAAAGGTATCCATATTATTAAGTTGTGAACTTTTTCTCGGGTATTTGAAAACTTTATGCTGGGGCCTGCTATGCGTCGGCCGGCGGATTTTTTAAAAAGATCCGCCGCCTCGCGAGCCGTGAGATCTAACACAATTCACCTTTCCTCTACTTTGCAACAGAGGTATTGTTGCAGAAACATTTATGACACAGCTTATGTTACGTTTTTTTTGTAACATGGGTTATGTTGCGGGTTTTTTTTTTGGCAACATAAGTCATGTTGCAGAAAAATAAATTGCAATATGGGCCGTGTTATATTTTTTTTGGCAATATTGGCATCTCCGATCTCTTCTTTGTATTCCTGCAACAGAGATCATGCTGCAGAAAACATGAAGAGAAATAGAGGAGAAGCCAGGGCGAGAGGCGTGGATCTGGTTCTAGTAGATAAGATCACGAATATGTAAGTGGTCCAAGACAGCACGTGCCAAGTGTAGCAGCCGGCAGACGCGCATGTTAGATCCACCGGCTGATGTGAAGAGTTTTCCTTTAAGCAATCTTCAAACTGTTGGAATCGGTGCTAATATGACGTAACTTGTAACAGGTGTAACTGCCCCAGCCTGAGGGGAGTTTGCCTCAAACTAGTTAGATGAAACTAGTCCTGAGGGGGTCTAGGTGGTGGTTGTGTATTGGGAATTCCTCAGTGTAGGCAAGGGACAACTACTGTATAAAACACAGATTAATATTCTTTGCCTAGCAAACATCTGAACACTGCATACTAGATGTTCTTCCTCAACGTGATAAAAATGAACTGTTAAGTTGTCAACTAAATTCCTCGAAGCAGGAGTCCTTATGGATCCATAGATCAGCATGTGCTTCAACATGTTTGCACTTTTTGACCATCATGTTTATCTAGGGAGCCCGTGGAATTTGAGTATTTGACCCTGGTGTCAGAGCTTGCTACTCTCAGTTTAATTTTGTATGGAACCACCGATACGAGTGATTCAGCCAGGATTGTCCATGTAACCTTGGTGTAAGTTCAAAATGTCACATGGAATTGCACAAGCACCACTGACTTGTAATTTGGAATGATGTGTATCTTGTAGATTATGCAGATACTTTGAATTAATTTTTTATGTTGACCTGTAGCATTTCACCCAAAGCATTGATTTGTAATTGTTTTTACCGCACCATATCAAATGGCACAAACTCGTGCAAGACAACAACTTGTTAATCGTTTTGACTAATTATTGGTTGTACATGCTGTTAGCCTCAGCCCTCAGGGTCAATTAAACTGTTGCCCAGTAATTTATCAATTTGATTAGAGTTTTGGGATGGCCTGAGAGTCAACTACTCCTTCCGTTCCTAAATACAAGTCTTTTTAGAGGTTCCACTGAGAATTACATAGGGATGCATATGACATATTTTGAAGTGTAGATTCATCTATTTTGCTTCATATGTAGTCTCTAGTGAAATATCTAAAAAGACTTATATTTAGGAACGGAGGGAGTACTTACCAATGGATACATGTGATGTGAGCATATTTGGCCCATCTGGCCGGGTTTATGGATGCTGCTGTCACTTGTTGAAATCAAGCAAAATATCACCCGAGTCCTGTCGTATTTTGATGCAGCGTTGAGAGTATCAAATATAAATATAGGCAACAGGCGCCTGGGTGAAGAGTGTCTGCCGATCTAGTGAAAGGGTCAAGATGATGACTGCACAAAGACGATACTGTACACCGATAACTCCCTGCGATGGGGATTGGGGTCGATATTGTTCTGGCCTAGTGGCAGCTTTCATAAGAAGATTTATGCATGTTTTACTAGCGGTGAAAGTCGGGGCGGCCGCACCGGAATTGTTGTTTGTCTTGCCTTGATCTTGTGTCGCGTGGGCGGCAGGCTCTCGCCGTTGTTTGCAAGGTTTTCGACCTGTTTTTCTTATAAACTTTTTTTTGATCTGTTTTTCTTCTAGACTGGAACAGTTCTCTTCTTATAAACTTGGCCCTTTATGTTTTTATAAAAGAAGGAAAAAAACTAGACTTGTTTAAACCTTGGAAAACCTCAGACTGAAGTTTGGTATCGCCCGCAACATTTTTTTCCCCAGTGCGGTGCGGGTTACAATTTCTCCAGTGTTTTTATACTTGTTATTATGACAGAAGTAAATGTTTCATATCTTATGTGGCAATTCCCTGTGTTGGAACGGGGTCAGTGAGTCACTGAAGTTGCACTTGCAAACGGAGGGATATGCATCTTTTCCACCTCCCTGCTCAAAATCCTGAAAGAAAGAAAGGAAGAAGAAGAAAACCCGGAGCCTGGCATGACGTATCTTTAACTCTTCTTTGGTTACATGTCTCAAATTGCACCTTACAACGTGAAATTTGAGACAATGATGATCCATATGATCCTCAGCGCGCAGACGGTGATCCTCTGGAATTAAAGCATGATCAGGCCGGGTCGTTGATCTCGGTAGACAACCTGCTCACCTGTTGAGCATTCGTCCTCGTTTATGTTCCATGTGAGACTAATGTGATTGATCCATCCATACAGGGGAGAGGCTGGTGCTTGTAGCCGACTGCCGACAGCCTCACCTGAATGGCTATTCCTGCCGTCTCCCACGTCCCCCGTACACTACACTACACGACTAGTACATGGCATGCACGCGCATGTCTGCAGACGAGTACACACCGCCCGGCCGGCAGCCACACGCTGCTGGTTTCTTTTGTCTCCGTTGGCCGGCCGGCCTGGTACAGCGACGTTGCCGGGGCAGGTGTCTCCGGACGACGTGCATGCATGTACGCGCCGATGTATACGTCGGTGCTACATCAATAGCTAACACCGACGGGCGATGGGCACGGTCGGTCGGTCTGACCGCGGCGTGCAGGTGGTTGGTGTGGCTGCGAGGAGATCAGACGGACCCCAGCTGCGTGTGCGTACGGCGCGTCCGGCCAGGCGGCCACGCGGCGTCTGGAGCCGTCCGCGTCCGCGTCGCCCCGTCGGTTCGGTCCAGCTGGGACGTACCGTACGTATGTGGTGGAGTCGTCCGGGCGGGGACCCTACGTACGTACTGATGTGGAGGGCGGAGGCGTGGGGCGAGCAAGGCGGCAATGGCGGCACGTCGCTGGCCGGGGACATGTCGACGACAGGCCCCGTCGCCGCGGATGGCAACCGCGGCCGCGACAGGACGGCGTGCGCCAGCGCCGTGGGCCGCCCGTGATCGAGAGGGCACGGCAGAGCCATCGCGTCGCCGTCGCCCGTACGTACGTCCGTGCAGGCGCGGTAGATCGTGTGCATGCGCACTTGTTGGGCCGTGGAGAAACGTGAAAAGAAAGAGAGCCTCATCGGCCACGTTTCCGGCCAACACTTTTGGGCAGGGGCCGCCGTGCCATTTCCAGCCAGGCAAGCGGGGGACGGCACGGCGCACCCGACGAACGGTGCCCCCACGCACGCCCTCCCGACGCCTCGCAGTGCCCCCCACCTCTCTCCGGCGGTCGGCGCGGCGGCAGACGTGGTGGCGACGCCGCCGGCCCGCCCAAAGGGGCCGGCCGGAGTACCCTGCAGCGTCGTCACCACGTACAGCTTAGCCGCCGGCCGGTGAGCGACCGCGACCGACCGGCGCCGCGCGTCCGTCCGTCCATTGCCGTGGGTCGTTTGTTGCGCCGTGCATGCATGCGCAAGTCGCCGAACGGATCGACCGCGGCCGGCAGCGGGGACCCGCCGGGGATCGCAACGGATCGAGCCGCGGTTGCGATCGGCCACGAACGGTCGCTGTTCCGGTTCGATCGCGCGCGTGGGCGTGGCGACCGGTCGACAGGATCACGCACCCGACCACGACGCCTTGTGAGTACGTACCTGCCGCTGCCGGAACTGTTTCGAACACCTGGGCTCCTCAAGCTGGCGACCCGTCGGGAGCTAACCGCTTCACTAGCGTCATCCGTCAATGTTCCGCTGATTAATTGGGTCGTACCACTCACGTTTTCATGTGATCCAGTGGTACGATCGTGTCACGTTTTGTCAACAGAGGAGTCGTCATGAACAAGGAGAATCTCAAGGGAGGGATCACCTCGATTGACTTCGTTCCCAAAATTCCATGTCGGAAAATTATATATTCCAAGTTAGATGTTTTTTCTCGGCAAAGTTGATAAATTATGGATCTAGATGTAATTTCTATTACTTCTGTTGTTCTTTGTACAATTATACTACCTTGACAATTGAGGAATATATGAGTTTTTTAATATATTGGCACCTACCTGTACCGAGACGGAGGGCGAAATGGGCGACGAGGACGACGACCGGCACACAAGGACAAATCCATGGGAGGCTACGGGAACGGATCCATCGCTGCAGCTGTCGTAGAAAGATTGCGCGAGGGAATCCGAAATTATTAACTTAGGAGTAATAGCGTTACAAAGTATGTGTGAGGATTTAATTCCAGGTCTAGAATAAAAAATGAGGAGGAAGAGGAGGAGGAGTTGGTTAGTCGGGAGTATGTGGCTCCTACCTATCCAACGGAGGTTTCGGTCTCTGGATGTGGTCACGAGACTGAAGAGCCGATGCAGGATAAATCAAGACATACCTGGAAGAGAAAAATTTATCCTACGTCGGCAATGCGCAGAAGTGCACGCGTGAAACAATAGAAAAAATTATGATGAAAAATGAAAGGAATTTTTTGGAACAGTAGAGGTCTTGCAGACTTGGCTAAATGGAGGTTCCTGGCGGAGGCATCAATAGAGCATAAATTAGACTTTATGGCTTTACTAGAGACGAGTAGAGATAACTTTACTCCACTGCTTAAGGAATATTTCGTGTGGTGTTGATTTCGATTGACATTGCTTACCATCGACCAGGGATACTCTTGGGGGTCAAATGTGAAGTAATAGAAGTTCTTAATGTGGTATATGGTGATTTCATCGTCAAATTTCAAGTGAGGTCAAAAATTGAGGTTTTCATTAGGCTCTTGTGGCTGTGTATGGGGCACCTCAACTGGAGCTAAAATGAGAATTTCTTTCAGATCCTGTGAGGATTTGTGGAAATGAAGAATTAGCTATTCTAGTTGGAGGAGATTTTAATATCCTTCGAAAACGAGAAGAGAAAAGTAATGATAATTTTGATTCTAGGTGGTTATTCATGTTTAACATGATTATCGAGTCTCAACATGAGGGAAATTGAACTCATGGGTAGAAATTTTACTTGGGTGAACTCTCTACCCATTCCGACTTATGGTAAGCCGGATAGGGTGCCCACTAGTGGAGTGGGAACAAAAATTTCCCCTTGTAACGGTCCAGGCTATGCAGAGAGCAGTTTCGGACCATACTCCACTACTGGTTGAATCAGGGGAGGCGACACATGTGGGCAATAGAAATGTATTCTCTTTCGAATTAAGGTGGTTTAAGAGAGGAAGCTTTTTAGATCTAACAGCGAATGAATGGGCCAAAGAAACTTGGGGAAACTCTAGTATGGACAAATGGCAAAACAAAAGACATCTACGCCAGTTCTTGATGGGGCTGGGCCAAAAAACCAAAGTGGTATGTACATAGTGGAAAAGGAAAGTCTTATTCAGCTCATCAATGAGTTAGAGTTGAAAGCTGAGGCTTCACTCCTTAATAGTTCTGATCGGAGTATGAAGAATGAGGCTGAGGAGAAGCTTCATGCTTTGCTTCGAGAGGAAGAAATCAAGTGGGCATTAAGAGTGAAAGTGTCTACGGTTGTCCAAGGGGATGACAACACCCAATATTTTCACATGATAGCTAATGGGAAACAAAGAAAGAAGAAGATAATTCAGCTTGAACAAGATGAGGGTACAATTGTAGGGCATGAGAACCTGAAATTATATATCTATGAATATTATAAAAAAATGGAGCCCCCGAAGCTAACTCTGTATCGCTTGACGAGTGCATAATAGAGGACATCCCTCAACTGAATGATGAAGAGAATGAGGTGCTTTCGACTCCGTTTACCGAGAAAGAGGTGTTTGAAGCAATTATGCAAATGAAGCAAAACAAGGCTCCCGGACTAGATGGTTTCCAGCTGAGTTTTACAACAGGTGTTGGCATGTCATTAAAGATGATCTCATGCCTA
This sequence comes from Hordeum marinum, assembly GCA_022496015.1. Lineage (NCBI taxonomy): Eukaryota > Viridiplantae > Streptophyta > Magnoliopsida > Poales > Poaceae > Hordeum > Hordeum marinum. The sequence continues at coordinate 542,093,920 of CM039673.1, read as the reverse complement.
TGTTCCATCACTTATTTATCGGGAAGTTATAACTATTTCATTTAAACTTTGGAACAATTACGTTGTTACCAAAGAAGGAGGGGGCCACTGGTATTGAATAGTTCAGGCCGATCTTTTTGCTTAATATAAGCTTTAATTTTTTACTAAGGTTGCAATGAATAGGTTGACTCAGATAGCCCATTCGGTTGTACAACATACTGAGACGACTTTCATGCCTGGTAGACACATCCTAGAAGGGGTTGTTGTTCTACACAAGACACTTCATGAAATTCACTCCAAGAAACTCGATGGAGTCATCCTTAAGGTGGATTCGGAAAAAACATACGCTAAAATAAAATGGCCTTTTCTCCAACAAGCACTACGAATGGACGGATTCAATGAAGCCTGGAGGAACCAGGTGGATTCCTTTATTCAGAAAGGTAGTGTTGGGATTAAGATAAATGATGACATGGGTCATTATTTCCAAACCCATAAAGGAGTGAGACAAGGAGACTCGATGTCCTCGATCTTATTCAACATAGTAGCTGATATGTTGACAATACTCATAGGCCGCGCTAAAGAGAACGACCCAATCGGTGGGTTAGTTCCATATCTTGTAGATGGAGGGGTGTCCATCTTACAATATGCAGACGATACGATTATTTTCATGGAACATGACCTCACCAAAGCTAGAAATATGAAGTTAGTACTTTGTCTGTTTGAATAGTTATCAAGACTCAAGATTAATTTTAAAAAGAGCAAACTGTTCTACTTTCGGCGAGCCATGGAAGAACATGATGGCTACAAACAATTATTCGGATGTGAGATGGGATCTCTTACGTTTGCTACTTGGGTATCCCTATTCATTATCGAAAACTCACCAATAATGAATGTAAGTGCATAGAAGATCGGTTTGAAAAACAATTAAGTTTCTGGAAGGGCAAGCTTATGTCTTATGGAGGTCGGCTAGTGCTCATAAACTCTGTGTTGACAAGCTCGCCGATGTTTTTATTATCATTCTTTAAAGTACTAGTAGGGGTACGAAAAAGACTTGAGTTTTACTGATCAAGATTCTATTGGGGAACGTTGCATGGGAAACAAAAAATTTCCTACGCACACACAAGATCTATCCATGGTGATGAGCATCTACGAGAGGGAGAGTGGATCTATGTACCCTTGTAGATCTCTAAGCGGGAAGAGTTAAGAAACGCAGTTGATGTAGTCGAACGTCTTCGCGATCCAAATCGCCGAGCGTCCCGCGATCCAATCACGATCCGTCCCGATCTAGCACTGAACGGGCGGCACCTTCGCGTTCAGCACACGTACGGCTTGATGACAATCTCCGCCTTCTTGATCCAGCAAGAGGGAGAGGAGAGGTAGACGAGTTCTCCGGCAGCGCGACGGTGTTGCAGCGATGGTGGTGGAGTAATTCCGGCAGGGCTTTGCCTAAGCACCGCTGAAACCGATCTAGAGGAGAAACTATGGACTAGAGGAGAGGGTTGCACGTGGCTAAAAATCTATATGCAAAAACCGTAAAACCTCTAGTATATATAGGAGGAGGAGAGGAGGAGGCTTGGCGCGAGTGCCAGCCCTTGGTGACTTCGGCCGAAGTGGAGGGAGGAGTCCTCCTCCTCCACTCCTAGTAGGATTAGGACTCCTTCCTTATTTTCACCATTTTGCCTTTTTCCACATTTTTCCACTTTGGACTTTCTTCCCAGCCGCATGGGCCTTCTGTGGGACTTAGGCCAGCCCACTAAGGGCTGGTATTCATCCTCACACAGCCCATGTAGCCTCTTGGGTCGAAATACTCCTCCCGATGGTCCCTCGGTACCCTCCCGGCACTCCCGATACACTACCAATGAGCCCGAAACTTTTCCGGTGACCAAAATAGGACTTCCTATATATATATATCAATATTTACCTCCAAACTATTACGGAGCTCCTCGTGATGTCCGGGATCTCATATGGGACTCCTAACAACCTTCGATCACCACCATGCATAACTCTATACTACCAAAATGTCACCAAACCTTAAGTATGCAGACCCTACGGGTTCGAGAACTATGTAGACATGACCGAGACACCTCTACGGTCAATAACCAATAGCGGGAACTGGATACCCATATTGATTCCTACATATTCTACGAAGATCTTTATCGGTCGAACCTCTATGCCAAGGATTCAGTTAATCCCGTATGATGTTCCCTTTGTTCTTCGGTATGTTACTTGCCTGAGATTCGATCGTCGGTATCTCCATACGTAGTTCCACCTCGTTACCGGCAAGTCTCTTTACTTGTTCCGTAATACAAGATCTCATGGATAACACTTAGTCACATTGCTTGCAAGGCTTGTTGTGATGTTGTATTGCCGAGTGGTCCTTGAGATACCTCTCCGTCACACGGAGTAACAAATCCTAGTGTCGATCCATGCCAACCCAACAGACACCCTCGGAGATACCTGTAGAGCACCTTTATAGTCACCCAGTTACGTTGTGATGTTTGATACACACAAGGCACTCCTCCAGTGTCCGTGAGTTGCATGATCTCATGTTCGTAGGAACATATACTTGACATGCAGAAAACTGTTGCAATAAACTGACACGATCATATGCAATGTTTATAGTTTGGGTCTCGTCCATCCCATCATTCTCCTAATGATGTGATCCTATTATCAAATGACATCTCATATCAATGGCTAGGAAACCTTGACCATCTTTGATCAACGAGCTAGTTCACTAGAGGCATACTAGGGACAAAGTGTTGTCTATTTATCCACACATGCAATATGTTTCCAATCAATACAATTATAGCATGGGTAATAAACAATTATCATGAACAAGGAAATATAATAAACACTTTATTTATTGCCTCTAGGGCATATTTCCAACAGTCTTCTACTTGCACTAGAGTCAATAATCTAATTCACATCACTATGTGATTTACATTGTAATGAATCGAACACCCATGCAGTTCTGGTGTTGATCATGTTTAGCCCTTGGAAGAGGTTTAGTCAATGGGTCTGCAACATTTAGATCCATGTGAACTTTACAAATATTTATGTCCTTCTCCTCGATGTAATTGCAGATGGAATTGAAGCATTGCTTTATGTGTCTGGTCCGCTTGTGAAACCTTGGTTCCTTGGCCAGAGCAATGGCACCAGTGTTGTCACAGAACAAAGTCATTGGATTCAGTGCACTGGGCACTACTCCAAGATTTGTCATGAACTGCTTCATCCAGACACCTTCCTTCGCCGCCTCCGAGGCTGCGATGTACTCCGCTTCGCATGTAGAATAGGCTACCACGCTTTGCTTGGAACTGCACCAGCTTACCGCTCCCCCATTGAGAATAAATACGTATCTGGTTTGCGACTTAGAGTCATCCGGATCAGTGTCAAAGCTTGCATCGACATAACCCTTTACGACGAGCTCTTGATCACCTCCATAAACGAGAAACATTTCCTTAGTCCTTTTCAGGTACTTAAGGATATTCTTGACCGCCGTCCAGTGCTCCATTCCAGGATCACTTTGAAACCTTCCGGCCATACTTATGGCAAGGCTAACATCGGGTCTTATGCATAACATTGCATACATGATAGAGCCTATGGCTGAAGCATAGGGGATGACACTCATCTTCTCTCTATCTTCTGCAGTCACTGGGCATTGAGTCTTACTCAACTTCACACCTTGTAACATAGGCAAGAACCCCTTCTTGGACTGATCCATTTTGAACTTCTTCAAAACTTTATCAAGGTATTTGCTTTGTGAAAGTGCTATCAAGCGTCTTGATCTATCTCTATAGATCTTAATGCCTAATATTAAAGCAGCTTCTCCTAGGTCCTTCATTGAAAAACTCTTGTTCAAATATTCCTTCATGCTTTCCAGCATTTCTGTATTGTTTTCAATCAGCAATATGTCATCCACATATAATATTAGAAAAGCTATAGAGCTCCCACTCACTTTCTTGTAAAGAAAAGCTTCTCCATAAACTTGTATAAACCCAAACGCTTTGATCACCTCATCAAAGAGCTTATTCCAACTCCGAGGTGCTTGCACCAGTCCATAAATGGATCGCTGGAGTTTGCAAACTTTGTCAGCATTCTATGGATCGACAAAACCTTCTGGTTGTATCATATACAACTATTCCTCAAGGAAACCGTTGAGGAACGCTGTTTTGACATCCATCTACCAAATTCATAGTCGAAATAAGCAGCTATTGCTAACATGATTCTGATGGACTTAAGCATCACTACGGGTGAGAAGGTCTCATTGTAGTAAACTCCTTGAACTTGTGAAAAACCCTTTGCCACAAGTCGAGCTTTATAGACGGTGACATTACCATCCGCGTCCGTCTTCTTCTTAAAGATCCATTTGTTCTGAATGGCCTTTCGCCCTTCAGGTAATACTTCCAAAGTCCATACTTTGTTTTCATACATGGATCCCATCTTGGATTTCATGGCCTCTAACCATTTCTCGGAATCCGGGCCCATCATTGCTCCTCCATAGCTCGTAGGTTCATTGTTGTCCAACAACATGACCTCCAAGACATGGTTGCCGTACCACTCAGGAGCTGTACGTGCCCTTGTCGACCTACGAGGTTTAGTAACTTGACCCGAAGCTTCATGATAATCATCATTAACTTCCTCTTCAACTGTCGTAGGCTCCAAAGAAACATCTTTCTACGTTGCGCTACTCTCTGGTTGAAGTAAAGGTTCAATAACCTCATCAAGCTCTATTTTCCACCCACTCAATTCTTTCGAGAGAAACTCTTTCTCAAGAAATGTTCCAATCTTAGCGACAAACACTTTCCCTTCGGATCTGAGATAGAAGGTATACCAAATTGTCTCTTTCGGGTATCCTATGAAGACGCATTTCTCCGCTTTGGGTTCTAGCTTTTCAGGCTGAAGCTTTTTGACATAAGCATCACATCCCCAAACTTTAAGAAATGACAACTTTGGCCTCTTGCCAAACCACAGTTCATATGGCGTCGTCTCAACAGATTTTGATGGTGCCCTATTTAAAGTGAATGCAGCTATCTCTAATGCATAACCCCAAAACGATAGTGCAAATCGGCAAGAGACATCATAAAACGCACCATATCTAATAAGGTTCGATTACGACGTTCGGACACATCATTACGCCGTGGTGTTCCAGGCGGTGTCAACTGTGAAACAATTCCACACTGTTTTAAGTGACTGCCCAACTCATAACTCAGATATTCACCTCCTCGATTAGATCGTAGGAATTTGATCTTCTTGTCACGATGATTCTCAACTTCACTCTGAAATTGCTTGAACTTTTCAAACGTTTTAGACTTGTGTTTCATTAAGTAAATATACCCATATCTACTTAAGTCATCAGTGAAGGTGAGAAAATAACGATATCCATCGCGCGCTGCAACATTCATTGGACCACACACATCAGTATGTATGATTTCCAACAAGTCACTTGCCCGTTCCATTGTTCCAGAGAACGGCGTTTTAGTCATCTTGCCCGTGAGGCATGGTTCACATGTGTCAAGTGATTCAAAATCAAGCGACTCCAAAAGTCCATCAGCATGGAGCTTCCTCATGCGTTTTACACCAATATGACCCAAACGGCAGTACCACAAGAAAGTGGTACTATCATTATCAACTCTACATCTTTTGGCATTAATGTTATGACCATGTGTATCATCACTATCAAGATTCAATATGAATAAACCCCTCACATTGGGTGCATGACCATAAAATATATCACTCATATAAATAGAACAACCATTATTCTCTGATTTAAATGAGTAACCATCTCGCAATAAACAAGATCCAGATATAATGTTCATGCTTAACGCCGACACTAAATAACAACTATTCAGGTTCATCACTAATCCCGATGGTAATCGAAGAGAGAGCGTGCCGACGGCGATCACATCAATCTTGGAACCATTTCCCACGCGCATCATCACTTCGTCCTTCGCCAGCCTTCGTCTATTCCGTAGTTCCTGTTTTGAGTTGCAAATGTGAGCAACCGAACCGGTATCAAATACCCAGGCACGACAACGAGAGCTAGTAAGGTACACTTCAATAACATGTATATCATATATACTTGTTTGTTGTTGGCCGCCTTCTTGTCAGCCAGGTACTTGGGGCAGTTCCGCTTCCAGTGACCAGTTCCCTTGCAATGAAAGCACTCAGTTTTTGGCTTGGGTCCATCCTTGGGTTTCTTTACAGGAGGAGCAACTGCTTTGCCATCCTTCTTGGTTTTACCCTTATTTCCCTTGCCATTCTTCTTGAAACTAGTAGTTTTATTGACCATCAACACTTGATGTTCTTTCTGGATTTCAGACTCAGCAACTTTCAGCATCGCAAACAGCTCGGCGACTAACTTGTTCATCCCGTGCATGTTATAGTTCATCACAAAGATCTTGTAGCTAGGTGGCAGTGATGGAAGAACTCTGTCAGTGAACGCCTCTAGGGGAAGGGGCATTCCCAACTCCGCCAAACGAGTCGAATACCCAGACATTCTAAGTATATGTTCACTGATAGACCCCTTCTCCTCCATTTTGCAAGCATAGAATTTATCGGAGGTCTCATACCTCTCGATCCGGGCATTCTTCTGAAAGATGAACTTCAACTCCTGAAACATCTCATATGCTCCATGACGTTCAAAACATCTTTGAAGTCCCGGTTCTAAGCCATACAATATTGCACACTGAACTATTGATTAATCTCCAGAACATGCCCCCCAAGCATTCTTAACGTCTTCGGATGACATGTCTTCAGGTTGGTCACCAAGCGGTGCATCAAGGACATATGATTTCTAGGAAGCCCTGAGGATAATTCTCAGATTACTAGCCCAGTCCACAAAGTTACTTCCATCATCTTTCAACTTAGCTTTCTCTAGGAACGCATTAAAATTCAGGGGTGCTACTGCACGAGCTATTGATGTACAACATAAATATGCAAAGGTTACTTAGACTATTGTTCAAGATAATGAGTTTAGTTAATCAAATTACTAAAGCTCCCACTCAAATTGACATCCCTCAGGTCATCTGAGTGACACATGATCCAAATTCACCAACTCAAGTCCGATAATCGCGTGAGTTGAGGTGGTTTCAATGGTGAACATCATCATGTTGATCATATCTACTATATGACTCATGTTCGACCTTTCGGTCTCTTGTGTTCCAAGGCCATGTCTGTACATGCTAGGCTCGTCAAGTTTAACCTGAGTGTTCTACATGTGCAACACTGGCTTCCACCCGTTGTATGTGAACGTAGAGTCTATCACACCCGATCATCATGTGGTGTCTTGACACGACGAACTTTCGCAACGGTGCACACTCGGGGAGAACACAATTCATCTTGAAATTTAAGTGAGGGATCACCTTATAATTCTACCATCTTCCTAAGCAAAACAAGGTGCATAAAAGGATTAACATCACATGCAAATCATAAGTGACATGATATGGCCATGAACTTGTGCTTTTGATCTCCATCTTGAAAGCACCGACATGATCTTCATCGTCACCGGCATGACACCATGATCTCCATCATCTTGATCTCCATCAACGTGTCGCCATTGGGGTTGTCGTGCTCACCATGCTTCTACTACTATTGCTACCGTTTAGCGATAAAGTAAAGCATTACATAGCGCTTAATGATTGACACGTAGGTCATACAATAATTAAAGACAACCCTATGGCCCCTGCCGGTTGCCGTACTCATCGACATGCAAGTCGTGATATTCTATACAACACATGATCATCTCATACATCACATATATCTCATCATGTAATTGGCCATATCACATCACAACATACCATGCAAAAACAAGTTAGACGTCCTCTGATTGTTGTTGCATGTTTTACGTGGCTGCTACGGGTATCTAGCAAGAACAATTCTCACCTACGCAAAAACCACAACGGTGATACATAAGTTGCTTTTCAACCTTCTCAAGGACCGCCTTTGTCAAATCCGATCCAACTAAAGTAGGAGAAACAGACACCCACCAGCCATCTTTGTGCAACGAGGTTACACGCCAGTCGATGGAACCGGTCTCTCGTAAGCGTACGAGTAAGGTTGGTCCAGGCCGCTTCATCCACAATACCACTAAACCAAAACACGACCAAGGGAGGAAGCAATCTAAGCATCAACGCCCACAAACTCTTTGTGTTCTACTCGATATCTCATCTACACATATACCTAGCTTATGATGCCACTGTTGGGGAACGTTGCATGGAAAACAAAAAATTTCCTACGCACATACAAGATCTATCCATGGTGATGAGCATCTACGAGAGGGAGAGTGGATCTATGTACCCTTCTAGATCACCAAGCGGGAAGCGTTAAGAAATGCGGTTGATGTAGTCGAACGTCTTCGCGATCAAAATCGCCGAGCGTCCCACGATCCAATCATGACCCGTCCCGATCTAGCACCAAACGGACGACACCTCCACGTTCAACACATGTACGGCTTGATGATGATCTCCGCCTTCTTGATCCAGCAAGAGGGAGCAGAGAGGTAGACGAGTTCTCCGATAGCGCGATGGCATTGCGGCGATGGTGGTGGAGTAATTCCGACAGAGCTTCGCCTAAGCACTGTTGAAACCGATCTAGAGGAGAAACTATGGACTAGAGGAGAGGGTTGCACGTGGCTGAAAATCTATATGCAAAAACCCTAAAGCCTCTAGTATATATATAGGAGGAGGAGAGGAGGAGGCTTGGTGCAAGGACCAGCCCTTGGTGGCTTCGGCCGAAGTGGAGGGAGGAGTCCTCCTCCTCCACTCCTAGTAGGATTAGGACTCCTTCCTTATTTCCACCTTTTTGCCTTTTTCCACCTTTTTCCACTTTGGACTTTCTTCCCAACCGCATGGGACTTCTATGGGACTTCAGCCAGCCCACTAAGGGCTGGTATTCATCCTCCCACAGCCCATGTAGCCTTTTGGTACCCTCCTGGCACTCTCGGTACACTATCGATGAGCCCGGAACTTTTCCGTGACCAAAACAGGACTTCCTATATATCAATCTTTACCTCCAGACCATTACGGAGCTCCTCGTGATGTCCGGGATCTCATTTGGGACTCCGAACAACCTTTGGTCACCACTATGCATAACTCTATACTACCGAAACGTCACCAAACCTTAAGTTTGCAGAACCTGCGGGTTCGAGAACTATGTAGACATGACCGAGACACCTCTATGGTCAATAACCAATAGCGGAACCTGGATGCCCATATTTATTCCTACATATTCTACGAAGATGTTTATCGGTGGAACCACTATGTCAAGGATTCCGTTAATCCCGTATGATGTTCTCTTTGTTCTTCGGTATGTTATTTGCCTGAGATTCGATCGTCGGTATCTCCATACCTAGTTGAACCTCGTTACCGGCAAGTCTCTTTACTCGTTCCGTAATACAAGATCCTGTGGCTAACACTTAGTCACATTGCTTGCAAGGCTTGTTGTGATGTTGTATTACCGAGTGGGCCCTGAGATACCTCTCCGTCACACGGAGTAACAAATCCCAGTGTTGATCCATGCCAACCCAACAGACACCCTCAGAGATACCTGTAGAGCACCTTTATAGTCATCCAGTTACGTTGTGACGTTTGATACACACAAGGCACTCCTCCGGTGTCCATGTGTTGCATGATCTCATGGTCGTAGGAACATATACTTGACATGCAGAAAACTCTAGCAATAAACTGAAACGATCATATGCTACGTTTATAGTTTGGGTCTCGTCCATCCCATCATTCTCCTAATGATGTGATCCTGTTATGAAATGACATCTCATGTCAATGGCTAGGAAACCTTGACCATCTTTGAACAACGAGCTAGTTCACTAGAGGCATACTAGGGACAAGGTGTTGTCTATTTATCCACACATGCAATGTGTTTCCAATCAATGCAATTATAGCATGGATAATAAACAATTATCATGAACAAGGAAATATAATAATAAACACTTTATTTATTGCCTCTAGGTCATATTTCCAACAGTTTCTTCTAGCAAAGTGACGATAGTAAGAAAAAATACAGACTTGGTAAATGAGATATGATGTGCGTACCGAAAGATCAAGATGGGTTAGGAATTGAAAACTTACAGATTAAGAATAATGTCTATTGAGCAAATGGATATATAGATTATCTACGGACACACAATGTACATGGATACACATTTTGAGTAATAAGTACCTACAATCCAAGACCTTAGCTCAAGTTATAGTGAAACCTTCGGATTCACCGTTATGGAAAGGCTTAATGAAGACAAAGTAAGCATTTTTCCATAGGATGAAGTTTTACATTGGGAACGGTAACACAACCAGGTTTTGCGAAGTCACGTGGCTAGGAAAGACACCCCTAGCTACACAATATCCGGCTTTGTATAACATTGCGCAACGTCGGGAAGCTTATGTTGCTACAATTTTACAGACGACCCCTCTTAATATTCAGTTTAGGAGATCTCTGGTAGGATAACGATGGAATGCGTGGCTCCATTTGGTTCGTAGGTTGATGCAAATTCAACTGTCTAACCAACCAGACAAAATTCACTGGAAGTTAACTGCAAGCGGCAGTTTCTTCGTGAAATCGATGTATTTGGCCCTTATTAAGGCCTGAACGATACCTACCTCTACACGCATTTGGAAAATAAAAGTACCTTTGAAGATTAAGATATTTATGTGGTTTGTTACTCACGAAAGATAACTTGGTTAAACGAAGATGGGTGGGTGTTCCGGATGCCACATTTGTGATCACAATGAGACTACTAAATACCTCTTTCTCAAGTGCCCATTCTTTAGAATTCTATGGCATACTATTCATATAGCCTTTAACATAAATCCTCTCCAACGAGTATGAACACGTTATTCAGGACGTGGCTTAATGGAGTGGATGTCACCATAGCTAGACACATTCGAATAGGAATATGTGTCATGCTTTGGGCTATATGGAATTGCAGAAATGATATGCTATTTAACAGGAAGAATTTCACCTATTTTTTGCAGGTCATTTATAGAGCTACTGCTTGGATCCGTATGTGGTCGTTACTCATGCCTGCGGAGTCCAGGGAGCTTTTGGTTTCTGGGTGCAGCTGGTGGGAGACGGCAACACAGGTTATCTTCAATCGATATGGATGACGTCACACTAATAGACTAGGTGTTTAGTCATCGCATCCTATTTTTACCTGGCCAAATATGACATGTAATTTTTATTTTTATTGTAAGCTATTTTGAGCTCTTGTTGAATATTGTACTTGCTTGGAACTTTTTTATTTCAATAAAATAGTTGCATGCATCATCATGATACATAGGTCGGAAGGCAATCCTCCTTTTTAAAAACAAAACAAAACAATATTATGAATTTCGAGGTAGGCGATATGATTAACCACCCCCATAGTATGTGCATTTCCTAGATGGTAGGCAATTTTTCCTTCTAAAGTGTAATCAAGTTCTAGCAATGCATGAGTATCCAAGTGAATGGGGTGATGAGGAGGGCAGCAACGACGGCCAGGGCGACCATGGACCGGAGAACTTGTGCAACAATGATGTGTGCTGGCAAAGGCAAGCATCCGTTGAGTCTGAGACGATGCTGGCACGAAGCCAAGGTAACAGTGGAGTTTCGTATTCGTGGCGCGAGGTAGGTTTGGGGGTGCGACACTAGCACCGGAGAAGAAACATGTGCCTCCAGCAAGGACGGTGTTCAAATCCTCCACTAAATCTTACTCCCCTCCGTCCCATAATATAAGAATGTTTTTGACACTAGTGTATATTATGGATCGGATGGAGTACTAAATTAGCACCAAGTGTTGTTTCTTTGTGAAAGTTCAACCTAGTGTAATAGATATGACACCTTTGAATTTATTTTCTAGCTTCTTTCCTGGCATCTAGGGAGTTTGAGGGGTCGATGGTTTGAGGCAATGGTATGACTGACAACGATGGTAGTTGAGTAAGAGAGGTGAAGTGAGGGGTAGTGTTGTTAATCACGGACAAGTGAGATAACTTGAAAGAAAGGGTAGGAGGATATATTGGCCGAGAAGACGAGATGATGAAAAGTTGACTTTGATTTATTTTGGAGGTAAAATTGTTTATCTATTTATAATATGTCGCGGTAGTACAAAAAACTAGAAGTAACTAAAATTATAAAAAGAAAATGAAAATTTTCAATCAATTTATAATCTGTCATGGTAGTATAAAAAAAGCAGAAATAAAAAAACGAGAAGCTAACGTCCAGTCGACTGGACATTAGCAACAGATCCACACGATCCCCTCTGCTCGATTCCCCAATTTGTTTTAAGACTAATTTTTATTCCTTCTCATGACAACATGAATCGAATCTTGTATCTAGTGGTTTAGTCCTACTCTTGCTATAACCATCTGGGTTAATACCTCGCTAGTGCTTAGATACATGTTAGGCTGCTTTTATTATCACAAGAGCTGCTGGTGCATTACTAAAGCATACCCCTTGATGGATGAGTTGTTGATTACATACCCCGATAACTTCCATGTAAATAGATGATAATACACACACATCGTGGCTGATAACTCACATGCAAACATCGTGATAACTTTTGACCCAAGAAAAAAGTTGTTGACAAACATATACTCGTAACTTATATGAAAAATTAACATGATAATATACGGACAATAGAGTTGATAATTTACTTAGCCGAAGTATGGTAATTTTTTGAACATGGGAAAAAGTTGTTGAACCGTCCTTCCCTGATAACTCGTGTCTACTAACTAGCATGATAATCTACGCACATCAGCGTTGATAACTTACTTAGCCGAGACATGGTAATTATTTTTGACTTGCGGATGGGGGGAGGGGAGGGTGGTTGTTGAAAGTTACATGGTAAATTATGTATAAAAAGCATGGTAACATGCGCACAACCAAACAGATAACTCACCCACAAACAACATGGTAACTTTGATTCGGGGTAGGTTGTTTGAAAACATAACCGTCGATAACTTTCGTGTTAATAGCAAGGTGCTATACGCTCAATAGAGTTGATAATTTACTTAGCCGAAGTGGGGTAATTTTTTTACGAGGGAAAAAAGTTGTTGAACCACCCTTCCCTGGTAACTCATGTCTACTAGCGTGGTAATCTACGCACATCAACGTTGATAACGTACTTAGCCGAGACATGGTAACAAAGTTTAAATGCCATGGTAACTTTCATCCAGGAATTTTTTTTATCGAAACATACCCAGTGTGAAGTTACCACTACCCCATGCTAAAGTTATCATGCTTCTCATGGTATAGTCATTAACCTTCTCATTTTCTAGTTATCAGGGTTATCATAGTATACTTATCATGCTGCTCAAGTCATAGTTATCATGCTGGTCATGGCAAAGTTACCAAGCCAAAAAAAAAATCGCTGATATGACAGAAAAAAGGTTCAAATAACCTTGTTTATATACAATTGATAACAACTAAAGGTGGCTTAGTTTGTTATTGGGCTCAAAATCTAATGAATTGACCTGGGTTCAAGTCCCTTTTCTACCACTTTTATTTTCTTTTCATATTGTGTAGCCAAAAAATCAGAAAAAACACTAGCGATTTACTATTGGCATATATGGTTTTTGAGAGGGAAAAAATCGATGAAATTGAACATATGGGTCGTGAGAGGGAAGTGGGTTATGATTGTGCGGATCTGTTGCTAATCTCCAGGCGATTGGACGTTAGCACAGTCCATAAAAAAATTACAATATAGTTTGTTTAGGAAGGAAGGTACAACTATTTTTTGTAGACTCAACCACGCAAAAAAAGAAAAAAAACTATATCGACCTGTCAAGCTGATTATTTTATCTTGGTCTATGATTTCGTACAGGGATAACTAACTTAAAAATAAATACAGATTTCTCAATCAATATTCATAGATATAGGATGGTCATCTCTTCTATGCGATGGATATTCTTCTTCTCGTCACTTCATACTTTCACAAATCCATTTCTTTAGTTCATGTGAAACAGTAAAACTGTTACTTCTATGCGATCTCTGCTGCTTTGGTGTCATGGTGTTACGTTGATTAGTCAAGTGTGGATAATTGGCAGCGCATCATCGATGATCATGTCCTGCCTGCCCCACGGGCACAGGCACTCGGCCCCTGGATCTGACGTCCAGTCCGGCGCGCGTGAAAAAGGCGAGCGGCGCGGGTCGACGCCTTGAGCCAAGTGGCACAGTGCAACGACCGTGAAAAGCAATGCCGCTTTCTTCCTCCCTACCTCGTCCGGCGTTGCACGATCCATGCATGCATTCCCTTTCGTCATGGAAGCTAATTAACTAGCCCTGTCGACATGGGAAGGAAGGATGTATATTCTCCCTTGAGATTTGATGGATGGATGGACCTTTTTGACTGCATGCACGCCTTCCCTCCCGACCTGCTCATGCACATCCTGCATGCATGCTAATGGACAGTAAAAAGGAAAAAGGAACTTGATCCGCAAATCAGCAAATATATACACTGACCGCCACTAGTTACGTTCACAACAAATTGTTGAGTCTCGCCACCATGTGTAATGGCCAGGTGATCAAGTCAGGTCAGGTGACGGCATGCTGTGCGTGCTCCGTCTGAGTTACACGTACTGCGCCACCTTTCGTGCGTGCGTGCGTGCCTGCCAGGGCTTTGAACACAGGCATCTGGTCAAAGCTGGCGCCGCGCGGCCGAGATCTTCCACTCAGCTGCGACCCCCTGCCGCAGGAGAGCTTTGATGAGCCTAGCCATATGATACTACGCCTAGTATGTACATGGCCGGTCCCGTGGCCAAGTTCCAAAGCCCCCCAAACTCCCACGCCCTCCTGCACCTGGGCACCTGGCTGGCTCTGGCCATGCACCTACCCTACCTCCCAATTATCTGGACTGGCTTCTACTCTTACAGTACGTCCAACATGTCTTAAGATAAGCAGCACGGCATGATCATCATCATCAGGGAGGGGACAGCGGGGGGGTCCTTGCTCACGCCAAAAGCTAATTAAACTAGTGCAAACTGCTGTTCGTACGGCCGTGTACAGTTTAGGGCCAACATTATTCCCTTCTCCTTGTGCGTTACGGCGGTCGAACTAATTAAGCTTGACCTCAAAAGGATATATGATCTCCGATGTATGCCCAGCCACAGCAACAAGATCTAGTGTGCGCAGTATTCTACTAGTGAAAGCTTTTGATGCACTGCTAGGCGGGTTTAGCTGGTTTTAAATTGGCACTCCTGGTACTAGGTTAGCACGTAGCGGAGATGGATTCCTTGCATGCATGCTCTGGCCCGAGAGACATGGGGTGGTGCCGACGAATAACCACGGACCGGCCGGGCGGTACGTACGGTGGTGGGATCAGTACGTAGCAGCATGCATATGTTCGGCGTATCCACGGCATTGACCCCGTTGGAACTCGGGAGATTTCTCTAGGGGGACAAGACAAATTCGTTCAAACCTACGTACATTCGCCGCTTAAAAGTTTTTCAACTTCTTCGGGTTCCTGCAGTACAACGCCGTACCACAGGATCGGCATGGTGTTGCGGTTTGTGTGGACAAAAAAACATTTGTCCATCTACCATGGGGGGCAAATGCATGGAGGGAAGTATGGAACTATGATGGCAAGTAGTTGGATCCGATTCTTATTGACCGGGGAGCTGATCTAAACTTGCACAGCAGGCAGTGGCTATACCTTTTTTTAATAAAAGATGTTTTTCAATAACTTCTAAAGTTGCACCGATACATTATAAGCATCACAAGCACACACACCATCTTTGCATGATTAAAATACACACAACCAACATCAACACGCAAACATAAGAAATAGAAAAAATAAAGTAGAAAACATAACCTAAACGCCCCGTCAAAACGAACTACAACATGTAGCACCAGCCATCAACACCAACCACGGCTAGTAACAACACCAGAAAATGCTTCAACAACGATGCCTTCAAGAAGGAACGGAACACGAGCGTCGTTGTTGCCAGATCCAACAACGGGGCTTAGATCTTGGATTTTTCCCTGAAGAGAATGTAGTTGACCTAAGTTTACAATAGTTGCAAGGAATATATATTTCAGTAACCATTCGAGTTGATTAAAAAAAATTGCCCAATGAGTTTATTAATGAGACTTTCTAAAGTCGTTATGCATTTCAAGATCTAATTAAGTCGTCTAAGATTTTTTTATGTCTAAGCGGATGCTCCACTCTTAGATTTTTCTTGTGTGTGCAATGAATCGAGATCAGGTTAGATGGCTAGCAACATCAACCTAGACTTATGAAAATCTTGTAGGGCATGTGTTTTTTTCCGAATTGTCTATCAGATATCCATGAAAATATGCCAAACTTTTGCATTATTACTTCCTACTTTGGGGTTTACGAATTATGTATAAAATATATATACACGCCCATCCTTGATTTTTTGTTTAATCTCATAAATTTGACTTTATTTAGTTACTTTGAGGCCATTACTTTAAAAAAATACAGACAAACAAGGAGGCCCTCGTTGGCTCCATTATCATAACAAAACCAAAGTTCATACACCAACTCAGAAAGAAGTGGTTCAAAATAAATAAACAGAGGACAACTAGACTTGAAAGGTAGATAAACTGAGCACATCCAAACTTACAACACTAAAAACAGAGATGGTATTACAACGTCATATACATGATCATCATAACTCATGCTCTGCCCTCCTAGTCTTCAGTGGGGGTGCCAAAGTCGACTAGGGTGACCAACATCCATCAAGTGTCTACACTGGGCTAGATGAGGTAACTTTGCCACTGGCACCTTGCTTTTGGACTGGAGATTTGAAGCGATAACCTTCAGATTCAGAGATCTTGAATTTTGATGGAAATCTCCAGGAAGAGGAAAATCGGAGTCGTCGTGCAACATCTTGGTCAACCACTCAGGATCATAATAGGTTTTTGGATGAAATTTATCAAGGAGGTCACAATTTTCCTTTGATTTGTTCTTATTGCTCCGACATCAAGGCTGCCCAATACCTTATGGTTTTCAAGATCATTCTCCAAACATGAGCAACGGAAAGCCATTTGGTGTTGTAAAACACATAGAGTTCCTTATTTCCACAAAGACCACAAGGTAGTTGAACTAACAATATTTAACACAAAAGTCTTATTGTTCGAAATCCTGTGCCCAACCAATGATTCATAGTCATGTCCTATGGGGACATTAAAATGACCACCAATGAAAGACCATATACATTTAGCTTCCACACAATCAAACAATAAGTAGGAGATTGATTCATCACAAGTACAAAAAACAAAGTATGAGTTTTATAATATATCTTTTCCTTAAGTTGTCCCTACACTAGTAGAAAACGGCCCATTTGTCCCAGTTCGAGAGGCCCATTAGCCCTGGTTCTGGAACCGGGACTAAAGGGTCGGGACTAAAGCCCAAAACCTTTAGTCCCGGTTTGCTTACGAACCGGGACAGAAGGGGCTCCACGTGGCCACTGCGGGGAGCCCAGGCAAAAGGACCTTTAGTCCCGGTTGGTAACATCAACCGGGAGCAAAAGGCATCCATGCGTCAGCATCTGGCAGGAGCTAGGTTTTTTGTTTTTTAAGGGGGGGTTAGGGTTTTTTGGAGGGTTAGTTTAGGGGTTTCATATTGTGTTAGCTAGCTAATAAAGAGAAGTGTCCTCTCTTTCTCCGTGCTTGGTCGACGCGAGCTACTATAGAGAGAACTCGACACGCTAGCTAGTAAGCAAATGAAGGAATCATTAAGTACACAAGATCGTCATGAACATATACAGATAGAAGTGATCAACCTCTCTTTCTCCGAGAGATTGGTCGAACAACAAGTTTTCGTATATCTATCCGACGCTACTAGCTACATATATACAATATAAGATGTCTTACAATCCCTAACATCTAATGTCAAATTACACATGGTATTCTCCGGTTTTATTTATGATGTGGTCAAGAAAGAATCCCGCCAATTCCTCTTGAATTGCTCGTATGCGATCATGTGGTAGGAGTTCATCCCGCTTCTGCCACATCTAATTTGAAGAAGGGGGTCAATACATATATTCGAATGAAACTCAACACAAATCATGGTAATAAAATAAAATTGTGAATATTATTGGTTACACACTTCATATTGTTTTTCAGAGTAGCCTCGCTTAGAGGTCGTCGCGTTGTAGATGAACTCGCAAACGTAGTATCCACAAAGATCATTCCCTTCTTCCTACCACAAGCACTTTACGAGAAATAGAGTTCAGTCAAACTGATAATCAAGCATGATAAATGGTATTGATGAAACTAGAATCAATGAGAGATGTGTGGAACTAGCTAGTAGTACTTACTTTCGGGTGTGTAAATCGCAACTTCCTTGGCAGTGTCGGAACAATTGCGGTGAACTCTTTCCAAACCCAGCCAGACAAATAAAATAATTACTTGATATCAGGAAATGAACAAAGTTGCCGATATGATGCGATAATGATCGATTGAACTTACTTATGGAGCATTTCAGTCATGTCCGCATATTCCTAGGGATCTTTTTGTCTCGAGTCTAAGACGATTACTACTCCCCGCTCAAGGTTAATCTCTAGGAGAATAATGTTGAAGCTGCACACGCATGCATAACTCATTAATTACATTACTATAACCTCGAGTAATAAGGGAAACCGAATATGCACAAGACAGTAACACTCACTAGAAGTTGTAAGGAAAGAGTATTCTCTCTTTGTTTTGATTTATAAGCAACGATTGTAGCAAGTTGTCCTTGGTTTCTTTGACTCTGTGTTTAACCATCCATTCATGTATGATATTTTGGTTAATGAACCCAAAGTCATAGATTTGTGCTTTTCTGTATTCGACGATCTTCAATATGCATCATAAAGTGAGGATAATTATATATACATGCAATGAAAGAGCTGAGTTATATGTATAAACTTAATTACAGAAGTATTACTTATAGACAGTAGGAAGTCACGAGTGTTTTGTCGAGGGCCTTTTGATTTTATAATTGGAATATCTCGTCAAATTTAACAGACAACTAATTCATTCCAACGAGGTCGTTCTCCTCTTTAATTCTCAGCGTCAAAGTATCCAGACTCACTGCAGGTTTTCATGTACCATTCAGGCAATCTTCGCATCATCATTGTAAGAGGAGGATGATCAGGTTTGACGAGAGGCTGCCCGTACTGGTATCTGAATTCATCCACCTCCATTGTTTCAAATAGTACATCATCGCTCATCATCGCTCATGTAATCAGCAGGATTGGTATCGGACACCAACCCCAGATGATTAGCGGCGATATCACTAGACACCTTGAGCAGGGGGCATGATTGGTTCGCCTGTTCACCGAGCTAGGGAATTTTTTCCCACTTCTTCGTTCTGCTAACCTTGCATCACTGGAAGTACTTCCAACCTCCGCACATCTTGGTATGTCTTTTTAAGACAGCGAACATAGTTGGAATCCAGCGAAGGCGGTGGTGGTCGCTTCAGGGCATCGATAGTGCGCTTCACTTTCACCGGATCTGGCTTATCCTTCGCAGGTGGAGTTTTCTTTGCAAAATGGTCCCTCACTTGGCATGACACATGT
Organism: Hordeum marinum; assembly: GCA_022496015.1. Lineage (NCBI taxonomy): Eukaryota > Viridiplantae > Streptophyta > Magnoliopsida > Poales > Poaceae > Hordeum > Hordeum marinum. The sequence goes on along the minus strand of CM039673.1, from coordinate 542,074,433 downwards.
CCTCATTTTCCTTCTCGGTCCTCTCGTATGATAACTTCTCCAAAGCCTTGAGAGATGGACCGTATTTGAATTGCCTCCCGCCTCTGCTTGTACTGCTAGCCGCCAGAGCGGCGGCGTCTCTCTTCCGTCGTTGCTGATGAGGTGGCGGAGGAGGTGGACTGCTCCGACGTGCCGGAGGAGCCGGAGCGGCGGCGGCTGTCTTGGGCCGTTGCTGACGAGGCGGAGGAGGAGGCGGACTGCTCCGACGTGCCGGAGTATGCAAAGGAGAAGGCAAAGTGCCCTCACGCGCCGGAGGAGCCGGAGAAGGAGGCGGAGTGCCCTGATCACTCGCTGGAGGAGGAGGAGGAGGAGGCGGAGTGCCCTGACTCGCTGGAGGAGGAGCAGGAGGAGGCGGAGGCGAACAATTTGGAAGCTTGATGTACTCCTTCCGCCATAGACATGTACTCCTCAGAACATGAACCAACTGATTCTCCCCTTCACCTGTAGGGTAGTCAAGCTCGAGCTCCTCAAGTCCCTCCATTACTTCATCCACCGTCACAACAACATAGCCATGTGGAATCAGAAGGCAGTGAAAAGTTCCTTTGGGTTGAGGAGGTGCAACAGAGCCGACAGCCGCCTTCAAAGTGAGGTTATGCCATTTCGTCATAAGCTCGCAATGTTGAGCCTCCATGATAGTATCCATGGGGTAGCCAGGAGCCGTGAAGTCAGGCTGAACGAGCTCCGTGGAAGCCATGCTGCTTCTCTGCTGAGATGGCGGGTAGCTTCTGGGGTAGCTTCATGCCATTGAGATGGTTGTCCGGTAGCTTGCTGGCTCTCAAGTTCCTCTAGCTTTTGTAGTCTTGCATTGAGCTTTTGCATGTTGCTCAGCTCCGCTTTCCTCTTTCTATCCCAGTTTCTGTAACCGCCTACACCGGGAAACCGAACCACCCACAGAACGGAGCCTAGTGTGCCTCGTGTTCGTCCAGGGTGCTTAGGATTCCCGAGGGCCCCAGTCAACTCGTCCTTCTCTCTGTCGGGAATGAACGTCCCTTCCTGCGCTGCGGTGATATACTTCTGAAGCTTCTTGACGGGTATTGCAAGTTACTGGTCCGTCCAATGACACTTCCCTGTTTCAGGGTCCAAAGTTCCCCCAACCCCGAAGAACCAAGTCCTTGAACCGACTGGACAGTTCAATGTCTCTGGTTCGACCCCTTTAGCAATCAGGTCATTCTCAGCTTTGTCCCATAACGGTCGAGCTTTGAGGTAGCCACCTGATCCCGTGTGATGGTGATACTGCTTCTTTGCAGCATTGTTCTTGTTTGTCTCTAACATTTTCTTACTCTGGTTTGATGTCTTGTAGGCCACAAATGCGGGCCAGTAATCTCTTATCTTCTCAAATCGTCTGGTAAATTCTTGAGTCTTCCCTTTGTCAACAAACTTTGATTTCAACTCATTCATCCACCTCCTGAATAGATCTGCCATCTTCTTAAGAGCACACGCCTTGACCAGTGGCTCTATAACTGGGTAATTCGGATCCTCCTCTGGCGGTAGGGTGAAATTTGCCTTCAGCGAGGTCCAAAGATCATCTTTCTGTCTATCAGTGACATAAGAAACTTCAGGGTCATCGTCCTTAGGCTTATTCCATTGCTTGATGCTGATCAGGATGTTGTCCCTAACAATTGCTCCGCATTGAGCACAAAATGTGTCCATGGTCCGCTTGGGTTCAATCGGTAGGCCATCGTCCGCGAGTGCTGTGACCGTGAACCTTTCATCCTTGCACAACCTTTTCTTCGGGCCTCATCTCGTTACCGAAGTTTGGCTCGATCCGGAGGGCTATATAATAAGAAAGAAGAGTTAGTATATGTACATACCAAAACGAGTAATGCATCAATTAGCTAGTCAGCACAAGCTTAATTAATATATATACCTCGTCAGACTTTGCAACAGCTCCCTCCTCCGTTCGGTCACCGGAGCCGTCATCATGGTCTCCTTCTTGCTCCGGCATTCGGTCACCGGAGCCATCATGATCATGTCCTTCCTTCTCCATTGTTCGATCACCGGAGCCGTCATCCTCTCCTTCCAGACCATCGATGTCGTTGAGAAACGACAAGACATCACGTCCGGCAAGGATTATTTCCCCCAACAACTGTTCTTGTTCCAAGTCTCTTTGATCCATAGTTTCTGCAAATATTACAACATGGCAATTAATATACAAAAATGATGGTTGGTCGGAAGAAATCGACGATGCCCCAGGTACACATTCTTACAGCATTTGTCCAAATATATATTGTCGGTGTCATCTAAACACTGTGTGCATGTGTGGTATCCCTTGTTTGTCTATCCTGAATGGTTACTGAGAGCAGGCCAATCGTTGATGGTTACAAACAAGGACACATGTAGGTCAAATTCCTCCTGTTCTTTCTCATCCCACACACGTACACCTCTTCCATTCCATAGCTGTAAAATTTCATCAACTAATGGCCTTAGGTACACATCAATGTCATTGCCGGGTTGCTTAGGGCCTTGGATGAGCATTGGCATCATAATGAACTTCCGCTTCATGCACAACCAAGGAGGAAGGTTATACATACATAGAGTCATAGGCCATGTGCTATGCTTGCTGCTCTGCTCCCCAAAAGGATTAACACCATCTACACTTAAACCAAACCATACGTTCCTTGGGTCACCTGTAAAGTCGCTCCACTTTCTCTCGATCTTTCTCCACTAGTGCAGAACAGGTCTATATTTGCGGGTCGTAAGGGCCTTTAGTGTCGGTTCTTGAACCCACACTAAAGGGTGGGGACTAAATCCTACCCCCCTTTAGTGCCGGTTCAACACGGCCTGACACCAAAGGCCCTCCACGTGGCATCCGACGGCGCCGCGGGCTGGGGGGACCTTTAGTCCCGGTTGGTAACACTAACCGGGACTAAAAGTATTTAGGTTTTTAGTTTTGTTTTATTTTTCCTTTTAATTATTTAGGGGTTTATGAATTAATTATGGTTATACGCCGTTATACAAATTTTGATACAATACCAATTAAGAGGTTGTTATATCATTATGTTCATGATGAATTATTATATCATTGTGAGGAAGAACACATGGATTTTATTCATCCAAATGAATAAAAAGTGATCAAAAGTTGAATTAGTAGGACGATGATCCTACTAATTCAACTTTTGGTCACTTTTGATCCATCCACATGAATCTAATCCGCTTTCCTTCCCCCAATGATATAACAAACCATCATGATAACCATGATCAACATCATTATCATATTAATATAAAAACTCTTGCATCATATCATCACCAACAACACTATTTAATCATCATTTTCGTCAATGAGACATCATATAACAAGTTGGTCACTAGTCATAATCACAACTCCTCATCATCATCATCACCAACTCTAACACATGGTAGCACATAATAACACATTGTACCTAGGACCTACTCCTCTCGCATAGTACCTACTCTACCCTCTCTTAGGTACAATATCATAAAACAAGATAGGCCCTAACTCTCCATTATGGAGAATGGAGATCATCTTGTCTCCAATTCTTGGCCTACATACAATGTTGCTTCCAAGTAGCTCTCTATGATTGACCATACATTTTTTTCCAATCTTTCATTGTCATGTCTTCATTGGTTTTGAAAATCCGGTATGGACATGAGTGATGCGTAGGCTGACCTGGCCGTGCTGGTTGTAAGCTCATAACATCAACGCGACCTCTCGAAAACATCAGAGAAGGCACACAATCCATTGGGATTTTCTATTGAAAACATAGTAATAACTTTGTAGTTAGCAATGTAGTTTAGTTTTAGAAGAATTTATGCAAAAAGATGTATAAATTTCGTAGTAGTAGAAAATCTTACCATGCAATCTCCATGGATGTTACTGTAGTTCACCACGTGCACTAGTGGCACCTATTGACCATAATGTGAAGGATTTTGATAATAGCTATTGTAATTCTCAATATCATTAAGAAATGTGATAAGATGATCTTTCTTCTTATAAGTTCATTCTGCTTCATCATTGTAGTAGTAGGCTCTGTCTACCATCTTGCATACATTTTTTGAAGAATGAAAATAAGCTGTCAATGAAAATAAGTTGTCAACTATTTCTAAATAAACAATATAAATACTTAATAAATATGGTTCGGAAACTCACATAATGGTAGAACTGGAGGCGTCTGCACATCGACCCAGATGTCGATATTACCTTCAATTTCATCTTCCGGACGAATATCAAAGGTGATAAGCATATTAGGCTCAAATGCATAAGCCTTGCATAGTGCTCTCCAACTTTTGCATTCAAAATAGGAGTAGGTGACTGCATTGTATAATTTTACGGCAAAACTCGGTCCTCAAGTGAACTCTCTTTACCTCCATACTTTTTTAGTATTGAAACCAATCTTATCCAAGAGATAAATTCTTGCATGGCAGGGGATACGCTAGTAGAATAGTAAAAAAATAAAATTATAAGTTGAAGTAAAAGAAGAAAAAGTCATGCTTAATTACAAAAAAAGACTTGTCGTTGTGACTTACTGTATCCACTTCGAAGGTCTCATCCAGCATGATGCTGAAGCGCCTACCATCAACTAGGAAAGGCTTGTCACACAGGCCGCGCTCGTCTTCGCCGTATTCGCACATAGCGAATTCCCTTTCGTCATCAGACATTTCCTATGTTCATAGTTGAAACATTTAAAATCGATCAAAGAAAACTATGAGAAAACTGATCAACATACACATCACTATTACTCAATATGCAATAGGTTGACTTTAGGTCTATCGAGTCTTTCCTTCCTAAACTCTCATCTCACGTATATGGTGGGCACTCCTTCTGATATTGCAACCGTTGGTGATGGTGGCTCCTCCATTCGTCCCCGAGTGTATTACACCAAAATTTCTAGCACACGGGAACGAAGGAGAAGCAACCCCCACGACAACAGTCGGGATTCTTCCTCTCATATATATATATATATATATGGTGGACACTCTCCCTCACTGAAAGACAGACAAGGAGCCAAAACAGACGTAAAGTCAACCCGTTTCATATATATCGAGCAATGACATAGAAAAAATGCCCTATGTTTTGTCGAATTGACTGGCAAATCACAAGCACTCGATATGTCCTACATTGTAGCACAAGACATTCCTATGTTCATAGTTGAAACACACATGCATTCAATAAGCAAAACTAAGTCATAAAACAAATTAGTATTCAAATTAGCATGCATTCAATAAGCAAAACTAAATCATCTCTTGCGTTCGTACATCGTCGAATAGTATCACTAATACATCTCGAATAGTATTATACATATAACTCAAAAAACATTAAAATATGGAAAACACAAAATTGAAAACATTAAAATATGCAACTTTTGCAAATATTAATTGCTATACATTGGATCAAATGTCAAAATTCATCAACTTTTTTCTATACATATATTGAATCAAAATGTAAAAATTCCTCAAATGTCAAAATTCCTTCACTTTTTTGTACACATCTAACTAATCATCTAGTGAAAAAATGTCAAAATTCATGCACCTATGTCAAAATTCGTCAAATATCAAAATTCCATAACTTTTTTCTATACATGAAAATTCTTGCATCTAATCATCTATACATCTAATTAATCATCTAATTATCAAAATTGTGTGTGTGTGTGTGTTCATAAAAATTGGGGGGGGGGTCGGGCCGGGGAGGGGCCGGCGGATGCCATGGCGGCACATGGGGCGATGGAGAGGGGGTGCTCATAGCGGGGCGATGGCGAGGTGAGGCGAGTTGGGGCGGCGACGAAGGAGCGGGCGCGGGAGGTGTCCGGGCGGCGTCAAGCTGGGCTCGGGGAGGAACGGGCGCGAGCGGCGTCTGAGATCGGCGCGAGGAAGTGCGACGGCGACGGCGTGACGAGACGGTGACAATGCGGGCAGCGTCGGGGAGGCGAGACGGCAATGGTGGCGATGTCGCGAAGAGGAGAAGAATGTAGAGTAACCGAAATATTTTGAAGTGTTCTATATATAAGGAGACCTTTAGTCGCGGTTGGTGGCTCCAACCGCGACTAAAGACCCCCCTTTAGTCGCGGTTGGAGCCACCAACCGCGACTAAAGGGGAATTTCAGCGGGCATAGGCGGCAGGAAGCGAAAACCTTTAGTCGCGGTTGGTGGCTCCAACCGCGACTAAAGGCAGTCTTTAGTCGCGTTTGGAGCCACCAACCGCGACTAAAGGTATGTTCCTGGCACGGCGCACTGTAGTGGAAGTTTAGTCCCACCTCGCTAGTCGAGGGGCGCCTCGACCAGTTTATAAGCCCCGTCGCGGGCATTGCATTAAGCTCCTCTCTAATGTAGGCCTTCTAGGCCTACCTCTGATGTGATTCCCTATGGGCCCACTAGGCCTTGCGGGCCTGCATCTTGGCCTAGGTTGGGTTTCTAGTCGTATGCAGGCCATGGCAGCCTAGTAGGCGAGATTTTTTAATTTATTTTTCATTTTTTTGTTTTTTCTTTATTTATTTTCTTTTGTTTCCGATTTTTTTGTGCTTTATTGAGAGTTAATGAGTGAATATTTTTGCATTAGGTCAAAAAAATTATAATTTTTTTGTTAGTGGCAGTAGTTTTCAAATTCGAATAGTTTAAATTTGAATTATTTGAAATTTGTGTGAATCACTAGTTTGTGAATAACTTCACTTTAAAAATAGATTTTTTGGTGATTATTTTTTCTACTGTTTAATATTATCGTGGGTGAAATGATGAAGCCTATCCAAATTTCAACCTTTTTAGAGTTCATTTGAAGTGCTTTTCAATTTCAGGGTTATTTTGCTGGAAAAAATCAGTAAGTGCATGAAAAATAGCAAATGAAGTCAGAAAAGGTTGAAAATTGATGGTGTGGCTTTGAATGGTGCATTTTGAACACGCAAAAAGTATGGAGTTCAAATAAGTTAAAAAATGAAATGCCTTTGTAACAGGCGAGTTTTCGTGTGAAACCCTGATACTTCGAAAGAGATTGTCCATTTTGTACACGAAGCGCATCCAGTTTTTGCCGTAACCCTCTCAACTTTGTAGCACATCCTATGTGGGTGAAATGATGATACGATGCCCAATTTCAACCTTTTCAGAGTTCATTTGAAGTGCTTTTCAGGAGTTCATTTGAAATGCATGAAAAATAGCAAATGAAGTCAGAAAACAGTTGAAAAGTGTTGATGTGGCTTTGAATGGTGCATTTTGAACACACAAAAAGTATGGAGTTCAAATAAGTTCAAAAAAATGAAATCCCTTTGTAATAGAAGAGTTTTCATCCGAAACTGTGATACTTCGAAAGAGATTGTCTAGTTTGTACACGAAGTGCATCCAGTTTTTGCCATAACCCTCTCAACTTTTTAGCACATGCTATGTGGGTGAAATGATGGTACCATGCCAACTTTCAACCTTTTTAGAGTTCATTTGAATTGCTTATCAATTTCAGGGTCATTTAGCTCAAAAAGAATCAATAAATGCATGAAAAATAGCAAATGAAGTCGGAAAGGGTTGAAAATTGATGGCCTCCCTTCGAATGGTGCATACTGAACACACAAAACACATAAGTACACTACTATTACAAAGATTCCCTTCGGTTTGTCTAAAGTGGGACTTTCTAGATATATAAGTCCAAAAACTAACTAGAGTGGGATCTTTGGGTGTAAAACTTTTTCTTCGCGTGTGTCCCTTTACGTCGTAAGCATGGACAATCTTCATTGTTTAACTTGATGCTTGGGTCAGCATTCACTATGAAGGGAGCAATTTCATGAAACTTTTCATAATCTTCTGACATGTCTGTCTTGTCCTCCATTCCCACGATGTTTCTTTTCCCTGAAAGGACTATGTGGCACTTTGGCTCATCGCATGATGTATTTGCTTGCTTATATTTTATTTTTCTCGGCTTGGTAGACATGTCCTTCACATAGAAAACATGCGCCACATCATTGGCTAGGACGAATGGTTCGTATGCGTACCCAAGATTGTTGAGATCCACTGTTGTCATTCTATACTGCGGGTCTTCCTTTACCCTGCCTCCTGTCAGATTGACCCATTTGCACGTAAACAAAGGGACCTTCAAATCAATTCCATAGTAAAGTTCCCATATCTCCTCTATGTAACAATAGTATGTGTCCTTTGGCCCATTATTGTTTGCTGCATCAAAGCGGACACCACCGTTTTGGTTGGCGCTCTTTTTATCTTGGGCGATCGTGTAAAATGTATTCCCATTTATCCCGTACCCTTTGAAAGTCAATATAGTCAAAGATGGTAACTTGGGTAGCAAGTACAGGTCATCTTCAATAGCGTCGTCATGCATGAGACGTGTCTGCAACCAACCGGCAAAAGTCACCGTTTGTTCATGTGTAATCCAGTCGTCAGACTTCTCTAGGTGTTTGGAGAGTAGAATATTCTTGTGTTGCTCGATATACGGAGAAACCAAGGCGGAACTTTTTAAAACTGTGTAATGTGCTGGCGCCAAAGAATACCCTTCTCGGCATATTAGTGATTTCTTTCCTAGCGTGCCTTTTCCATCCAGTCTGCCCTCATGCCGTGATTTAGGAACACCTATCGGCTTAATGTCAGGAATAAAGTCAACACAAAACTCAATGACCTCCTCTGTTTCATGTCCCTTGGAGATGCTTCCTTCTGGCCTAGCACGATTATGAACATATTTCTTTAAGACTCCCATGAACCTCTCAAAGGGGAACATATTGTGTAGAAATACAGGACCTAGAATGGCAATCTCCTCGACTAGGTGAACTAGGACATGCGTCATGATATTGAAGAAGGATGGTGAGAACACCAACTCGAAACTGACAAGACATTGCACCAAATCATTCTCTAACCTTGGTAGGATTTCTGGATCGATTACCTTCTGAGAGATTGCATTCAGGAATTCACATAGCTTCACAATGGCTAATCAAATGTTTTCCAGTAGAAGCCCCCTCAATGCAACCGGAAGCAGTTGCGTCATAATCACGTGGTAGTAAGGAGACTTTAGGTTGTAGAACTTTTTCTCTGCCATATGTATTATTCCCTTTGTATTCGACGAGAAGCCAGACGGGACCTTCATACTGAGAAGGCATTCGAAGAAGATTTCCTTCTCTTCTTTGGTAAGAGCATAGCTGGCATGACCCTGAAACTGCTTTGGATCCATGCCTTCTTTTCCGTGCATACATTGCTGGTCCTCTCGTGCCTCCGGCGTATATTTTGTCTTCCCATACACGCCCCATAAGCCTAGCAGGTTCATGCAAAGATTCTTCGTCACGTGCATCACGTTGATTGCAGAGCGGACCTCGAGGTCTTTCCAATATGGTAGGTCCCAAAATATAGATTTCTTCTTCCACATGGGTGCGTGTTTGTTAGTGTAATTCGGAACAGATTGTGCACCAGGACCCTTGCCAAAGATTACTTTTAAATCCTTGACCATATCAAGTATTTCATCACCCGTACGGTGGCGAGGCTTCTTCCGGTGATCTGCCTCACCTTTGAAATGCTTGCCTTTCTTTCTTACGGGATGCCCACTCTGAAGAAATCGACGATGTCCCAGATACACATTCTTCTTACATTTATCCAAATATATACTGTCGGTATCATCTAAACAGTGCGTGCATGCGTGGTATCCCTTGTTTGTCTGTCCTGAAAGGTTAGTGAGAGTAGGCCAATCATTGATGGTTACATATAGCAACACATGTAGGTCAAATTCCTCCTGATCTTTCACATCCCATGCACGTACACATTTTCCATTCCATAGCTGTAAAAGTTCTTCAAGCAATGGCCTTAGGTACACATCAATGTCGTTGCCAGGTTGGTTGGGGCCTTGTATGAGCACTGGCATCATAATGAACTTCTGCTTCATGCACAACCAAGGAGAAAGGTTATAGATACATAGAGTCACAGGCCATGTGCTATGACTGCTGTTCTGCTCCCCAAAAGGATTAATGCCATCTGCAATTAGACCAAACCACACGTTCCTTGCATCATTGGCAAAGTCCTTCCACTTTCTCTTGATTTTTCTCCACTGCGACCCGTCAGCGGGCACTCTCAACTTCCCGTCTTTCTTACGGTCTTCATTGTGCCATCGCATCAACTTGGCATGCTCTTTGTTTTGGAACAAACGTTTCAACCGTGGTATTATAGGAGCATACCACATCACCTTGGCAGGAATCTTCTTCCTGGGGCACTTGCCCTCAACATCACCAGGGTCATCGTGGCCAATCTTATAGCGCAATGCACAACATACCGGTCATGCATTGAAATCCTCGTACTCACCGCGGTAGAGGATGCAGTCATTAGGGCGTGCATGTATCTTCTTGACCTCTAATCCTAGAGAAAAGATGGCCTTCTTTGTTTCGTACATACTCTCTAGCAATTCGTTGTCCTTTGGTAGCTTCTTATTTAACATTATCATCAACTTTTGAAATACCTTGTTAGATACACCATTGTCTGCCTTCCATTGCAGCAATTCCAGTGTGGTACCCAGCTTTTTATTGTCATCTTCAAAATTAGGGTACAACCCTTTTTTGTGATCCTCTAACATGCGCTGCAACTTCAGCTTCTCCTTTTCACTTGCGCAGTTTCTCTTTGCATCGGCAATGGCCCGACCAAGATCATCAGCGGGCTCATCTAATGCCTCTTCTTCAGCTCCTTCCCACATTGTCGGCTCAACTTCTTCCCCCATTGTTGTGCCATCGTATTCATGGAACCCATGCCAGGATAGCTGTCATCATCCTCTTCTTCTTCATTCTCTTCCATTAGGACCCCCTTTCTTCATGCTTGGTCCAACAGTTATAGCCGGACGTGAAACCGGACTCAAACAGATGCTATCCTATCCTTATTTCGGCACGTGGGCCTCGACAGGGATAGAAGCGCATCTTGTCGTGTTGCAAGAATGGATATCATTACAAGTACATGTACAGGAGATATGAGTATATGGAATTGGCTTACACTCGCCACAAGCTACAACAAGATCACATCAAATACAACATCATACTCAAACATCATACAGAAGAGCAGGGTCCGACTACGGACGAAAACAAACGGTAAAATGACATCCACCCTTGCTATCCCAAGCTGCCGTCTGGAACCCATCCTAGAATGATGATGAAGAAGAAGAACTTCAAATCAAATCAAGCATCGTGCTCACGTCAAATCATCGCATTATCTGCACCTGCAACTGTTGTTGTAGTAATTTGTGAGCCACGGGGACTCAGCAATCTCATTTCCAGGGGTATCAAGACTATTAAAGCTTAATAGGTGAGGTATGATTAAGTGGTGAGGCTGCAGCAAGCGACTAAGCATTTGTTTGAGTGGCTAACTTACGAGTACATAAATTAAAGTATGGTGGTCTATGCATAACGGACGTGAACTAGTAATGATCACTAACTGATCCTGAACACCTACTTACGTAAAACATAACCCCACCGTGTTCTCTCTCGGATAAGGACTCACGAGAAGAGACAATCACGGTTACACACACAGTTGGTGTATTTTATTTGAGTTTACTTCAAATTTGCTATGACCGGGTGTTAAACAAAATATCCAAGTTTGCCACATAACCGCGGGCACGGCTTTCCGAAAGATTTAACCCTGCAGGGGTGCTCCAACTCATCCATGACAAATTAACCACACGCCGCGGGAATAACCTCGACCACGGATCTCGTGATCATCCTAGACAATTCCAAAGGAATTCCGACACCTCAAGATAGCCCGAAGAAGATCAGGGTTCCGCACGCAAGACATTCGAGAAAGGTAAAACAAATCCAGCAAGGCCTCCTGACGTGTCGACGATCCCAATAGGAGCCGCGTATCTCATTCTCAGGACACGACGGATAAGCTAGTGTACGGTGGCCTGATAGAAATCTCCCGAGTTGCCCTCGATTGGCTCCGCACAGTGCTCTAGTTTGGACCAACACTCATGAGGAGCACTGGCCCGGGTTGTTGATTAATCCACGGGGTGATCATGCCCTATGAAAATTTTAGATGGTATTAAGCAAATAGTACCAATGTTGGGCCTTGCTAGACAAGCTTTATCCTAAAACAAAAATCAAGGGGGTCCCCATAACAACCCCGAGCATGTTAGGAGTGCTCAATTATGGAACATAACACTGGTTCACAAGTAACTAGGGCGGCAAGAGTGGAATAAAACACCGAGCAAAAGGCCAAGCCTTCCACCCTTTACCAAGTGTATAAGTGCATTAAAATAAATAGCAATAATATTGTGATAAAAAAAGGATGTCCATGTTGTCACATGGAAGCAATTGCACCTGCAGCTAGAAACGCTATAAGAAGGGCTGAGCAAGCGGTAACATAGCCAAACAAAGGATTGCTAGGAAGGTGGAGGGTTAGAGGCTTTCATGGCAATGTTGGGAGGCTTGACAAACAAGTGGTGGGTTGCGAGACATAACAATAAAATCTGGACAACTAGCATGGCAATGATAGTAGTGGTATCCAGGGAAATGTGTCATCTCGCCTGAGATCCCGCTCAGAAGAAGATCGAGTCTATGAAGAAGACGAGCCAACATGGTCGAACGAATCCTCACACTCCGAACGCTTTCGGAACTCTATCGATAAGGAACAATTCGAAAACAACAATCAACACAAGGTACAACTCCAGTTTCATCTTTTAATCTTCATGCGCATTGCACCCATCTTGATCTTGTGGTCATCGACGACATTGGCAACATACAACTCTAGTTTCATCTTCTCTTCTTCAAATCTTTTCAATTTTTCTTTCAAATACCCGTTTTCTTTTTCAACTAAATTTAACTTCTTGACAAGAATATCAATGTCGGTGGGAATCTCCGGTTCACATACCTCCTAGATAAAAACATCTATGTCAACTTGATTGGCATAATTGTCATGAACACGAAATGCAACAAAGAGTTATAAAAGAGAGTATATACCACATTCACATCATAAACCGGACGAGGGCCGACGGGGACAGATTTCAAAACCATGCCACTATGTATAACAAACAACCATATAGGTAATAAAACTATACAAGTAACTAACTAAATCTTACAAACATGTTTTTTTATAAAAATGATAAGAAGAAGAGGCTCACCAAGGTGGTGCCAGCGACGGGATGGTGCTGGCGATCGACGGTGGTTAGGACGGGGACGGGAAGGCACTAAGTAAACCACACCTACAAATGCAAAGTAAGAAGTTAATTTGAGCTCAAATTGCATAAATCAAATAAACTACCACATACAAACTAAAACCCACAAATTACTATACTTATAGAGCATTGCAAGAGCTAATCTAGCAATGAGAGATGAAAGGACAAAGTTGCTAACCTTTGTGAACACTTGGATGGATGGGATGCCTCCAAATCTTGAATTTTTTTGGAAAAATGGAGGATGAGCTCGAGGAAGAGAGGAAGAACAGAGAGGAGAAGAAAGGGGAAGAACATAGGACTCTGCTTGGGCTGGTGCCGAAGGGTTTCAATATAGGGGACCTTTAGTCGCGGTTGGTGGCTCGAACCGCGACTAAAGGTTAGCCTATAGTCGCGGTTGGAGCCACCAACCGGGACTAAAGGTTCCCGTGGGGCCCCAGGCTGACGCCAGCCTGCCACCACACCTTTAGTGCCGATTTGTGCCACGATCTGGGACTAAAGGTCCGTAACAAACCGGCACTAATGATCCCCATCACGATACGACACTAATGATCACATTAGTGCCGGTTCAAAAGCCAACCGCGACTAATCAGGCGGATAAAAGGTCTATTTTCTACTAGTGCTCCACTGCGACCCGTCAACGGGTGCTCTCAACTTCCCGTATTTCTTATGGTCCGCTTTGTGCCATCGCATCAACTTGTCATTCTATTTGTTTCTGAACAGACGTTTCAACCGTGGTATTATACAAGCATACCACATCACCTTGGCAGGAACCCTCTTCCTAGGGCACTCTCCGTCAACATCACCAGGCTCATCTCGTCTGATCTTATACCACAATGCACCGCATACCGGGCATGTATTCAAATCCTCGTACGCACTGCGGTAGAGGATGCAGTCATTAGGGCAAGCATGTATCTTATACACCTCCAATCCTAGAGGGCATACAACCTTCTTTGCTGCGTATCTAATGTCGGGCAATTCGTTATCCTTTGGAAGCTTCGTCTTCAATATTTCCAGTAGGTTCTCAGATCCTTTGTCAGGTACATCATTCTCTGCCTTCCACTGCAGTAATTCCAATGTGGTACCGAGCTTTGTGTTGCCATGTTCGCAATTGGGGTACAACCCTTTTTTTGATCCTCTAACATGCGATCGAACTTCAACTTCTACTTTTCATTTTCGCATTGTCTCTTTGCATCAACAATGACCCAGCGAAGATCATCATCGGGCACATCGCCTGGTTTCTCTTGACCTTCAGCTTCCCCCGTTGCAGCAGCATCGTATTCAGGAGGCACATAGTTGTCATCATCCTCTTCTTCTTCATTGTCTTCCATCATAACCCTTTTGTCTCTGTGCTTGGTCCAAACATTATAGTGTGGCATAAAACCCTTCTCAAGCAGGTGGAAGTGTAAGGTTTTTAAGTTGGAGAAAGTCTTTGTATTCTCACAGACAGTACGTGGTCAATGCATAAAACCATTTCTGCTTGTTTGCCTCAGCCGCTTCGAGAAAATTATGCAGGTCCTTAATATACTCGGAGGTGCGTCGGTCACCGTACATACATTGCCGGTTCATCTGCCCTGCGTTATATAATAAAGTGTGTTAAAAACCATTACAGAATATCATGAATAGAGAAGTGCCCAAATTAAAACATACATTGAAACTATGTACAAAAATTATTGAACAACATATAGCTCTCTAGAGCATCTAATTAAAACATACATTGAAACTGTGACAAAAATTAAATGTAACAACAAATACGATCATAACCGCAACTAAGGTACCAATTGATCCAACGGCATAATGATACCAAGCCTCAGTATGAATGGCATATTTTCTAATATTTCTAATCTTCAAGCGCATTGCATCCATCTTGATCTTGTGAACGTCGATGACATCGGCAACATGCAACTCCAATTTCATCTTCTCCTCTTCAACTCTTTGTAATTTTCTTTCAAGTAATAGTTTTATTTTTCAACCAAATTTAACTTCTCGACAAGAATTTCTATGTCGGTTGGAATTTCCGGTTCACATACCTCCTAGATTAAAAAATCTATGTCACGTTGGTCAGCATAATTGTCATACACACTAAATAAAACAAATAGTTATAGAAGATAAAATATACCACATCCGAATCATAGACAGGACGAGGGCCGACGGAGGCGGATACCAAAACCATCGCACTATATAATAACAAACAATAATAAAAGTAAGAAAATTACACAAGTATCTATCAAAATCATACAAGTAAGAACTTTTTTCTTTTAGAAAGAAGATAAGAAGAAGAGGCTAGCCATGATGGTGCCAGCGCCGAGATCGGCGCGAGCGATTGACGACTATGAGGACAGGGACGGGACAGGACGGACCGCCAAACCTAGACAAATCTTGAGGAAAATGGAGCTTGGACAAGGAGCTTCAACGGGATAAAGCTTAAGTGTGGCTTGCGCATTTCATCGAGCACCTCATGTGCATAGGAGGTGAGCTAGAGCACCACAAAGATCTGCCATGACCGGCCAAAAAAATAGAGCAGTGCACTGCTCTGCTCGCGGGCAGGGGGTATATATAGGCTTCCGTTTGGTCCCGGTTTGTGGCTAAAACCGGGACTAAAGGACCCCATTTGGTCCCGGTTCTAGCCACAAACCGGGACCAATGGTTGTGGTCCAGGAGCGAGGCCCATTGGTCTCGGTTTGTGTCTGGAACTGGGACCAAAGGGGTCAGACGAACCAGGACCAATGGCCCACGAGGCCTGGCCGGCGCCCTGGCCTCACGAACCGGGACCGATGCCCCCATGGGTCCCAGTTCATGAGTGAACCAGGATTAATGGGCTATTCAGGCCTAGACCAAAGCCCTATTTTCTACTAGTGCTAGTCATTAATTTATTAGGAGAAAGCAACTAGAGAAAGACATGAATTTGTGGTGGAATGAAAAATAGTTGAACCCCAAAAAGGTTGATCACATGATAAAAGAGAACTGGTGGAATATTGTCCCTTGCTTTCTAGTTGCCAAACCAGATCATTAGTGCCATTTTTGAAAACAATAAGACAATTTCTACCAACTCGAATCAGTGATCCATGCGTTTATAACTGAAATCCCCCCTAAGAGATAGCTTCATCTTGTGGCCATCCCAAACTTCATTAATGCATTTGGTCTGCTCGTTAAAAATAGTATATATAGGCCTAAATTGAACATCCAAAGGTGAGGTGGCAAACCAAGTACCCTCCAAAAACCTATTTTTCTTCCATAGTCAAATGTCCACCTGTACCCAAACTTAAGAGCCTAGATGATTTATCTAACCCCTTTCCAAAACCTAGAGACGTTGGTGTCAGTTCTGGGGCAAACAAGTAATGACTTATTGGTCATATATTTATGACCAACAATTTGCTTCCAAATCTTACGCTCCCCTTTAGAGTATCTTCTGATCTAAGATCCCAGAAGGCAGTGGTTTACTCCCTGCAAGTTGGGAATATACCTAGTGATGGGAGACGTAGTAGTAAATCAAAAAAATTCCTACGTATCACCAAGATCTATCTATGGAGAAACCAGCAAAGAGTGGGGAGAGATTGCATCTTCATACCTTTGAAGATCGCTAAGAGGAAGCGTTACAAGAACGCGGTTGGTGGAGTTGTACTCGTAGCGATTCAGATTGCGGTGGATTCCGATCTTAGCGCCGAACAACAACGCCTCCGCGTTCAACACACGTACAGCCCGGTGAAGTCTCCCGCACCTTGATCCAGCAAGGAAGAGGGAGAGGTTGGGGAAGGGCTCCAACACCAGCACGACGGTGTGGTGGTGGTGGAGTAGCAAGGTATTCCGGCAGGGCTTCGCCTAAGCGCCGCGGAGGAGGAAGAAGAGAGGTAGGGCTGCGCCGTGGGAGAGAGATAAAATCTTATTCCCAAAAGGCCAAAACCTCAAGTATATATAGGAGGAGGGAGAGGGAGGGCTGCCTTGGCCTCGCCTCCAAAGAGGAGAGGTTTGGCCGACCCTAGGGGAACACTCCACCTCCCACAAGGGAGGTGGATCTCCTCTTTTTCAAACTCCTTTGCCCTATCTCCTTATCTCCAGCCGCATGGGACTTTATAGAAGGTATTGGCCAGCCCAACAAGGGCTGGCACACCTCCTATAAGGGACCACGAAGTCCTATGGTCGTCACACCCCTCCCGGGGGTCCTCGGGCACCCTCCCGACACTCCTGGTACACTACCGATGAGCCCAAAAACTTTCCGGTGACCAAAACTAGACTTCCTATATATCAATCTTTACCTCCGGACCATTCCGGAGCTCTTCGTGACATCCGGGATCTCATCCGTGACTCCTAACAACCTTCGGTAATCACGTATACCATTTCCCTATAACCCTAGCATCATTGAACGTTAAGTGTGTAGACCCGGGTTCGGGAGACACGTAGACATGACCGAGACACCTCTCCGGTCAATAACCAACAGCGGGATCTGGATACCCATGTTGGCTCCCACATGCTCCACGATGATCTCATCGGATGAACCACGATGTCGGGGATTCAATCAATCCCGTATACAATTCCCTTTGTCTATCGGTATGATACTTGCCCGAGATTCGATCGTCGGTATCTCTATGCCTTGTTCAATCTCGTTACCGGCAAGTCTCTTTACTCATTCCGTAATACATCATCTCGTGGCTAACTCCTTAGTCACATTGAGCTCATTATGATGATGTCTTACCGAGTGGGCCCAGAGATACCTCTCCGTCACACGGAGTGACAAATCCCAGTCTCGATTCGTGCCAACCCAACAAACACTTTCGGAGATACCCGTAGTGCACCTTTATAGCCACCTAGTTACGTTGTGACGTTTGGCACACCCAAAGCATTCCTACGGTATCCGGGAGTTGCACAATCTCATAGGCTAAGGAAACGATACTTGACATTGGAAAGCTTTAGCAGACGAACTACACGATCTTGTGCTATGCTTAGGATTGGGTCTTGTCCATCACATCATTCTCCTAATGATGTGATCTCATTATCAACGACATCCAATGTCCATGGTCATGAAACCATGACCATCTATTGATCAACGAGCTAGTCAACTAGAGGCTCACTAGGGACATGTTGTGGTCTATGTATTCACACATGTATTACAGTTTCCGGTTAACACAATTATAGCATGAACAATAGACAATTATCATGAACTAGGAAATACAATAATAACCATTTTATTATTGCCTCTAGGGCATATTTCCAACAGTTTCCCACTTGCACTAGAGTCAATAATCCAGTTCACATCGCCATGTGATTAACACTTAAATCACCATGTGATCATATCATCATGTGATTAACACCCAATCAGTTCTGGGGTTTGATCATGTTTTGCTTGTGAAAGAGGTTTTAGTCAACGGGTCTGTGACATTCAGATCCGTGTGTACCTTGCAAACTTCTATGTCCTACTATAGATACCGCTCGCACCCTCCACTTGGAGCTATTCCAAATGGTTACTCCACTATACGTATCCGAATTTCTACTCAGAGTCATCCGGATTGGTGTTAAAGCTTGCATCATCGTAACCCTTTACGACGAACTCTTTATCACCTCCATAACCGAGAAATATTTCCTTAGTCCTCTAGTTACTAAGGATAATTTCGACCGCTGTCCAGTGATCCACTCCTGGATCACTCTTGTACCCCTTGACAGACTCATGGCAAGGCACACACATGTGCGGTACACAGCATGGCATACTATATAGAGCCTATGGCTAAAGCATAGGGGATGACACCCATCTTTTCTCTATTTTCTGCCATGGTCGGGCATAGAGTTGTGCTCAATCTCACACCTTGTAATACAAAGAAGAACCCTTTCTCGGACTGATCCATATTGGACTTCTTCAATATCTTGCCAAGGCATGTACTTATTGAAAGTATTATCAAGCATCTTGATCTATCTCTATAAATCTTGACACCCAACAATTAGGTAGCTTTATCCAGGCCTTCCTTTGAAAAACTCTCTTCAAACAACCATTTATGCTTTCCAGAAATTCTACATCGTTTCCGATCAATAATATGTCAACTACATATTCTTATCAGAAATTCTATAGTGCTCCCACTCACTTTCTTGTAAATACAAGTTTCTCATAAACTTCGTATAAACTCATAAACTTTGATCACTTCATAAAAGCTCATATTCCAACTCCGAGATGCTTGCTAAAGTCCATAGGAGGATCGCTAGAGTTTGCATAGCTTTTAGCATCCTTAGGATTGACAAAACCTTCTGGTTGTATCACATACAACTCTTCCTCACGGAAACCATTAAGGAAGCCTTGTTTTTGACATCCATCTGCCAGAATTCATAATCGAAAAATGCAGCAACTGCTAACATAATTTTAACAGACTTTTAGCATCGCTATGGATGAGAAAATCTCATCGCAGTCAACTCCTTGAACTTGGCAGAAACATCTTTGCGACAAGTCGAGCTTTGTAGACGGTCACATTACCATCCGCGTCAGTCTTCTTCTTAAAGATCCATTTATTTTCAATGGCTCGCTTATCATCAGGCAAGTCCACCAAAGTCCACACTTTGTTCTCATACATGGATCCTATCTCGGATTTCATGGCTTCAAGCCATTTGTTGGAATCCGGGCCCGCCATCGCTTCTTCATAGTTCGTAGGTTTATCGTTGTCCAACAACATGACCTCCAAGACAGGGTTGACGTACTACTCAGGATCAGTACGCGTCCTTGTCGACCTACGAGGTTCGATAGTAACTTGATCTGAAGCTTCATGATCATCATCATTAACTTCCTCTTCAACTGACATAGGATCCACAGAAACATCTTTCTGTGCTGCGCTACTCTCTGGTTGAAATAAAGGTTCAACAACCTCATCAAGTTCCATCTTCCTCCCACTCATTTCTTTCGAGAGAAACTCTTTCTCGAGAAAGGACCCGTTCTTAGCCACAAACACTTTTGCACTTGGATCTGAGAGAGAAGGTATACCCGAAGTCTCCTTAGGGTATTCTATGAAGATGCATTCGTCTGCTTTGGGTTCGAGCTCACTAGGTGAAACCCCTTTTCACATAAGCTTAGCAGGCCCAAACATTAAGAAATGACAGCTTAGGCTTCTGTCAAACCATAATTCACACGGTGTCATCTCAACAGACTTAGATGGTGCCCTATTAAAGTGAATGGATTTGTCTTTAATGCATAACCGCACAATGATGGTGGCAAAACGATAAGAGACATCATAGTACTCACTCTATCCAATAGAGCACGACTACGACGTTTGGACACACCATCACACTATGGTGTTCCAGGAGGCATGAGCTGTGAAACAATTTCCAAATTGTCTAAAATTGCATACCAAACTCGTAACTCACATATTCACCTCCACGACCATATCGTAGACATTTTGTCTTCTTGTCACGATGATCTTTAACTTCACTCTGAAACTCCTTGAACTTTTCAAACATTTCAGACTTGTGTTTCATTAAGTAAATATCCTCATATTCACTCAAATCATTAGTGAAGGTAGAGAAAATAATGATATCCACTGCATGTTTTAACACTCATTGGACCACATACATCAATATGTATCAATTCCAATAAGCCACCAGCCCGCTCCATCATACCGGAAGACGGGGTCTTAGTCATCTTGGCCAAGAGGCATGGTCCGCATGTCTCAACCGATTCGAAATAGACTGAGTCCAAAGATCCATCAGCATGGAGTTTCTTCATGCGCTTTACATCAATATGACGTTTGTGGCAGTGCCACAAGAATGTGGTACTATCATCATTAACTTTGTATCTTTGGTACCAACGTTATGAGCATATGTGTTACTACGATCAAGATTCAATAAACCATTCCCATTGGGTGCATGACCATTAAAGGCATTATTCATGTAAACAGGATAACCATTATTCTCTAACTTAAATGAATAATCGTATCGCACTAAACACGATCCAATCATGTTCATGCTCAACGTAAACACCAAATAACATTTATTTAGGTTCATTACTAATCCCGAAGGTAGAGAAAGCGTGCGATGGTGATCACATCAAGCTTGGAAACAATTCTAACATACATCGTCACCTTTCACTTAGCTAGCCTCCATTCATTTCGTAGCTTTTATTTTGAGTTACTAACATTTAGCAACTGAACCGGTATCTTATACCCAAGTGCTACTAGGAGTACTAGAAAGGTACACATCAATAACACGTATATCAAATATACTTTCGTCGACATTGCCAGCCTTCTTATCTACCAAGTATCTAGGGTTGTTCCGCTTCAGCGACTGTTCTCCTCATAATAGAAGAACATAGTCTCGGGTTTGGGCTCAACCTTGGGTTTCTTCACCAGAGTGGCAACTGGCTTGTCATTCCTGAAGTTTTCCCGTTCTTGCCCTTGCCCTTCTTGAAACTAGTGGTTTCCACTTAACCATCAACACTTGATGCTCCTTCTTGATTTCCACCTTCGCAGTGTCAAACAACGCGAATAGCTCAGGGATCATTATCTCCATCCCTGGCATTTTATAGTTCATCACGAAGCTCTAGTAGCTTGATGGCAGTGACTTGCAGAACTGTATTAATCACTATATTATCTGGAAGATTAACTCCCACTCGATTCAAGTGATTGTAGCACCCAGACAATCTGAGCATATGCTCACTGATTGAGCTATTCTCTTTTATCCTGTCGGCAAAGAATCTTGTTGGAGGTCTCATACCTCTCAACATAGGCACGAGCCTGAAATCCCAATTTCAGCTCTTTAGAACATCTCTTATGTTCCGTGATGTTCAAAACGTTTTGGAGCCTCAGTTCTAAGCCGTAATGCATGACGCACTGAACTATCACGTAGTCATCAAAAAGTGTGTGTCATATGTTCACAACATCTACAGACAACGCTTGAGGGAGTGGTGCACTTAGCGATGCATCAAAGACATATGCTTTCTGTGCAGCAATGAGGACAATCCTCAGATCACGGACCTAGTCCGTATTATTGCCACCAACAACTTTCAACTTACTTTTCTCTAGGACCGTATCAACAAAACAGGGGAGCTACAGCGCGAGCTATCTACGACATAATTTGGAAAAACACTTTTAGACTAAGTTCATGATAATTAAGTTCACATAATCAAATTACTTAATGAACTCCCACTTAGATAGACATCTCTCTAGTCATCCAAGTGATACATGATCCATGTTCAACTAGCCCGTGTCCGATCATCATGTGAGACGGACTAGTCATCCATGGTGAACATCTCCATGTTGATCGTATCTTCTATACGACTCATGTTCGACCTTTCGGTCTTCCGTGTTCTGAGGCCATATCTGTACATGCTAGGCTCGTCAAGTCAACCTAAGTGTTCCGCGTGTGTAAATCTGGCTTACACCCGTTGTATGCGAACGTTAGAACCTATCACACCCGATCATCACGTGGTGCTTCGGAACAACGATCCTTAGCAACGGTGCACAGTTAGGGTGAACACATCTCTTGAAATTTTATTGAGAGATCATCTTATTCACTACCGTCGTTCTAAGCAAATAAGATGTAAACACGATAAACATCACATGCAATCAATATAGTGACATGATATGGCCAATATCATCTTGCTCCTTTGATCTCCATCTTCGGGGCACCATGATCATCACTGTCACCGGCATGACACCATGATCTCCATCATCATGATCTCCATCATCGTGTCTTCATGAAGTTGTCTTGCCAACTATTACTTCTACTACTATGACTAACGTTTAGCAATAAAGTAAAGTAATTACATGGCGTTTATGATTGACACACGGGTCATACAATAAAATAAGACAACTCCTATGGCTCCTGCCGGTTGTCATACTCATCGACATGCAAGTCGTGAATCCTATTACAAGAACATGATCAATCTCATACATCACAATGCATCACATCACATCATTTTGGCTATATCACATCACAAGGCATATGCTGCAAAAACAATTTAGACGTCCTCTAATTTGTTGTTGCAAGTTTTATGTGTCTGCTATAGGTTTCTAGCAAGAACGTTTCTTACCTACACCAAAACCACAACGTGATATGTCAATTGCTATTTACCCTTCATAAGGACCCTTTTCATCGAATCCAATCCGACTAAAGTGGGAGAGACAGACACCCGCTAGCCACCTTATGCAACAAGTGCATGTCAGGCGGTGGAACCAGTCTCACATAAGCGTACGTGTAAAGTCAGTCTGGGCCGCTTCATCCCACAATACCGCCGAATCAAGATAAGACTAGTAGTGGTAAGAAAATTAAAAAAATCGACGCCCACAACAACTTGCGTTCTACTCGTGCATAGATTCTACACATAAACCTGGCTCTGATACCACTAATGGGAGACATAGTAGTAAATCAAAAAATTTCCTACGTATCACCAAGATCTATCTATGGAGAAACAAGCAACGAGTGGGGAGATATTGCATCTTCATACCTTTTAAGATCGCTAAGCGGAAGCTTACAAGAACATGGTTGGTGGAGTCGTACTCGCAGCGATTCAGATCATGGTGGATTCTAATCTTAGCGCCGAACAACGGCGCCTCCGCGTTTAACACACGTACAACTCGGTGACGTATCCCGCACCTTGATCCAGCAAGGATGAGGGAGAGGATGGGGAAGGCTCCAACAGCATCACGACGATGTGGTGGTGGTGGGGTAGTAAGGTATTCCGGCACGGGTTCGCCTAAGCGCTGCGGAGGAGGAAGAAGGGAGGTAGGGCTGCGCCATGGGAGAGAGATCAAATCTTGTTCCCAAAAGGCCAAAACCTCAAGTATATATAGGAGGAGGGAGAGGGAGGGATGCCTTTGCCTCTCCTCCAAAGAGGAGAGGTTCGGCCGACCCTAGGGGAAGAGTCCACCTCCCACAAGGGAGGTGGATCTCGTCTTTTTCAAACTCCTTTGCCCTATCTCCTTATCTCCAGCCGCATGGGCCTTTCTAGAAGGTCTTGGCCAGCCCAACAAGGGATGGCACACCTCATCTATGGGCCCACGAAGTCCTATGGTCGTCACACCCCTCCCGGGGGTCCTCCGGCACCCTCCCGACACTCCCGGTACACTACCGATGAGCCCAAAAACTTTCCGATGACCAAAACTAGACTTCCTATATATCAATCTTTACCTCCGGACCATTCCGGAGCTCTTCGTGACATCCGGGATCTCATCCGTGACTCCTAACAACCTTCGGTAATCACGTATACCATTTCCCTATAACCCTAGTGTCATCGAACCTTAAGTGTGTAGACCATACGGGTTCGGGAGACACGTAGACATGACCGAGTCACCTCTCCGGTCAATAACCAACAGCGGGATCTGGATACCCATGTTGGCTGCCACATGCTCCACGATGATCTCATCGGATGAACCACGATGTCGGGGATTCAATCAATCCCGTATACAATTCCCTTTGTCTATCGGTATGATACTTGCTCGAGATTCGATCGTCGGTATCTCTATACCTTGTTCAATCTCGTTACGGGAAAGTCTCTTTACTCGTTCCGTAATACATCATCCCGTGGCTAACTCTTAGTCACATTGAGCTCATTATGATGATGTCTTACCGAGTGGGCCCAGAGATACCTCTCCGCCACATGGAGTGACAAATCCCAGTCTCAATTCGTGCCAACCCAACAAACACTTTCGAAGATACCCGTAGTGCACCTTTATAGCCACCCAGTTACGGTGTCACGTTTGGCACACCCAAAGCATTCCTACGGTATCCAGGAGTTGCACAATCTCATGGTCTAATGAAATGATACTTGACATTGAAAAGCTTTAGCAGACGAACTACACGAACTTGTGCTATGCTTAGGATTGGGTCTTGTCCATCACATCATTCTCCTAATGATGTGATCTCGTTATCAATGACATCCAATGTCCATGGTCATGAAACCGTGACCATCTATTGATCAATGAGCTAGTCAACTAGAGGCTCACTAGGGACATGTTGTGGTCTATGTATTCACACATGTATTACGGTTTCCGGTTAACACAATTATAGCATGAACAATAGACAATTATCATGAACTAGGAAATACAATGATAACCATTTTATTATTGCCTCTCGAGCATATTTCCAACACCTAGACCCCCCCAATTTCTTTCTTCATGCAAACAAGCTTCCAATTAGTCATGTGAAGTTTCATATGACCTTCAAAGTCATTCCAAAGGCGGTGAGCCATTTGGGAACTGACCATATCAAAGTCCAACTTAAGGAATTTGAAGAAGGATAATAGGCAAATAGGAATACTGGCAAGGATGAATCTACCTTCATAGGAGAGGAGATTTTTTGTTCAGTTAGCAACCCTTTTCAAGATCTTATGTATCTATTAGAGGTTGACTATCCTTTTTCCTAAGCTAATAATGGTGGAGCAGAACCCCCAGATATTTAATAGGGACCTACATGCATGACATCCCATCAATTGTACGAAAGGCTCAAGTTCATCACCATTCATATTCATGAGAACAAGTTCACTTTTGTTCTCGTGGCAGAAACTTGTTCAAAACAGTTCAGTGTAATTTTCATGTTTTGGGCATGGTTAGCAATTTTATCTAGAACATAAAAATGTATCACCTGCATAATGGATACATATAAGACCTTAACAAAGCCAACTAATCAGGTTATGACCAACAACTTTAGATAGCATCCTCGTATGAACATCTACTACTGGGTTAAAAAATTGGTTAGAGGGAGTCCCCTTGACTCTGGTCCTTCCCAGTTTTAAAGAAATCTCCTTCCACATTGTTAATCTTGGCTCCAACTGAACCTCCATGGGTTATTTGGTTAATTCATGAGAGCCATTTGTTACAAAAATCTATGATTCCAAGGAGCGCAGCTAGGAACACAAGATGTACTGTATCAAAAGCTTTTCATAGTGCAACTTAAGGATCAGCCCTTGATTTTTACTATAATGGACAGAGTGGAGAACTTCATGGGCAGCGGCCATACTCTGACTAACACACATGCCTCGCAGATTCATTGCTAGCTACTAACTTTGTAGAATAATAGAATATATTTGTAAGACTTTTGGTGAAAATCTTAAAGCCACAATAAAGCAAGCTAATTTGACTATTTCTTCATGGATATGATTTCAGACTCTTTATGAATGAGGTTAGGCAGAGACAAGTTGAGTCTATAGATATCTAAATGTTCATTATAGAAATCCTCAAACATAGCTATAGGATAATTTTGATAAATTCCTAAAAGTTATGGTAGAAGAAAACAAGGATCCCATCTAGGTTGGCCCATCGGAATAGGAATACAAACAACCTTCTTAATCTCAGCTTCAGAGAAGGTTGCATATAGAGTTTCATTCTCCAAGGGTTGCACCTTCTCTCAGGCTGAAAACATATCAACATTAATTCAAACTAAAACCATGTCTACATTGGAATAGCAAAGACGAGTTTCATTCACATGCACTAATTGATGTGGTGTTGCATGCATTGAGCTGCCACTGTGCTAACTAAAGACAATTTAACGTAAAATAATGATGTTGGGGATAGTAGGGCCATAGGAGGCCTTGTATATGCATTTTGTATTTAATATGTTAGTTAAGGGCCATGTAGGGTCACTCACAATTAATGCTTGCCTGTTAGCACAACTCCATATGTAAAATGCTAATGTGTTGCGATAATGAAAAGGGAGATGAGAGAGTTGTATGTTTCTTTTCAGTATGAAGTGCAATTAATGCTCACATCCAGTGTGACCTCTCTCTCTCTCTATGTTTCTGTCTTTCTCTTTTCTCCATAATTAGGACACAATGTTTAGTTGCAAACATGATGTATAAATTGGTTAAATAAAGTATCACTTACGTACAACACCTAAGAGACAATGTCTTGGGGTGGTTTTCTTTAAGACTAACCATAGCAGGGAGTAACTTAGATAGTAACATGCATATGTTAGTACCTCTAGTGAAGAGTAACATATGTGTGTTGTCATGAATCACTACATTTATTAAATTGTAGACTCATCTTGTGTTGGTATGTATGATGTTAGGCTAGTCATAATGGGGAGTAACTTATAGTAGTGCGATGCATATGACATTAGTCTAAGTTACTACCTCCATAGTGTAAAGTAACATAGTACTAGTGTCATAAATGACTTCATTTATTAGCTTGTAGACTCATCTTTCATCGGAAAGCACTACTACCTCCTTTCCGGTTTATAGGGCTCAATTCAAAAACCTCACCAACCAAGGTAGATGGTGAGTGGTGGAATAGTTTTTTTAGTTTGCAAAAATACTCAATTAATGTGCTTGTTTTACCCAAAAGGTTGCTTTTACCAACGCGTTAATTGCAATGCATGCAAGAACTTTAACATGTTAGTCAGTCTTTTCTTAATCTTTGCATTCAACAATTTAATGCACCTTGAAATCATAAACATGTGATGTGAAAAAAATCAAATTGAGACTTATAAAACGAAAATACTAAAATTTTGAGATAAGCCCAATAAACCGGAAGAGAGGGAGTATGTTACAGTAATCTGTTATTCTAAACACCTCTCTCCTATTGATTACATGACACATAAGCAAAATTTTCTTGAAATCTGCTATATTACTAGCTAAGTTACTCTCACTATGACTAGCCTTACTCATAGTGTGAGTAACTAGCCATGTTACTCCATTTGTCCCTCTCCTTATTAATCAGTTGCCACATCATCTTTTTTGCTTAGATGTCATCTATGTTACTCTTTATGTTACTTCCATTAGACTGCCCACAATGGAGAGTAACATAGAGTAGTAACATGCATATGTTACTAGTCTAAGTTACATAGAGGTAGTAACATTGAGCCTTTCATTTAGACTACCCACAATGAGAGTAACATAGACAGTAACATAGATGCCACCTAAGCAAAACATATGATGTGGCAGCTAATTATTGAGAAGAGAGAGAAATTGAGTAACATACTATGTTACTACTACTATGAGTAACATAACACATACCAAGACAAAATGAGTCTATAAGCTAATAAATGAAAGACTCAATGTTACTACCCCTATGTTACTACCCATTGTCGAGGTAGTAACTTAGACTAGTAACATATGCATGTTACTACTGTATGTTACTTCCCATTGTGGGTAGTCTATTTAGCTTATAGACTCATCTTGCCTTGGTATGTGTTATGTTACTCTCATAGGGGTAGTAACATGCTAAGTTACTCAATTTTTCTCTCTTCTTATTAATTAGTTGTCACATAGTATTTTTTGCTTAGGTGGCATCTATGTTACTACCTATGTTACTCCCATTGTGGATAGTCTTATGGGTAGTCTAAATTGTTTCCATGACCTAGGATGACACGCTAAACCCTAAACCACCAATGCATTGAGAAAGCACTGAGAATGCACTAAACACGAGAGGAGGGAATAATAAATAGGCACAGGTTGGCCTATAGAAAATATGCCACTTGGCAAAATCTTTTACCCTTCGAGCAGTGATACTTGTGATTCTATTGTTCTGATTTGTTTTACAATAGTTTGTCAATATTTATGCTACATCAACGAGATCCATCTACTTCAGTTTTCACACTAATTGTGCCTTGATCAGATTGATGTGCATATAATTTGACCTTTGTCAAAGTTTATGCCCCCGTGGTAAAATCAAGTAATCTCGGTTGAACAATGCATATAGTAAATCTAGAGCAAAAGGAGGAGAAAGTCACAATCTTTGGAAGAGAAAAGGCCAAAAGTTCCAAGAAGATTAGAGCTGTATCACTTGTTGACTGCTTCATAGTCCAATTATTAACAGATGATAATGCAACCAAACTTGCAAGAAGCAGGGACCCTGCTGCCACTCCTGGTAAGCCTCAGCAGTTGCGGGGGAGTTTGAAGGCTTGAAGCACTTAAAAAGGGCAATCCTGCATAAATTATAATCGAGTCAGGTTACGACAAGCACAAGATGTAAATTAAAACAGGTACCAAGGTTTTGGGGAACACCCTTCCTTAAAAAGTGACAGCCCAACCAGAGCACAGGATGCAGAAGTGGCTTAAACAACAATCGCCAACACCAAGGTACGCGGCATTCCTAATTGTTTTTTCTTAAGATCATCTTAATTAATTTATGAGTTTGACATGTCTGTAGTCAGTACAGTGTGGTCAGTGAGTGGATCTGGGGGAGGAGACCTTCAGGCCCCCCTGCCTGCCTATAAATACATGCTCCTGAGGCCAGTTCTTAGGCATTGCTTCCATTCTCCTTCACCTGCTCTACCAATCCCCATATATTTAGCACCAGCTCTAGCATCTGCCACCGGGCCATCACTAGCACCAGGACCCCCAACTCATTTGGATCAACATACAGATCATGAGGACTTCATTGATGGTCCTGGCCTCTCTCCTTCTCCTCCAGCTTCTAGCTACAACAGCACATGGTATGCTTCACTCATGGCTGGCTAGCTGCCCCCTCATCTATTTTGCTCTTGCATTTGGTGGCTCTTTTGGGGATGCCATATACTCCTGGATCAGTGCTCACTGGAATGGAACTTGTTTCTTTCGAAATGCAGGGATTCGGCTGGACAGGGACCTGCATGAAGCGCTCAACAACAAGGTCAGTGCCCCGTCCTGTATAGGATCATTGATCCTCTGAATTCCCGATCCAAGCGGTTCTTTCTTCCTGCTTGAAACTGAAACTGAAACAAGTTTTCACAAAGTTTCCTCACTAATTTCTTCTCCGCTTCTCTTGTGCATCATCCAGCAGGACCAACTGGCCGGACAGCCACCAAAAACCAATGGCGCCGCTGAATCGACCGGCAGCAGCAAGCACTGCACGCCCGACGGGAATTGTTCAGGTACAAGGACGATGGAGCAGACGACTCATACTGCCATTGTTGCGAAGGATAGAGACCACCACCAAGTGGTTGCTAGTGCGTACGCGCTGCCCGCCGTGCCGAGGTTCCACGAAGATTACTACGGGCCTGGCGGCCATGAACCTAATCACCACTAAGCCGCTCGCTCGCTGAATACCTCCACCTCCACCTCCCTTTGCAGGGTCACGCGTGGCAGCAGTACCAATCCAGCCCTCTCCTAATGCTAATGCTGCTGCGTACGTGGAGCTTGGGTGATGTAAAAGGAGAAGCATGCATTAGCTAATGTTGTGTACTTACCTGAAACCCTGCTGAGTTTTTGGCTCTCTGCTGCATCGTCAGTTTGGTTTTCACCCGCGCGCTACTGTCGTGATCCCAAGTTCCCAACATGTTCCTCTCTTTCTGTGGATGCATTGGCATATGTGCGTGGCCCGTAGTTCCATTCTGGCTCTGAGCAACGGTACTACTGTACTATGGCACACACATGTCACATCATGTCAGGACGGTAAAAAAAAGACATAGTTAACCACTGTAGCACCTCGCCTACCACGCTGTAAATCGTAGCTCGACTTCGTATATATCTGTACTAATAACAAGTTAAAAGAACGTTGCAGCTTTTGCAGTATTTTTAACTTCGATTCGTCTGCCAGCAGCCTTAATCTAACAGGGAGGGTCTCTTTGGTGCGTGCAGGAAAGGCGAGAAAGCCACCGTCGCCGCACGCTCACGCCGAACCGGACGACGCATCAGCCGAGCATCAGGTCAGTGCAGCCGCAGCGCACGCATTCCTTTCTAATTTCCCCGGGTTTTCAGGCTCTGACCGGACTGCGCCACGCGTGTGTTTTCAGGTACCCACGAAGAGGAAGGACGACGGCGACGCGCAGGTCACCAGCCAGGGTGCCGGGCAGGAGGAAGCAGCGCTGCCGCGGCAACCGCAGCACACATGGTCGCGCCGGACGCTGCCGCGGCGGCCACAGCAACCGCCGCAGGAGACGAGGACGTACCCGGACCTGATCGACATCGCCGGGATGGACTACTCGCCGGCGGCCAGAAAGCCTCCCATCCACAACTGAATCCGGCGCTGCACGCACGGGTCGATATATGTTGGCGCGGAGTACGTAGTAGATTATCATAGTAGTAGTACGTACCAGTACGCGCGCGGCTACTGGTTTATTAGTTTTGTGGAGCTATTAGCTTATGGATCCTCGTGGATGGAATAGAATAGTGCGGTACAGCTAATTAATTGATGATCAACTGGTGACTGATACTACTACGATGCTAGTACTACGGGACAGAGCTAGACAGCGTCGCCGGAATCGCTGCGCCTTTTGTGAGGACTGGAGACGATCACCGTCCTACTGGCACTACGCAATAACACAAAATCTTGCGTTTCTCTCGAGTTTCCCGCGATTGTAATGTGCATGCCCGTGTATATATGTAACACCACCGCCGTTTTGACCACTACTAGTACTATACAGGTTTGCCGTGAGAATGTGAGACATTTTTTTTGCATGTGATACATCGAACGGATTGATTAATACTAACAATGGAGTGTGTTCCACTTAAAACGAGCTTGCTAGTCCATTTGTCCGGTTAGTTAAGAGCTGGTCGGTGAAGGGCACGGCAAGGAGAGGTTCGGCACATGCAATGTGTGCGATCGACCTGTACTGTCTGCCCTTCTTGATTAATTTGGGCGACCTGGCCTGGTGGTTAACGTTGTCGCAGCTGCGTAATGGCCCGTACTCCCGCATGTTTAGTGCATGCAGTGGCGCCGCGCCGGTACCGTGGATGTGGATCCACCATGCATGCATGGCCGGACCTGGCACTGGCAGGCGTTGCTGTCGTGCGCGGGCGTCGGACGCGCCGTCGCTTTCCGGCGAGGCCAGAGCCTCGACAGGAGGAGGGCAGGCAGCGTCCATGCACATGGGCGTGTTATTACCTGCGCCGCTGCCGCCGAGATGGCGATCGATGTGGGCTACGGCGTGGGAGAGATCAGCGCGCGCACCGCACGCCGGCGAGGCGGTGACCGGTCGCATGCATGGCACTGGCACTGCATCGACGGTTGAGTCGGTCGAACGGCGGGTGCGGCGCCGGCCGGCAGGCATGACTTGTTTCGCACTCAACGGACCTACGCACCGTAATGGTGCATGTCAGAATGTCAACCTTGTCATGCATGCATGTCAGCGTACGCGCCGGCCGGCATGCCCATCCGTGCATCACCCGGTGACTCCATTAATGGTAGCCGCCTACTCGTCAAGCATTGGAACTTGGAGGCCACGCCCATGTAAATAATCATACTGTATAAATAAACGGCGGCACATAGCACGTAGTATATTCCACTGTAAAACGTGTGAATCCTGATGCGTACCTTCACTTCTCCTCGACACGACAGACGGAGCAGTTGTTCCTTGACTTGTCTGATCTCTTCTCCATCGGTCATGCACGCATGCGTTGGGATGTGTACTGTCCTAGCACTAGCAGACGTACGTAGAAGGTGCGCCATGCACGTACAGTGCCGTTACGTTGTTCGGCTCTGACGAGATCGTTTTGTTTAGTGATTTCTCTGCTTGATTTTGCATGTATGTAATGGCTGCATGCGTGCTGACAAGCACCCGACGCTCTTGATGATATTGCATGCCCTGCCGTGCTGCGTTCCGCTCTGATCGATCGGAAGCGAAGAAACGCTGCACCTCACATGGAACAAGACGGATGTATGCATGTTTTCACTGTCCAGTGGGCTATTATATATAGACCGGCCGATTATAGGACTCGGTCAAAAAAACTCCAAGACCTCTCTTGATCCAACGAAGCGCGCATTAGGATTTCAGGACCAAACTGAACACAAAACTGTTTACCAAGGAAGGGCGTGGCTAAGTCGACTGAAAGGGTATCGTTGAAAATCTTGAAATAAATTCAGAAATAATGCAAGCATCAGAATTCGAACCTGATGGGTTGAAGATACCACTATCCCTCTAACCATCCAATTACAGGTTGATTTGCTTGTTTTACACGAATCTGAATGTAAGATCTCATAGATGTATAGCATCGACTGAGACATAACTAAGTCTCAATATAAATAATCGACTGAGATTTAGCAAAATTCATTAAAGAATAAATTTTGAAAGAAGAAAAAACAATTCTTCAATTGCATGTTCATCATAATATTAAATCAGTCCGTTTAGTACCAAGGGGTATGAGCTGTTGGATAAAAAACAAACGGTTGAATTGTCGTCTTCTTCCTCCAATCGTCTTTCCCCACGTAAAGTTCATCTTCTTTCTCTACTTTCACATGACGCATATTTCTTCTCCTTAACATATCTCCGACATCTGCTCCAAAAATACACGTTGGTTTTCCATGGACTTCTCCACCATCGGGGCGCAACAGAGAACCCAAGTATTTTTTTCGGACGACTGGGGCCAGGAATTTGTCACCAATACCAAGGCATCATTGGAGCACCCTCGTCTCCATCTCTGACTGCATCCAAGTGCAATTGATGTAGATCAATCACTACGATCACTTCTCGGTGTTAATAGTTGTTTAGTAGTTGATGCTTCATGTTTTGTTGGTGAGATGCTTTGATTTTCACGTTGTTATCCATACTTGTGGGTATCAAGCAAGTCCAACAGAATTGTTAAATACTCTCCGTCCCAAAATTAGTATCGTTGATCTAGTATAACATTTGCACTAATTTAGTACTAAATCTACTACACTTATTTTGGGACGAAGAAAATAATATTTAAAAATATTTGGGTATAGGAGAGAGAAAAAGTGGAGAATCCTTTTGCATATCCTCAAGTAGATTACCTAAATCTCATTACGTATAAACTTTCCCTACACACTACCGTATGGAACCGACTCTTCAATGAATTCTCCTATTCATCCCCTCCACGTCCCCTCTCTTGTTGCATCCAGGGCACAACTACACATGCCGTGGGATGGGCGATGCGCGACATGTATGTGACAACACAACATGTGGTGGCAGTGCATGGTGATCGGATGTTGTGTGCAAAGGCGATGCGTTGATGTGGTGGTGCGGTGGGGGTTGGCGGGTGGGAGGAAGAATGGATGAGGTGGGTGCACTGGCCAACTGTATGGGAGGAGATGAAGGGGTGGTTTTAGGGACACGAGGATGAAGAAGGTGTAGTGGGACAG
Source organism: Hordeum marinum (assembly GCA_022496015.1). NCBI lineage: Eukaryota > Viridiplantae > Streptophyta > Magnoliopsida > Poales > Poaceae > Hordeum > Hordeum marinum. Next base: position 542,040,416 of record CM039673.1, on the reverse strand, counting down.
TGTGTCGGGGGGCAATTGGGAGCGTGTGGTAGGGCAGGGGTGGTGGATGGTGGTTGCAGTGGGTGGTGACGACAACGATTTGGTGGCGGCGTGGAAATTTCCCGTCCATGCCGCTTCCCCCAACACCTTTTAGACATTTACCGGTTTACTAGTTGGTTTGTTATTTGGAAAGGGAAGATAACTTTAATGTTACCTAATTTATTGGGATAGTAAACCGTTTAGGCCATCTGTTGAGCACATTTTTGGGAACAAATTCTGTTGAGCACATTTTTGGGAACATATTCTGTTTTTGGGATAGAAAATTAGTTTAGGTAATCTATTGGAGATGCTCTTGGCCCCATCATTTCTGGCATTATCTTGTTATTGTAGTCAGTCCAGAAAATGACGAGGTCGTTAATCAAGTGGATTTTCTATGCGTATGTCTATCGTGCCCTCTCATTATAGTTGATTCTTCATTGCTACATAGAGGAGGCAGAAGAGAAGTTGACATGAGGGGAAGCCATCGGTACGAACAAAGCATGGTGGCCTTAATGGAATCATCAAGATACAAGACTCCGAGGTATGTCTATGAGAATGAGATGGAGGGGAACAAAACTTTAGGTGTTTCAAGGTGGTGCAGATTGTCATTGCCGAGAAGGGGTGCCAGTGGTGGAAAATAGGCAAGGTAGGGTGCCACAACGACATTAACAGTTGGAACACAATGACTAATGGACCATCTGTGCTGGGGGGTTGCGCTAACACATGGTCCTCCCCTAGGGTGAAACCAAATGTTTCATGAGACTCCTTGTCAACTAATATAATAAAAATGGTTTTTATAAATATATCTCTTCTATATACACTCAACATAGTTGTGGGGATTACTCATTGGTACATGTTTAGATAAAAAAGATACCAGTGATATTGATGATACAATTATGTAGATCTTGTAGTTGGTATGATTTGCATTTCATATCTGCTTGGCTCTTCTCCGCAGCCTTCGGGTCGAGCGAGACAGTCGAAGTGTCAACACTACAGTGAGGAAGTCATTCAAATGTCAAACAAAAACAACACTCAAAAGGAAAGCAACAAGTGGCCAAGGTTCTTACGCTTACGCCACGGGCACGTCCACTTCGATCCATGGTAGGACCGCCTTTGGCCGCTAGCATCTTGGGCTGCTTGGCCACCTTCTCGGGCGACCCAACAAATTTGCCTCGCCCACACTTTGAGCTTTGGGTTGGAAGTGCTGTTGCAGTCGGCTTGGGGCCACTCGGCCCTTTGGCGCCGCCAACGCGTAGGCCTGGATCTTGGCGTGCCTTCGAGCGACCCTTAGTTGGATGTTCTCCGACAGGGAGGACTTCGCCTCGTCCCCCTCCTCGGAGTGATCATCTTCTTCTGACTGGTTATCGTCGCCATCGTCCTCATCTTGAGAGACCTTTGGGTGCTTGGTGTCGCTTGCCACATCCACGGGTGCACGGTTAACAAGCGGCACCATGTTGATCATCTCCTTGAAGGTCTGTTTGGAGAAAAGATCCACTGAATCGGCACCAGTCAAATCGCAATGTCAAAACCATTCAGATTAAGAAGGTTCATGGTTACCTAATTGGTGGGTGCTCCTTATCAAAATGAGCTGTCAATCGGGTGCTCCGAGGGTTGTGGAAAGTGATAGTTATCGACTAGTGTGTGTGTGTGGGGGGGGGAGTTGTGAATAGGCGATTTTTATGAAAATCACCGAAACAATAAATGTCTTCAAAGTGAGCGGAACTATTCAGGACCAGATTGTGATAATAGTCAAGGATCTTAGGCATCGCATGCAAACATATGAAAACATTCATACATGTATGGCATAGTCATCATGCAAACTTGAGTGTATCGATGATACACTAAAGCAGTATGAAGACTAATGCAAATCAGATGAATGTATTTGATGAATGTCTTCACACACAAACAATCAAGCAATGACTTCTCAATGCAAAGAAACATGTAAATAAGTGAAATAATAGAACCAGTTGCTTGACGAAGACACAAGATTTGTTGGACCAGCTCCAATTGCTGTGAGAAATGTATGTCTGGTTGGGGAGGCTGATATTCAACTTAGATGACCTTGTCTTCACCTTTTTCCCCTTGAGCCGAGGTCACTTAGACCACACCCAATCACTTTAGTAAGTCTCCAGGGGAGAATTCCCAAACCCATACAAACTAGGTCACCCGGCAAACCACAATGACTCTTGGATGCTCTAGACCCAGACACCTAACTGTCTGGAAGATCACATTCTTCAAGTGTAATTAGTCTTCGGTTCTCTCAGAACAAAACTACTTTGGTGATGCTCAAACACACTAGCTCTAAGTGTTTGGGTTTATCCTCACATGATAGATCTCTCTTAATTTCTTCGAGGTGGGTTGCTCCAACTTATGGTGGAGGGGTGGGCTATTTTCAGCCAACAAGCAGCCCAACATGACATGACTGAAATGACCCTGGGTCAATGGCCAACCGACACATGTCTTAACGGTCGGATTTCAAAGACTCAGGGCGCAACATTAGTTGGGATACAAGCAATGCTAACTCAATCAAATCTGGAAGAGATTTCCTCCCATTATCTTCATTAGAAGACATAGGTATTTGGTTTGAGCATCACGTCCGCTTCTGACTTCGATCACCTCGACCCCACTTAATAGTACGATGGTTCCTATGACTCAGGAAAGAAGAAAACAAACAACCAAAAGACTTTGTCTTCGCATTTCAATATATTCAAGCGATTATCCTTGTTCACCACCAATGGCTTCAGCCATTATCAATGTCTTCGGACATTTCTAGGGGTCATCTTCGACGGTTAAACCGAATCTCCAGGGACTTCTATTTGTGTTATCCTATGAACTCTCACAAACACATTAGTCCCTCAACCACGTTTGTGTTCAATACTCAGAATTCATACTAGCAATATTTCTATCATGCTCATCATTCAAGGAATTCCCATTAAGTATTTTCAATAAATTCTTCCTCTACCAATTGAGCACAATTTTTTGAACCATCATTTTCACGAAAGACATTAAAGAGATGAAACAATTGATGCAACCTAAACTCCATTTTTTGCAGTTTTCTTTTATAAAACCAAACTAGTGATTAAACAAGAAACTAAATATTTGATTGCAAGATCTAAAGATATACCTTCAAGCACTCACCTCCCCCGCAACGGCGCCAAAAAAGAGCTTGATGTCTTCTACGTAACTTTATTCTTGTAGACTTTGTTGGGCCTCCAAGTGCAGAGTTTTGTAGGACACTAGCAATTTTCCCTCAAGTGGATGACCTAAGGTTTATCAATCCGTGGGAGGTGTAAGATTAAGATGGTCTCTCTCAAACAACCCTGCAATCAAATACCAGAAATCTCTTGTGTCCCCAACACACCCAATACAATGGCAAATTTTATAGGTGCACTAGTTCGGCGAAGAGATGGTGATACAAGTGCAATATGGATGGTAGATATAAGTTTTTGTAATTGGAAAATATAAAAACAGCAAGGTAGCAAGTAACAAAAGTGAGCTAAAACGGTATTTCAATGCTTGAAAACAAGGCCTAGGGTTCATACTTTCACTAGTGCAAGTTCTCTCAACAATACTGACATAATTGAATCATATGTAAATCCTTCATGTGCGACAAAGAGTTCACTCCAAAGTCACAAATAGCATAGAACAAACGAGGAAATTATTGTAGGGTACGAAACCACCTCAAAGTTATCTTTTCCGATCAATCGTATGAGTTATCCCTATAAGTGTCACGAACAGCCCTAGAGTTCGTACTAAAATAACACCTTAAGATACACATCAACCAAAACCCTAATGTCACCTAGATACTCCAATGTCACCACGAGTACCCATGGGCTTGATTATATGATATGCATCACACAATTTCAGATTCATCAGGTTCAATCCAACACAAAGAACTTCAAAGAGTGCCCCAAAGTTTCCACCGGAGAGTCAAGACGAAAACGTGTGCCAACCCATATGCACAGATTCCCAAGGTCACGGAACCCGCAAGTTGATCACCAAAACATACATCAAGTGGATCAATAGAACATCCCATTGTCACCACGGATATCCCATCACAATAAATACATCAAGTGTTCTCAAATCCTTTAAAGACTCAATCCGATAAGAAAACTTCAAAGAGAAAACTCAGTTCATCACAAGAATATAGAGAGGGCAAAACTCCATATGATTCATCTATATTAATAAAGCTTGCGGTACATCAAGATCGTGTCATCTCAAGAACACGAGAGAGAGAAAGAGATCAAACACATAGCTACTGGTATATCCCTCAACCCCGAGGGTGAACTACTCCCTCCTCGTCATGGAGATTGCCGGGATGATGAAGATGGCCTCCGATGATGGTTTCCCCCTCCGACAGGGTGCTAGAATGGGCTCCCGGTTGGTTTCATGGCTACAGAGGTTTGTTGCAGCAGAACTCCCCATCTAGGTTTCTTTTCGGGGGTTTGGGTATTTATAAGAATTTTTGGCATTGGTCTCACGTCAAGGGGGTGCCCGAGGGGCCCACAAGCCCAAAGCAGCCTCCTTGGGGGTAGGGCGCGCCTTGATGGCTTCTGGCCTCCTCGTCCACTTCCTGGCCTAGCTCTTGTGCTTCGGGGGTCTCTTTTGGTCCAAAAAAATCACCGTAAATTTTCAGCCCATTCCGAGAACTTTTATTTCTGCACAAAACAACGACACCACAATAATTCTACTGAAAACAACGTCAGTTCGTGTTAGTTCTAATGAAATCATAAAAAACCATATAAAATTGTTGTAAACATGGCATGAATACTTCATAAATTATAGATATGTTGGAGACGTATCAGACCTCTCCACACCTCAATGGGGATACAATTAGGGACCATCACCTTGCCTCCTTTCATCCTCTTTAAAGCCTCCTTGACCTTCTTCTCTTGGATTCACCGCACAAAATGCCTGGTAGTATCATCAAAGGAGTCTTTGATTTTAATGGTAGAGCTCTCACTCTCCCCATTGAACAGCTTGTCAAAGTACTCCCGCCATCTATGGTTAATCTCCTTGTTCTTCACCAAGTGTTGATATGCTCCGTCCTTGATGCACTTGATTTGGTCAACATCCCTCGTCTTCCTCTCCCGGATCTTGGCCATCTTATAGATGTCCCTTTCACCTTCCTTCGTGTCTAACCGGTAGTAGAGGTCTTCATTCACCCGACCCCTTGCTTCAATCACAGCTCGCTTTGTGGCCTACTTTGCCATCTTGTACTTCTCTATGTTGTTTGCACTCCTATCCATATATAGGCATCTGAAACAATCTTTCTTATCCTTAATTGCCTTTTGGACATCATCGTTCCACCACCAGGTATCTTTAGCTTCTCTTCTACTACTCCTAGACATTCCAAACTCCTTTGAGGCCACCTTACTAATGCAAGTCACCATCTTCATCCACATGTTGTCTGCATCACCTCCTTCCTCCCAAGGCCCCTCCTTAATGACCCTCTCCTTGAACACCTGAGATACCTCCCCCTTGAGCTTCCACCACTTCGTTCTAATGACTTTGGCATGCTTGTCTCACTGGACACGAACCTGAAAGGGAAAGTCAGTAACCACAAGCTTATGCTAAGGGACAACACTCTCTCCAGGTATCACCTTATAGCCTACGCATGCACGCCAGTCTTATCTTCTGGAGAGGATGAAATCAATATAGCTAGAGTGTTCACCACTACTATAAGTCACTAGATGTGATTCTATCCTCTTAAAGAGGGTGTTAGCTATGATCATGTCCTGGACTAGTGCAAAGCTTAAGACATCTTCTCCTTCTTGATTCCCGATGCCATAGCCAAATCCCCCATGCACCCCTTTAAAATATGTGATAGATGTACCCATGTGGCCTTTGAGGTATCCTCCTATGAATATCCTCTCGCCAATTGGTACACTCCGAACCATGTCCTCCAGGCCTTCATAGAACTCCCTCTTGGTGTTCTCATAGTGACATACTTGCGGGGCATACACGCCAATAACGTTGAGAACTAAGTCCCCAACTACCAGCTTGACGAGGATAATCCGGTCCCCACTTCTCTTGATGTCTAGCACTCCATACTTGAGGCTCTTGCTGATCAAGATGCCTACTCCATTTCTGTTTGCAACCATCCTCGTGTACCACAACTTGAAGCCGGTACCCTCCACCTCCTTCGCCTTCTCTCCCCTCCATTTGGTCTCTTGGATGCAAAGGATATCAACACCTTTCCTCACCGCTGTATCAACTACCTCCTGAAGCTTACCTGCCAGATACCTTATGTTCCAGCTACCTAAGAAAATCCTCCTAGGCTCCATTAGCTTCCTTACCCTTCACACTCGTCGAGTCAAATGCGAAGACCCTTGCTCATTTTCCACTACACCGGGCACCGATTTAGCGCGCCACTAAGGATACGACGACCCGATCCTTGATCACGTGCCACCGTATGCAGATCACAATATGGCGTGCCACCTGGGGATGATGGCCCGGCCCTTGCCCATTTTCCACCACACCTAGGTTCCGATGTGGCGCGTCGCTTAGAGGGTTATGCCCCAACGAAAATCCATTGTGTTTCATCTCTAAAAGGGTGGCTGAGTTTTGAAGTTGGCTCGCAAAGCCTATCACAACCTTCCTCCTTTACCCCGTCTTCGGACCGGCTATGTTGAGACAACATAGGAGGAGTTAACTCAGTTTCTTAAAGACATAGACAAATGAGCGAAGATAAAAACAATGCCTTCACGAGGGGTTGGTAGAGTTACCCATCGTATAATAATGCAAGACCCAAACACGGGCACAATTATCGTGGTGCTCTGAAGTCATATTCTTTGTTAATGTATTCACACTTAGGGTGCAAATCTTGAAGAGTTGAAGACATACATTACTTTGTGTGTTGTGCATCAAATAAGTCAACAATGCATAAGCATTAGGATGTGTTTCCATTCAAAGGTCGTTTGAGGATTCTAAGATATTTAGTTCACACCGCAGCATACAAAACCTCTTCGTATCTAAAGGCATCGTGAACATATTGGCTAGCTGCTCTTCTACCTTCACGTGGAGGATGACGATGTCTCCCTTTAACAAATGATCATGAAGGAAATGATGTCATATCTGAATGTGCTTTGTCTTCGAGTGTTGTACTGGGTTGTGGGTGATCTTAATAGCACCATCATTTTCATAGAAGAGAGGAACTTTCTTCTTGTTGATGAAGTAGTCCTTAAGGGTTTTCTTCATCCAGAGAAGCAGAGTGCAGTAGGAACCAACAACAATGTATTCGGCTTCAAGACTGGAGAGTGATACATAGTTTTGCTTCTTCTAAGACCAACATACAAGAGATCGACCCAAAAAGTGACAAGTGCCTGATGTAGACTTGCTATTAACTCTGTCAGTAGCAAAATCTGAATCTGAATAGCCAGTGAGAACAAACTTCAAGCCCTTTTGATACCATAATCCTAGCATTAGGGTGTGAGCCAAATATCAAAGTATTCGCTTCATTGTGAGGTGATGAGATTCCTTTGGTGCCGCTTGGAATCGGGCACACATGCAAATGCTAAGTGTTATATCTGGCCTAGATGTACATAGGTACAATAAAGAGCCAATCATGGAGTGATATACCTTTTGATCGGAATCTTTACCTTTTTCGTCAGTGCAAAGGTGACTGTTTGTTGGCATTGGTGTCTTGTAGCCTTTGCATTCTTGCATGCCAAACTTTTTGAGGTAGTCCTTGAGGTACTTCTCCTGAGATATGAAGATGACATTGGGTTGTTGTCGAATTTGAAACCCTAGGAATAAATTCAACTCTCCCATCATCAACATCCGATATTGCTCTTGCATAATGAAGCTAAACTCATCACTATATCGATTGCCAATACAATTGAAGATAATATCATCAAAATAGATTTGACATATAAACAGTACACCATCATATGATTTAGTAAAGAGAGTAGGATTGAGTGAACTAGGTTTGAAGCCTTTCTCCATGAGGAATTCCTTGAGTGTGTCATACCAAGCCCTTGGTGCTTGCTTGAGGCCATATAATGCCTTGTTGAGCCTGTAGACCTTGTCAGGATGTTTCGGATCTTCAAGCCCGGGTGGTTGAGAAGCATATACTTGTTCCTCAATCTTACCACTGAGGAATGCACTTTTGACATTGATTTTATATAATATGTCATAATATTTAGCATAAGCAAGTAGTATACGTATGGCTTCGAGTCTAGCAACAGGTGCAAACGTTTCTTTGAAATCAATACCCTCAACCTCAGTGTATCCTTGAGCTACAAACCGAGCCTTGTTTCTGACAACTTGACATTAAGTTGTAATAAAGGTATTCGACAAGAATCACTTTGTCCATGTGTCGATCCCTTGTGATAGAAACTCTACCTAGTCCTAGTACTTTGTTGCTGCTTTTGTTGACAAAGACGATGTGATCTTTGGTAGGAGGACGAAGAGTTGAATCCATCAATAGGCTTTGGTCACCAATCATATGACTGGTGCATCCACTATCCATGATCCATTCGGTTTGATTTGATTTATCTTCCTTTTTTAGAATTTGTCTTGAAGACTAAGGCACACAGTTGTAACATGCATTGATGAAGATATTGTGGAATATAGTTGACAATAAACTGGACGTTATGAATGGTAAAACCATTTGCACTATATATCTTGTGTCCAGACAAGAATGTCTTCAGGCCTCCACAGATAGTTTTCAAGATATCTCATGTTCATGTTGGACACCCAATGCTGCATGAACATATTAGTTCTTCTTAACCTCCCTCATCTGTAGGGGTGGTTTAGAAGCAATGAGCCTTAGTGCAACATTAGAGAATTTGGCAATGAAGCCCTAACTGTTTGCTTCACATGAGGTTTAGAGTACTCAAAATAATATGCAGAGAAATTCTTAGTCTTATGAGCATAATGATTCATGCCATAGTGCTCATACTCATGAGTCTTTCAGCCCATCCTTGCGAAACATAGTTGTTAGTATGATCATATGGAGACCTTTGTCTTCTCAAAGACTTTGATCTGGGGTATGTCTTCTTCCTAAGAGATGTCATCATGACATTTACATGAAGCTTCTCAAGAAGACATTTGGGAACCCAGTTCCTCTTCATAGGAGAACCATTCCAGCAGTCAGTTCCAATGAAATCTAGCAAACTCTTCACCATTCTTAGAATTGAATAGTTTATAATTAGAGTCAAATGACTCATCAATGATGATAGGGTTAGCACAGTTAAAACCAGATAATGTGGTTGGATCAACTAAAGGAGCTTTTGCAGCAACCCATGTGGTTTTGGTATAGTGCTCAGGCTTCTAGTAGGATCCATCAACATTGATGTTTCTTTCGAAACCCACACCCTCTTTCCTCGAGTTTTCGTTCAAGAATGTATTCTTCATGACATCACAAAGAATGTGAAGTGCCTTCAGACATTTGTAAATGTCTGTTTCAAGCAGTGTCTTCTACATGTCATTGTCATCAGTAATAACAGTGGCTTCCACAAATGATGGGTTCGATACCACAGATACGATTGAATATAATGCATTTTCAGAAGCATTTGAACATTCAGCATTTGAATCATTAGCTTCACGAGCAAGGCATTTTAAGCATGAAGCATTAAATTCGTCCTGAGCAGTATTGATGTGTTTTTCTAGGAGTGAGTCATTTTCCTTTCGAAGATCCTCATGAGCTTCTCTCAACTTCTCTAGATCAAGCTTTCTTTGAAGATATTGAAGAGAAAGCTTTTCATGTTCAGTTGTGAGAATATCATGACAACCTTGAAGATCCTCAAACCTTGAACGGAGACTTTTTTATATCTTTAGCCATAGTTTCATTCAAACTCATCTCATTGCGTAACAGGTCATCACTTTTCTCTAAAGATTTTTGCATTTTCTCCATAGCATTTTGTTGTTTAGTGGCAATCCTGACAAGATTAGAACAGCCAGGTTTCAAGTCCTCATCATTTATCTTCTCTATCAGGGTCATGACGTGAAGATTTTAAGGATACCTTGGAGGTTTTTGCCATGAAGCAGTAGGTTGGAGCATAGTCGTCATCACTGACTTCAGTGTTGATGAGGGGGCCATTATATTCGAGTTCGAAGATAGACATAGCGACGAATGCAAAAGCCATAGAGAAACAAGCAAATTTAGTATCAGACTCCTCCTTAGATTACTCTTCCGTTTCTGACTTGGATTCGGCTTCTGAATCCATTTCCTTACCAATAAAATCACGAGCTTTGCTAGATGAGCTCTTCTTGTGTGATGATGACGTTGAGGAAGACTTGTGATGCTTCTTCTTATTATTATTGTCAAAATCAGAGTGCTTGCTCTTCTTCTTGGATTCCTTCTCCCATCAAAGACAATCGGCGATGAAGTAGCAAGCTTTCTTGCACTTGTGACATGTTTGCTTCTTGTTGCCACGCGAAGACATTTATGGGACTTTATGACAGAGCCAAAGTTTATAAGAGGACTAGACTTTAGGGAGTTTGACCTTTTAATTTTTTCTCTGTTACCTGGCCTGACTTGGAGAATTATGTAGTTCCCTGAGTCTTTCAGTACGAGAACTATAAATCCATTTATTTCCTCTCACATTTCATTACAAGGATTCAGGTCTAATCATTTGTTGCAATACATGATGATTTGTGGCAATAAGTACCTATTGCCACGAAACGATATTCGTTGGCAGACGTTGCGACTGGATGCATGGTAATAGGTTATTGCCACGGAAAAGCAATCATGGGAATAAATTGTGCTATTGCAACATCCACTTGTGAAGTTGCCACATGTTTTCCCATGGCAACACTCACCTAATGCCATAATTTGATTTGTGGAGATAGCTTTAATGCAACATGTAACAAATCGGGGCAACTAGTAGCTTGTGGCGATACATATTTGTGGCAACAACCTATGCCAACGACGCTTCTTTCATGGCGCATTACTCTTTCGTGGCAATAGTCAGTTGTTGCAATAAACTATGGCAACCACTGTTTTTTTCGTGGCATTAGGCATGTTGCCACAAATCTCTACACTTGTGGCATTAACTTATGGCAACACATATTCCAGTCGTCGTAATTGGAAACTGCAACATACTCGTTTTGGTGGTGATAAATAGGTATCACAGCGGGTAAAATGTTTGTAGCAAGAAACTGTTGCGACAATTAAAAATATATGTGGCAATACTCTATTTCAACAAAACTTAGCTTGGTGGCACCAAAGAGTTATCGCAACAGGCAAAATGTTTGTAGCGAGAAGCTACTAAGAAAATTTAAAATTTCGTGGTGATACTCCATTTCTATAAGTTTTACTTTGGTGGTGACAAACAATTATCGCATCACGAACAAATTGTGGTGCCAAGCAATTGAGACAATATAAAGTGCATATAAAGTACTTCGTTACAACATACTAGTGCAACAAAACAGATAGGCGTGACGACTGAGATTTGACGCCACAATATATTTTTAGTGGTGCTAACATGTGGCAACCTAAAGTGGGTTGTGCTAATAGCCTATTGCAACTATTAAAAAATTACAAGCATTCAATTAAAATATTCAAAACATACATATAATATTAGATTCATAAAATTCATAATTCTCACAGCATCCATCAAATGAAACTCAAATGTAGTTTAGCCATCCTAATTTAGTGCGAAGACTAAACTGTGTGTGATCTAGATTCCAGTCCAGCTAGTTCTTTGGACCCTGCAATCAAGAAATCAAAAAAGAACAATTATTGAGAGATCAGAACAATTATACAAGTGTAAATGTCTAAAGCATAAGCACAAGGATCCTTCGTAGAATTCATCATTGTGCCCTTGTGTAGGTAAAGTAGACATAAAATTTTGAGTCAACTGTAGAAGAAATGAAATACGTTAAGCAGACATAACATCAACTCAGTTTAACAAAAAATTAGAAAGTTTGAACTATTTGTCCATTTGTTTGAAAACTGCCAAGCTCCCATGCTTACAGACCAAGGTAAAGCAAAAATCTGAAGTAGAGCTAATTAAAAATCATCATACATATCCCTATTAAACTTCATGGTACAACCAATTAGCCCTCTTCCAAATCATTAAAGTAGGTGTAGATAGTAAACATTGCATTAAGACCTCGATTCTTGCAATGGACATTTATTGTGGAAAGGAGATTCCAAGGACAAAGACCATTTGATAAACTCCTGAGAGCGTGACATACTGATGCTTTACAGCATGATAAACTCCTGAGTATTGACCCTGCTAGGGGGCATTTCAGAAACCATTAAATTCAGTTGAGAACATTATCTAAACTCAAGAGTGCATTCAGCCACATCATCTTCTTTTTGCACTAATGTTGCTACTTGCTACATGCCGAGGCAAACTTAATTTTCCAAACACGAGAACTTGATATTTATTACTTTTTTTTCCAATTGCGCTTAAGCTTCTGCTACCTGCATATACTAAATGGAACACAAAGTACATCGACTACTAAGGCACATCCATGAATGATACCCAGGAAAAAACAATGCATAAACACAAATGATGGAGCCACTAATTAACTACAACTGAGTTATATCAGAGGTGCTACTTAAGCACTTGGAACGAGTATAGCAAGCTACATTATAAAAAAATAACACAGGTTGACGCAAACCATAGCAAGCATGACAAGGTATTCAATATTTTAACCTACATTGCAATTTTCAAGATATGGAACCAACCACTAAGCAAAGCTTGGCGGAGCATTCTTTAGGACCAGCTATTTCAATAACTAGAATATGCCCCATGCGTTGCAACGGGAATGTCTAACAACTTCTTTGAGACAGATTTTAACAGTTGTTATGTATATGTATTTGTTGACCATATTCGCATTCAACAAAACACACAAATATATGACAATGGTAGTGATAGTTTTGCTTGTAGCTTGAACCTTTGAACGCATGATACATGAGAAAAATAAAGAGGTTCTGGATCCAATTGCTGGCTAGCAAATTAAGGATCAACAGCAAGCAATACATATCGGAAACCTAGAGGTTCTAAAGAACATTTAATAGATAAGGGAGAAGTTCTTCTAGGACTTTAGAAGTTGTAGCACAAAATGCACTTCAGGAAAGATCGACAACCAATTCATAGATATATAGAGAGAAAACAAAAACTGAAAAAATAAGAAAATCTCTCAAGATCAAACTGTTGAAAATATTCCCTAGAGGCAATAATAAAATGGTTATTATTATATTTCCTTGTTCATGGTAGATTTTTATGATCCATGCTATAATTGTATTGATTGGAAACCCAAATACATGTGTGAGTACATAAACAACAATGTGTCCCTAGTAAGTCTCTAACGACTATCTCGTTAATCAAAGATGGTTGTGATTTCCTAGACATGGACAAAAGTTGTCATTTGATGATGGGATCACATAATTAGGAGAATGTTGTGATGGATAAGACCCAAACTATGAATGTAGCATGTGGTCATGACAGTTTATTGCTATTGTTTTCTGCATGTCAAGTATGTGTTCCCATGACCATGAGATCATTTAACTCACTGACATTAGAGGAATACCTTGTGTGTATCAAATGTCACAACGTAACTGGGTGATTATAAAGATGCTCTACAGGTATCTTTGAGGGTGTCTGTTGAGTTGGCATGGATCAAGACTGGGATTTGTTACTTCATGTGACGGAGAGGTATCTTAGGGCCCACTCGGTATACAATGATACATCTCCATCGTATCTATAATTTTTGATTGTTTCATGCCAATTCAAAAACTTTCATATGCTTTGGCAAGTTTTTATACTATTTTGGGACTAACATATCGATCCAGTGCCCAGTCCCAGTTCCTGTTTGTTGCATGTTTTTTGTTTCGTAGAAAATCCATATCAAACGAAGTCCAAACGCGATAAAAACTTACGGATTTTTTTGGAATATATGTGATTTTTGGGAAAAATAATCAATGTGAGACGATGCCTGAGGGACCAACAAGCCAGAGGGGCGCGCCCTAGGGGGTAGGGCGCACCCTGGACCCTTGTGGTCACCTTGTAAGGCGGTTGGTGCCCTTCTTTCTCCACTAGAAAGCTAATATCCGGATAAAAATCTTGTTAAAATCTCAGCCCAATCGGAGTTATGGATCTCCGGGAATTTAAGAAACGGTGAAAGGCTAGAATCTGAGAAGGCAGAAACAGAAGGAAACACACACACACACACACACACACACACAGATCCAATCTCGGAGGGTCTCCTGCCCCTCCGCTGCCATGGAGGCCAAGGACAAGAGGGGAGACCCTCCTACCATGTAGGGGGAGGTCAAGGCAGAACAAGAAGGAGGGGGGCTCTCTCCCACTCTCTCCCGGTGGCACTGGAACACCGCCACAACCATCATCATGACAGCGATCTACACCAACAACTTCGCAGCCGTCATCTCCAACTCTCTCCCACTCTATGCAGCGGTTCAACACCTCTTATCCCCACTGTAATCTCTACTTAAACATGGTTCTCAATGCTATATATTATGTCCCAATGATGTTTGGCTATCCTATGATGTTTGAGTAGATCCGTTTTGTCCTATGGGTTGATTGATCATCATGATTAGTTTGAGTTGCATGTTTTATTATTGGTGCTGTTCTATGGTGCTCTTCGTGTCGCACAATCATGAGGGATCCCTATTGTAGGGTTTCCAATATGTTCATGATTCACTTATGTGGGTGGCGTGAGTGACAGAAGCACGGACCTGAGTAAGTAGGTTGTTTGTGTATGGGAATAAAGAGGACTTGATACCTTATAATGTTATGGTTGGGTTTTACCTTAATGATCTTTAGTAGTTGCGGATGCTTGCTAGAGTTCCAATCATAAGTGCATATGATCCAATTAGAGAAAGTATGTTATCTTATGCCTCTCCCTCATATAAAATTGCAATAGTGATTACCGGTCTAGTTATCGATTGCCTAGGGACAAATAACTTTCTTGTGACAAAAAGATCTCTAATAAGACTAACTTAGTTGTTTCTTTATCTAAGCAGCCCCTAGTTTTTATTTACATGCTCGTTATTATCTTGCAAACCTATCCTATCACACCTACAAAGTACTTCTAGTTTCATACTTGTTCTAGGTAAAGCGAACGTTAAGCGTGCGTAGAGTAGTATCAGTGGTCGATAGAACTTGAAGGAATAATTGTTCAAACTTTAGCTCCTGGTTTGGTTCGATACTCTTACTTATCGAGAAAGGCTACAGTTGATACCCTATACTTGTGGGTTATCAAGACATTTTTCTGGCGCAGTTGCCGGGGAGTAATAGCATGGGGTGAATATTCTCGTGGATGCTTGTTTGCTTTATCACTAAGTAGATTTTATTTTCTGTTCTAAGTTGTTCTCTATCTTTAGTTATGGATATGGAACACGAAATACCAAAAAAATTAGTTGAACCTACTACACCAATGGTTGAATAACCACCCAAAATCTATCACACTGTTTAAGCTTTTTACTTGGATCATCTTCGATCCGTTTGTGCTCGTGCTGAAGTCGCAACTAGCTTAGTTGAGGGCAAATCATTAAATGAGCATGATTATTATGTGCGACACCGCTTATCTAAAAAAGGGAAAGTTTTATGGCATCATATTAATACTTTTCAATGCTATGCTTGGAATTTATGCAAAATTTATGATTTTACTTGTTTTTTCGAAGACCCTAAAAAAATCCTCCCCTATCAATGTGAGTTTAAGGATAATGGAATCGTATCTTCTTATGCGAAGGGTGTTTATAATTACTATGATATTGAGCAAATTGAAGAATTTTTTGCTTTTAAGGGTGCCTATGAAATTTCTTCTTGGATTGAAAAGTATGATGCTACTCTTTACAAATCTGAAAGTTTTTCCATACTTAAATATGGCTATGAAATTTTTTCTTGTAATGCTGATGTTAAGCCATATATTGAGGACTGCTCCGCTCTCCAAGAGGAGACTAATATTTTGCAGGAAACTAAGGAAGAAGAAAATGACAACATTGTGAGCTTATTTGATGAAAAAGATGACGAGGAGAGCAAAGAACAATAGGAGGAAGAGCGGACTAGCTAACCATGCCCACCTTATAATGAGAGTAACTATTCAACTCATACATTGTTTAATTTTCCTTCGTGCTTACCGAAGGATGAATGCTATGATAATTGCTATGATCCCTTGGATTCGTTTGAAATATCCCTTTTTGATGAACTTGATGCTTGCTATGCTTGTGGCCGTGATGCCAATATGAATGATGCTTATGGAGATGAATTGTTATAGTTCCTTATGTTAAACGTGAAATTGTGGCTATTGCACCCACACATGATAGTCCTATTATCTTTTTGAATTCTCCCAACTACACTATATCGGAGAAGTTTGCACTTATTAAGAATTATATAGATGGGTTGCCTTTTACTATTACACATGATGATTTTGATACATATAATATGCTTGGGCTTCATGCTCCTACTTGCAATTATTATGAGATAGGAACTACATCTCCACCTCTCTATATTTCCAATATGATAAAATTGAAAGAAACTGTTTATACTATGCATTGGCCTTTATTTTGTGTGCATGAATTGTTCTTTTATGACATGCCGATGCATACGAAGAGAGTTAGACTTTGTTGTTGCATGATATATGTTACTTTGTTATCATCACTAAATTCAAAATCATTGTTAATTAAAATTGGCTTTCATATACCTTGGGATCCGGGTGGATCCATTACTTGAGCACGTTATGCCTAGCTTAATGGCTTTAAAGAAAGTGCTGCCAGGGAAACAACCCAGAAGTTTTAGAGAGTCATTTTATTCTTTCTTCTGATTTTATATAGTTTAAAAACAAAAAAATAAAGTGGGGAACCTAAAACTTTTCAAAAAGGGAAGTGAAAGTAAGAAAGACGAGCACCGTTGAAGTGGGGGAGCTCCTTGAACTTTGTTCATGCTCGCGGAAACTTTGCTAATCTTAATTACATAAACTTTTCAACAAAAATATTTACCCCCTTGTATAAATCCCTTGTATTGTAAAAATAATGTTCCAAGGTTTTCCTTTAGGATGATTAGATTGCTTTTTTTGTGTGTGTCGTGCACAAATAGAAACTTTGGATGTAGTGTGTGAATTTAAATTTTTTACTGGGACGTCACAAGTTTCTGAAATTTTTACGAAGTACTTATGTGCAAAAAAATCATTTTCCCTAATTTTTCAGAATTTTTAGAGTTACAGAAGTATAATAAATGTTTAGATTGCTACAGACTATCCTGTTTAAGATAGATTTTGTTTTTCATGCATTATTTTGCCAGTTTTGATGAAACTATCGATTTTATCGGTGGTATAAGCCGTAAAGAAGTTATAATCTAGTAGGTAAAATTCAAAAATAAAATGTGAATGGGTTTGCAACAGTTTTTAAAGTGGTGATTTGTTTTATTATACTAACGTATCTCACGAGGGTTTTGTTAAGTTTTGTGTGATTGAAGTTTTCATGTTTTGGGTGAGATCACGATGAATGAAGGAATAAGGAGTGGACAGAGACTAAGGTTGGGGATTCCCAAGGCACCCCAAGGTAATATTCAAGGACTCAAAATAAAATAAGCTTGGGGATGCCCCGGAAGGCATCCCCTCTTTCTTCTAACAACCATCGGTAATTTTACTTGGAGCTACATTTTTATTCGTCACATGATATGCATAAATCTTGGAGCGTCATGTGCTTTTTATTTTATTTTAATAATGCACCATGCTGGTATGAGATAGTCCTTGGTCGATTTATAGAATGCTTCATGCACTTCACTTATATCTTTTGAGTATGGCTTTATATAATGCTTCATGTGCTTCACTTATATCATTTGATGTTTGGATTGCATGTTTCTCTACACATAGAAAACCACCATTAGTAGAATGCTATTTTGCTTCACTTATATTTGTTAGAGCATGTGCATATCTTTTGTACAAAGAATTAAACTCTCATGCTTCACTTATATCTATTTAGAGAGTCAACAAGAATTGGTCATTCACATGGTTAGTCATAAAATCCTACATAAAACTTGTAGATCGCTGAATATGATATGTTTGATTCCTTGCAATAGTTTTGCGATATAAAGATGGTGATACTATAGTTATGAAATTTAGTAATTGTGGATTGGTAGAAATACTTGTGTTAGAGTTTGTGATTCCCACAGCATGCACGTATGGTGAACAGTTATGTGATGAAGTCGGGGCATGATTTATTTATTGATTGTCAACCTTCGTGTGGAGGTCGGGATCGTGCGATGGTTAACTCCTACTAACCCTTCCCCTAGAAGAATGCATGTAGTACCTTGTTTCGATGACTAATAAATTTTTGCAATAAGTATGTGAGTTCTTTATGACTAATGTTGAGTCCATGGATTATACACACTCTCACCCTTCCACCATTGCTAGCCTCTCTAGTACCGCGCAACTTTCGCCAGTGCATTAAACCCACCATATTCTCATCCTTAAAACAGTAACCATACCTACCTATTATGGCTTTTCCATAGCCATTGGGAGATATATTGCCATGCAACTTCCACCGTTCCATTTATGTAGAGGCATATTTTGTTCTAGTGTCGAGTTATAATTCTTGATTTGTAAGTAAATAAAAGTGTGATGATCATCATTATAGAGCATTGTCCCATGTGAGGAAAGGATGATGGAAGCTATGATTCCCTCACAAGTTGGGATGAGTCTACGGACTTTATGAAAAATAAAAGAGGCCAAAGAATCCCAAATAAAAAAAGGCCAAAGAAGCCCACCAAAAAAGGGGAGAAAATAAAAAAATGAGAGAAAAGAGAGAAGGGGCAATGCTACTATCCTTTTTCCACACTTGTGCTTTAAAGTAGCACCATGATCTTCCTGATAGAGAGTCTCCTATATTACCACTTTCATACACTAGTGGGAATTTTTCATTTAAGAACTTGGCTTGTATATTCCACTGATGGGCTTCCTCAAAATTTCCCTAGGTCTTCGTGAGAAAGTGAGTTGGATGCACACCCACTTAGTTTCTTTTTGAGCTTTCATACACTTATAGCTCTAGTGCATCCGTTGCATGGCAATCCCTACTCAATCACATTGATATCTATTGATGGGTGACATGTCTCCAACGTATCTACAATTTATGAAGTATGCATGCCATGTTTACAATAATTCTATATGATTTTGGTACGATTTTATTAGAACTAACCTGGACTGACGTTGTTTTCAGCAGAACTACCATGGTGTCGCTTTTGTGAAAAAATAAAAGTTCTCGGAATGGGCTAAAAATTTACGGAGAATATTTTGGAAAATATAAAAAATACTGGAGCAAAAAGATACCGGAGAAGGGTCCCGAGGGAGTCATAAGACACCAGGGTGCAACCACGCCCTGGCCATGCCTAGCTGGCTTGTGACCTCCTCGGGAACCTTTTGGAGGTGGGACCAAAGCCAAATACTCCTATAAATACCCGAACCTCTGAAAAGAAACCTAGATCGGTAGTTCCGCCGCCGCAAGCCTCTATAGACACGAAAAACCAACTGGGGCCGTTTCGGCACCCTGTTGGAGGGGGAAACCATCACCTTAGGCCATCTTCATCATCCCAGTGGTCTCCATGACGAGGATGGAGTAGTTCACCCGCGGGGCTGAGGGTATGTACCAGCAGCTATGTGTTTGATCTCTCTCTCTCTCTCTCGTGTTCTTGAGATGACATGATCTTGATGTACTGCGAGCTTCATTAATATAGATGAATCATATGGAGTTTTCCCCTCTCTATCTTCTTGTGATGAATTGAGTGTTCCCTTTGAAGTTTTCTTAACGGACTGAGTCTTTAAAGATTTGAGAACACTTGATGTATGTCTTGCAATGCGATATCCGTGGTGACAATGGGATGTTCTATTGATCCACTTCATGTATGTTTTGGTGATGAACTTGTGGGTTCCATCACCTTGGGAATCTATGCATAGGGGTTGGCACATGTTTTCGTCTTGAATCTTCGGTAGAAACTTTGGGGAACTCTTTGAAGTTATTTGTGTTGGATTGAACATGATGAATCTAAAATTGTGTGATGCATATCATACAACCAAGCCCATGGTTACTTCTGGTGACATTGGAGTATCTAGGTGACATTAGGGTTTTGGTTGATGTGTATCTTAAGGTGTTATTTTAGTACGAACTCTAGGGATGTTCGTGACACTTATAGGGATAGCTCATAAGATTGATCGGAAAAGATAACTTTCAGGTGGTTTCGTACCTTACAATAATTTCTTCGTTAGTCCTTCGCTATTTGTGACTTTGGAGTGAACTCTTTGTCGCGCGAGAGGTATTTATATATGATTCAACTATGTTAGTATTGTTGAGAGAAATTGCACTAGTGAAAGTATGAACCCTAGGCCTTGTTTCTAAGCATTGCAATGCCGTTTTTGCTCACTTTCATCATTAGTTACCTTGCTGTTTTTATATTTTAGATTACAAAAACCCATATCTACTATCCATATTACACTTGTATCACCATCTCTTCACCGAACTAGTGCACCTATACAATTTGCCATTGTATTGGGTGTGTTGGGGAGACAAGAGATTTCTTGAATTTGATTGCAAGGTTGTTTGAGAGAGACCACCTTCATCCTACACCTCCCACGGATTGATAAACCTTAGGTCATCCACTTGAGGGAAAATTGCTACTGTCCTACAAAACTCTGCGCTTGGAGGCCCAACACGAGTATACAAGAAGAAGGTTGCATTGTAGACATCAATGGGCATCTCCATCGCCCGTTGATACGCCTAGTTGATGTGAGCTCTATCCTTCTTTTTTGTCTTCTCCACAACCACCATATTCTGTTCCACCTATAGTGCTATATGAATGGCTCACGATCATGTATTGCGTGAAAGTTGAAAACGTTTGAGAATACTAAAGTATTAAACAATTTCTTGGCTAAAACTGGGGTTGTGCATGATTTAATACTTTGTGTGATGAAGATGGAGCATAGCAAGACTATATCATTTTGTAGGGATAAGTTTCTTTTAGCCATGATTTTTTGAGAAGACATGGTTGCTTTATTAGTATGCTTGAAGTATTATTGTCTTAATGTCAAATGATAGACTATTGCTTTGAATCACTCGTGTCTTAATATTCATGCCATGACTATATTATATGATCAAGATTATGCTAGGTAGCATTCCACATCAAAAATTATCTTTTTTATCTTTTACCTACTTGAGGATGAGCAGGAATTAAGCTTGGAGATGCTGATACGTCTCCGTCGTATCTATAATTTTTGTTTGTTTTGTGCCAATATTCTACAACTTTCATATACTTTTGGCAACTTTTTATACTATTTTTTGGATTAACTGCCGGGACCCCGATCCTAAGTCATATGAATCCAGACTGTAACATATCACATCACTTTGCGGCCTCACGCACGGTAAGCTCCACGGTTGCAGCCTTACCTTAGCCGGGACCGTTTGCGCCTTTTGGCTCATGTATGTGAACATGTCGCTGGCAATCAAACGATAGAGAACCCGAGCCGACATAACTAGTCATAGAACCCAAGTGGCACATCCATACGGAAACAGGCATACGTAACCCATCAATGAAGGTGTCGGCCTCAAGCGTGTGTAGATGAGTCATAGCAAGCTACAAGGCCTCCATTACGCCGTGGGACATGAATGTCATCACTGCATGTAGACGAGTCGTAGCAGGCTACAGGGACTCCATTACACTGCGAGACATTTCCCCGAAGGAACAGACACAGCAGTAAAGAAGGATACATGCCGGTCAATCAATGTGTCCGGAGCAGTAGCAAGCTACCAAGGCTCGATGGAAGCACAAAGAGGCAGTTTCCTATAAGGAGTACTACTAAAGGCACACGACTAGGTGTTGGATCCCATACATACCATTACACGTCACACATATGCACGACATGCCCGATATGCATAGATACAACTATGGCATCACAACATAACCATACAACAACACAACTTTTATTTAAGAGGCTCAAACGAGCCTCGCATAATATGTTCTTATAGGTAGGGTCACATGACCCGGCACTCAAGTCATACAAGCAAGTTCATACAAACCAAGCGGAAGCATAAAGCTGTCTGAGTACAGATAGATGAAAGGGTAAAAAGGCACATGGCCTGACTATCTATAGCCCGCCACAGGGCATAAGGTCGTAGCTGGGACACCAGCTATTCGGCATCGTCGACATCTGGAAAGAACCCACCTGATGGGTCCTGAGTCTCATCTGCAACATTTATTAGGCAAACGTGAGTACAAACGTACTCAACAAGTCTTTAAAACAGACCTAGACTATTCATGCTCATGTATCAACAAGGGGAGTGGTGGAGTTTATGTAGCAATGCCAGCTTTGACTCATGGCTACCCTACACTATACAATTTAACTCTTTGTTTAGATTTTAGATATCGCACACGAGTCCACTAACTACATAACAATACACCACCATGGATTCACTTCTGTCTCCTACGAGAGTGCCATCCACGGTACTCACACTTGTCTTGATATTTTTATGAGTATCCATTTGATTATCTATGAACAACATAAGTTCTCCAAATAGTCCATATCCGAGGACGCGTCTATTCGAATAGTTTCATACTCTCCAGGGGTGTACTTCTTCACACACGCTCTCACCACTTATCGCTGTGTGCTCATAAAACCATGCACCTCGGCAACCTTCAAGCGGAAGCCCAGAGAGGGACTCGGCCATGACCGTCAACCACATAAGACCTCTAGTCCAAGCTATTGCCTATTTGAGACTGAACCCACACAGAAGTCCAGCCAAAGTTTCCGCTACGGCCCCAAACAACGTGCGCAAAGTTCCCAAGCCCACCATTCGGGTGAACCTTGGTACACCGTGCCACTGCCTACCGCGTCGTAACCCACCCCTAGGGTCAACGCTATGCACGGCCTCCAGCATGCTATAAACACCAGAAACTACTTGCAAGTCCTGGACCAAGGACTAAGCGATTGATAAGTCGAGAGGGGTCGAGTTACCGGAACCCAATGTGTGGTAGCAACTAGTCTTGGATCACAAACACGGAACTCAGTTCCTAAGAACGGTCCAATGAGACAACCCGCTATGTACTCCTACATGGCCTCTCATCGCTACCTTTACCAAATCGGGTTCATCATAAGTTTATCACATCAGAACAACATTGTTTCGCTCCAGTTCATCACCTAGATGTATCAGACCTGACACAACTCTAAGCATAGCAAGCATAGCAGGAAAGTAAGCTAAGCACATCATGGCACAATCATCTACCAGGTATGCTAGGTTGCAAGGTTTAGCTATTTACTGTGACAATGACATGTCATGCAAAAGAATAGGATCATCTACCGTGTATGACACACATGTGAACGTTTGTCCTAATGAAATAAACAAGAGCAGGAGCAAGAGAGTGGGATGTTATCGGAATTATCGAAGGGTTTACTTACCTTGCTGGGTAGCGGAAAGGTTTTCTCCTTCGTTGGAATACTCGGGGGTATCCTCGGAAGCAGGGCCTACCGCAATGCAGATAAATAGCAATCAATACACGCAAGTGCAACAATATGATGCATGATCATGACATGGCAGCATGTATGGATGAACTAATGCAACTATTATGCAAGCTAATTTGAAGTGAGTTTGAATATAGGTTCAAAATCATTCTTCATTTCATATTCCATATATTAACCTATTAGTAAATGTCAATCTTCATCTACATAGGTGGCCTTAACATGCATGATAATGGCACCATTGGATTCATTGGATTTTCCTGATAAATTTTCATATATAAATTATTTTCATCTGATTTACAGATTAATTTATATGAATTTTAGAAGTTTTAAACATTTTTTGGAATTATTAAAATCAGATATTCCTTTATTGCATCAGCACTGCGTCAGCACTCAGCTGACCGAGCCAGGTCAAACCTGACATGTGGGGACCACATGTCAGTGACTCAATCACTTAACCAGAGAATTAAAACTAATCCTAATTAATTAACAGCATTGGGCCCACTGGTCAGAGACTAATTAGGTTAATTAGGTTAATTAATTATTTTAATCTAATTCCAATTAAAAGGTCGGGCCCACTTGCCAGTTGACCTGGGGTCAAACCCCCGTGGTCACCATCGGTTGACTCGCCGGCGTCGAGCCGGTGGCGACGTTAGAGACGGCGGAGAGGGTCAGAACCCCTCCTCTGGCGATCAAATGGACGGCGGAGGGTACTGGGAGGACCTATGCTCGAGCGCGCGTCGATCAAGCCCCATGCAGAGGCTGGGGTGGTCGGGATCGACACCGGCGACGAGCTCGGCGGTGCCGGAGCTCGGGAGAGCATGAGCTCGGCGAACCAGGGCGCGACACGACCGGACCTTAACACCTACAAGCACTACGCGACCCCACGAGCCCGATGGTGGCCTCTGGTGGACCAACTAGTCACCAGAGCATCGTCGGTGACGAGCTCGTGCGGCGGGGTCATTCGGGAGCCGACACAACCGGGGCCTACAGAGGGGGAAAAGGCCGGGGAAGAGAGGGGAAAGAGCCGGGAGCTCACTGCGGGCTCGAAGCCGTCGAAAGCTTGCTCGGGGAGGGCTCGGAGTCGATGAATCAACGGTGACCAGGTTCGGGTCCGAGGAGGAAGACGAGCTCGGGGACAGCGCTTCGGGGCTCCTGGCTATGCGTGGCTCGGTGCAGGGGACGGGGACGACGTGGCGGAACCTTTGGCGGTCTCAGGGGGGCGCGGGGGCGGCTGGAACTACGGCGGCGAGCTAGCGGCGCCGTCGGCCATGGCCGAGCAGAGGAGGGAAGAGGGCAGGGGGCGAATGCGAGAGAGAGAGAGAGAGATGGGGACGACAGCGGCGTCCTCATCCCCTCGTCAGTGCGGCAGGGGGACGCAGGCACGCAGAGAGCTGCGTGGGAGCTCCGACGTGCACGCGCAGCGAGCACACACTCGTCCACCTGGTCGCCAGGAGGACGACGCCCAGGTTCTGCCTTCTTTCTTTCTTTCTGTTTTATTTCTTCTTTATTCTAAATTCTGACATTTGTTTTATTTATTATTAGGCACACACTAGTAGAATGTCGATCAGTAGTCCCGGTCGGGATGTGCCTTTAGTACCGGTTCCCCAACCGGTACTGACTAAAGGTCCAGACCTTTAGTACCGGTTGGCCCACGGACCGGTACTAAAGGCCCTCCATGTGGCTGCCTGCGTGGGCTAGTGGTGGAGGACCTTTAGTACCGGTGGGTGATACCAACCGGTACTAAGTGTTCTGTTTTTTTGTTTTCGCTTTTAATTAGGTTTTAGTTTTCCTCTCTATTTATTATGTTTTCCATTCATTTGAAGTTTATTTTACGGTGCTACATACTATAAAGAATAATTACACAAGTTGATGCATATATATATATATATGTGTCTGTAATATAATATACAATTCTCATACACAATATATATACAAATGGAATTATGCATCCATATATATTCTGGACTTATAACTTAAGGCCCAAAACCCGTCCGGGACTAGCTAGCTAGTGCTTCGGATGAAATCTCAGTTTTCTACTACTGATTTGCTGGCATTATTGAGGCGGTGGTAAGTAATAGTGCTCTCTGTTTACATCAATGACATGTTGAAGAAGAAATGTAGCAAATTCCTCTTGAAGTGCTACGAAGTGTTTCTCGGGTCAGAGCTTCGACAACATCTGCCAAAGCTGGAGTTGTCTTTCACGTGCTCCTCTGCGACGTATACGACCTTCGATCTGGATGCGAATGTTCTCGCAGAGGAAGTATCCACATAAATTTGTCCCCTGTGGCTGCTTCACGCACTTTGCAAAAGAATAGAATTCAATAAGATAATTAATAATCAAGCATGATAATGGTATTAAAAATAGAATTAAAGAGATGTGCTGACCTAGTAGTACTACTTAATTACTTGCATCCTTTTCCACTTTAGCTTCATGGTCCATGGACGACCATGATGGTTTTTTTCTATCATCTTTTCCAAACACTACCCGCATGCAACCGTCACATCGCAGTTGGTAGTTCCTTGTACTACTCGAGCGTGACAAGTGGTTTTCCGACGGCATATTGCATTGCGTACTTAGTTGCACCGCACCCGTGGATTTCCTCGGTGCCAAGGATTTGGTCAAGAGTGAGACCTGCAGCCTCTACTTCTTTGAGGTCGATTGGGTTGCCTTGCACGTCGACTGGTTGGATCGATTGCTTGCTTGGATTGGTACTCACCTTGAGCGGAGAGATCGATTACTTGGATTGTTCTCCGAGCTGGGGAACTGTTTTCCCGCTAGTTGATGTCGTACTTCCCGACTTTTTCCTTGGGCTAGGCTGACTTCTCTGCTCACTTGCCTTCTGAATGTGTCGCTGATAGTCTATCGGCATACACTAGACATATGCCGGGGGTCGATCAATAAAGTGTTCCATAAAGTGCTCTTGGACTTCCTTGGGTATTACCTCCTTTCACGGCACGGTCTTCTTCGCAAAAAAGGCTTTCACTTGGAGATCGCATTCAATTTTGTTTTCCTCTTGTGTCATGTCGTAAGGCAGCTTCCTTTTGGCCTGAGGCTCGGGTTTCTTCTTTGCTTTCTTCCGAAGAGGACTGCTGGTGGCCTTCCTCTTTTGGGAGCTCTGCTGGCAGGACCGCTGCCGGGGTGGAGTCGGCTCACGTGGTAGAGATCGATATCGATGATATGGACTCGCGTCGTGCTCCATCCCGAGGTTGGGAGGACTGCTCATGGCGAGGTGGGAAGGACTGTTGGCGAGGTGGGACGCCTCATGAGGTGGGGAGGACTGTGGGGGAGCTCGAGGTGGGGAGGACTACTGGCAAGGTGGGGAGGACTACTAGCAAGGTGGGGAGGACTGCTGGCGAGGTGACTGCTGGCGAGGTGGGGAGGACTGCTGGCGAGGTGGGGAGGACTGGTGGCGCTGCGATGCTTCTGGCTGGGATCCCTCGCGTTGGACATCGATACTCGGAGGAGCCGGTGGCCTTAGCGCCGAGTGTGGAAAGACGATGCAGTCCTTACTCCATAGAATGAGACCACGATCGGCTTCTGCCAGTGTGGACTCCCGCTCATCTCCAGGGATGTCAAGCAATAGTTCATCATATCCTGGCTATATTGCGTCCACCGCGACACGAGCATACCCAGCTGGAACCGGATTGCAATGCCAGAGAACATCAGGTGTATTTGGTAAAGCATAGCCCATCGCGACCTGCACGGGTATGTTCTTCATTTTATGGATTAGCTCACAAGATGTCTTCTCGGTGATATCATCCATAGGGGTGTGACCCAGCGGTGCCCCCGTGGAACCCATGCTGCTTTTCGACAGTGTAGATGGTACGGGTTCCCCTGCCTCCTGCTGCGGAGTTTCCCTTTGTTGGGTCAGTACCTGTATCTGCAGCTGCTGCTGCTCGTACATCCGTTCCAACTTTGAAAGTTGGTTTGCTTTCACCTTCTTTTTTCTCGAACGGCTTTTATAACTGTCCTTCCATCCCGCAAACCCCTCGTACCACGGAACAACGCCCACGCCTCATGTTCGTCCTCCGTGTTCGACATTCCCGAGGGCGTGTGTAAGCTCGTCGTTCTCTCTATCGGGGTGAAACCGTCCTTCTCGGGCAGCTTTTATTGCTTCAATCAACTCATCTGATGCATGCTTCAGACTGGCTAGTGCAATAATCTTCCCTGTTGCTGGGTCCAACTTTCCCCCATGCGCAAAAAACCAATTCCTGCACCTCTTTGGCCAGTTGAAGGTTACTGGAGTGATCCCTTCAGCAAGCATCTTATTCTCTAATGCATCCCACTTAGGAATGGCTGACTTGTATCCACCTGTCCCTAGTTTATGGTGATACTTTTTTTCTCAGCATTTATCTTATTTTTTGCCGACTTCTCCATAGCATCTATCGATGTCTTGTACTCGATAAATGCGTCCCAGTGATTCCTTACCTTCTCGTATATTCCTTTGAATTCAGGCGCCTTCTTGCCTCTAGCGTTGTACTCGGTCCATAATCTTTTCTTCCAAGTCTGGAAAGCGCCGGCCATCTTATCGAGAGCAAACTCCTTGACTTTGTTCCTTTAACGCTCCGAGAGAGAATCTGGTAGGGTGAAATGCTCCATGAGCTCTCGCCAAAGGGCATCTTTAATTCTTGTATCGACATAATTCACTCCTGGTTTTGGTTCGTTTGGCTGAATCCATTCATGCATTGTTATCGGGACTCCGTCCCTAACAACCACTCCGCATTGATGCACAAATGTCTTGGCATTGGCTTCAGGGTGAGTCGGTTCGCCATTATGTTTGAAAGCATCAAGATTGAGCTTTACGTTGCCGTCCAATATTTTGGCACCGCCTCGCACATTTCTACTAGATTGGCTCGATCCGGAGGGCTGATAATTAAAATAAGAAAGATTTTTTAACATATATATATATATACAAATCAATTAATACACATGTAATGATCACCAGAGGCTAATATGTGTATATACCTCGCCGAACATTGTTCGTTGTTCTGGATTTTGGAACATAAGTTGTTCTTCCTCGGCCTCACATCCATCACCCTAAGCATTAGGATATTGTGAGCCATCATCATCATGTGATTCACCTCAAAGGTCCGGTGGGTTTTCAGAGGAGCGTATCATGTCGAAGATGTCCTCTTCATGAGCTCTACCGGTATTGCCCATAGCTTAATAACTAATCCATAATAATATAGATAAAACAAATTACTATTCAAATTAGCATGCATTCAAGAAGCAAAATAACTGATAGTTAATTAATAATGCATCATCGAATACATATATAGTAGTTCTTAGAAAAGGTCTCATCTCATAATCTTGTATATTTTTCAATACATGGGCTAATCCATCGATCTAGCTAATACATCATAATAATACATATATAGTAGCTAATATATCGATCTAGCTAGAACCCTAGCGCCCGGCGGATATCGGGGCAGGCGGTGGACACCCAAAGAGAAGGAACCATCACAGGAACATAGCTCAAGTGAGATCCCTGAAGAATTTGCTAGGTATTGTCGGACCTGGCCTCCAAAGCTGCCATGTAGCGATGGACGTGCTCTTTCTCTTTGCCGACATGGTACTGTACCACCTCCGCGGGGGACTCAAGCCTCTGAATCGTCCGTGGCCCATGCGGCCGCCACCACAGAACCTCCGGGTCGACAACGGGCTGGCTCCTCACCAAGCTGCGCCGCCCGGAAGGCAACACCTCCCAGTACCAGCCTGGCGATCTATTGATGCGTGCGTGACTATCGGTCTGTTGATGCTTTCCTTAAATAACTCTCATATCTCATGGTGTGTTGGTGCGCTCTCTCTCACACTGATATGGTGGTGTATATATGTTGGTGGACACTCTCTCACAGTAATAGTTCGACCGTCGGTGATGGACACCCCGCCTCTTCTCTTCTTGCGCGTTATACCGACGAGTATATCGCAAAGAAGAGAAGAAAGACGAGGTGCCCCCCACGACTACAGTCGGGATTCCTCCATCAAGAACACACATGAAAGTCACACAAGGAGCAAAGACAGACCAAAAGTCACACACGCATTAGGATCCAAACTAAATTAAACCTAAAACTAAACTAAACCTAAACTAAATTAAACCTAAACTAAACCTAAACTAAACAAAATCTAAACTAAAGTAAACCTAAACTAAAAAAATCTAAATCTAAAGTAAATTAAACCTAAACTAAACCTAAACTAAACAAAATCTAAGCTAAACATAAATTAAACAAAATCTAAACTAAACCTAAACTAAACCTAAACTAAACCTAAACTAAATTAAACCTAAACTAAACAAAATCTAAATCTAAACTAAATTATACCTAAACTAAACCTAAACTAAACAAAATCTAAACTAAACCTAAATTAAACAAAATCTAAACTAAAAATAAACTAAACCTAAACTAAATTAAACCTAAACTAAACCTAAACTTAACTAAACAAAATCTAAACGAAACCTAAGCTAAACAAAATCTAAACTAAAACTAAACTAAACTAAACTAAAACTAAACAAATTCATCACATAAACATTTTCTATGAACATATGAAAATTCTATGAACAAATCCATCGATGCACCAACATATGAAAATTCTATGAACATAAAAAATTCATCCATCCATCCATCGATCTTGAGCATAGTAGATTCTATGAACATATGAAAATTCTATGAACAAATCCATCCATACATAAACATATGAAAATTCTATGAACATAAAAAGTTCTATGACCGAAAACAAATTCATCGTATCTACATTTTCTATGAAGATATGATAATTCTGTGAACAAATCCATCCATACAATAAAATATGAAAATTCTATGAACATGAAAAATTATATGAACAAAAATGCATCCATCCATCCATCATTACCACTGTTAGGCAACGAGGCGCGAGCTCAAGGACAGCTCGAGGCAAGCGACGGCGAGGCTGGGTGCGAGGAAGGCATGAGCAACATCGACGTAGGGGCACGGCAACGTCGGGGCGGCGGGCTCGGGGCGGCGGGCGGCGGCTACAGTGATTTCGGTAGCCTGGCGGCACGCAAATGACTTCTCCCGGTGTGTGGCTCGGCCCGTGAATAAGGGATCTACATTTATACCTAGCAACCTTTAGTACCGGTGCGTGGCTCGCGCCGGTACTAAAGACCCTTTAGTACCAGTGCAAGCCACGCACCGGTACTAAAGGTCCTCCCCAAAAAAGCGCGGGGCGGTGGACCTTTAGTACCGGTGCGTGGCTCCCACTCGTACTAAAGTTTTTTTAATTCAATATTAGTTATTATTTTCAGGAAAACCCGTAAACTTTAGAAAATGATAGAAAAAAATGTATGACTCCAATGGAAATAAATAATATATGAAAAAATATCAGAAAAATATAAAGAATCTATTTATGGCATTTCCATGCATGTTTGAACAACTTCTACTACTGTATAAGACAAGTTGATTAAATTGCATTTGAAATATCATATCTTGAGTTTGAAAAGCAGTACAAATGAACTCTGAAAATGTTGTAACTTGGCATGACTTCATAATTTCACCCACATAGCAACTTCTAGAGAGTTGAGAGGGTTATGGCAAAAACTGGATGCACTTCGTGTACAAATAGGACAATCTCATAAGAAGTATGAGGGTTTCGGACGAAAACTCATCTATTACAAAGGGATTTCATTTTTAATAACTTATTTTAACTCCGTACTTTTTGTGTGTTCAATATGCACCATTCAAAGGCACATCATCAATTTTGAACCCTTTCTGACTTCATTTGATATTTTTCATGCATTTAATGATTTATTTTGAGCTAAATGACCCTGAAGTTGCAAAGCAGTACAAATGAACTCTGAAAAGGTTGTAACTGGGAATGACATCATAATTTCACCCAGCAAATTCTAAAGAGTTGAGAGGGTTACGGCAAAAAATGGATGCACTTCGTGTACAAATTGGACAATCTCATAAGAAGTATGAGGGTTTCGGACGAAAACTCATCTATTACAAAGGGATTTCATTTTTAATAACTTATTTTAACTCCATACTTTTTGTGTGTTCAATATGCACCATTCAAAGGCACATCATCAATTTTCAACCCTTTCTGACTTCATTTGATATTTTTCATGCATTTAATGATTTATTTTGAGCTAAATGGCCCTGAATTTGAAAAGCAGTACAAATGAACTCTAAAAAGGTTGTAAGTTGGCATGACATCATAATTTCACCCACATAGCAACTTCTAAAGAGTTGAGAGGGTTACGGCAAAAACTAGATGCACTTCATGTACAAATTGGACAATCTCTTTCGGAGTATGAGGGTTTCGGACGAAAACTCATATATTACAAAGGGATTTCATTTTTAATAACTTATTTTAACTCCATACTTTTTGTGTGTTTAATATGCACCATTCAAAGGCACATCATCAATTTTCAACCCTTTCTGACTTCATTTGATATTTATCTCGTACCCTCTGAAAGTCGTTACAACCAACTTGGTGTCTTGGCCAATTAGTACAGTTCATCTGGAACATCGTTGTCATTGATGAGCTTTGTTTGCAACCAACTGGCAAAAGTCTCCATGTGTCTACGTTCAATCCAGGGGCAGACTGCTCTGGGTTCTTCGACCGTACAATATCCTTGTGTTTCTCCATATATGGAGTCACCAATATTTATTGCTTCTTTCCTGATGTGCCTTTTCCACCCAGTCTCCCCTCATGCCGCGATTCAGGAAGACCAATCGGCTTAATGTCAGGAAAAAGTCAACACAAAACTCAATAACCTCCTCTCTTTCCTTCTGGCCTAGCACGGTTATGAACATATTTCTTTAAGACTCCCATGACCTTCTCGAAGGGGAACATATTGTGTAGAAATACAGGACCCAGAATGTTAATCTCTTCGACTAGGTGAACTAGAACTTGCGTCATAATATTGAAGAAGGATGGAGGGAACACCAACTCGAAACTGACAAGACATTGGACCAAGTCATTCTGTAACCTTGGTAGGATTTCTGAATCGATTACCTTCTGAGAAATTGCATTGAGGAATGTGCATAGCTTCACAATGGCTAATCGAACATTTTCAGGTAGAAGCCCCCTAAGTGCAATCGGATGTAATTGCGTCATAATCACGTGGTAGTCATGAGACTTTAGATTTTGAAATATTTTCTCTGCCATACTTATTATTCCCTTTATATTCGACGAGAAGCCAGACGGGACCTTGATACTGAGTAGTCATTCAAAAAAGATTTCCTTCTCTTCTTTCGTAAGAGCATAGCTGGCAGGACCTTGATACTGCTTTGGAGGCATGTCGTCTTTTTCGTTAATTCTTTGCTTGTCCTCCCGTGCATCCGGTGTATCTTTTGTCTTTCCATACACGCCCAAGAAGCCTAGCAGGTTCACACAAAGATTCTTCGTCACATGCATCACGTCGATTGCATTGCGGACCTCTAGGGCTTTCCAATATTCAAGTTCCCAAAATATAGATTTCTTCTTCCACATGGGTGCGTGTCCGTTGGCGTCATTTGGTATAGATTGTCCGCCATGCCCCTTTCCAAAGATTACCTGTAAATCCTTGACCATATCAAATATATATTCACTAGTACGGAGGCCAGGCTTCTTCCGGTTATTTGGCTCACCTTTGAAATGGTTGCCTGCCTTTCTTATGATATGCTTGATTGGTAGAAATCGACAATGTCCCAGGTACACATTCTTCTGACATTTATCCAAATATATACTTTCAGTATCATCTAAACAGTGCGTGCATGCATTGTATCCCTTGTTTGTATGTCCTGAAAGGTTACTAAGAACAGGCCAATCATTGATGGTTACAAACAACAACACTCGTAGGTCAATTTCCTTCTGTGTGTGCGCATCCCACACACGTACACCTGGTTTTTCCCACAACTGTAGAAGTTCATCAACTAGTGGCCTTAGGTATACATCAATGTCATTTTTGGGTTGCTTAGGGCCTTGGATGAGCACTAGCATCATAATGAACTTCCGCTTCATGCATAACCAAGGAGGAAGGTTGTAGATACATAGAGTCATGGGCTAGGTGCTGTGACTGGAGCTCTGCTCCCCAAAAGGATTCATGCCATTTGTACTAAGACCAAACCATAAGTTCGTTGCGTCAGCTGCAAAGTCCTCGAACTCCCTCTTGATTTTTCTCCACTACGACCCATCAGCGGGAGCTCACAACATCCCGTCTTTCTTACGTTCTTCTTTGTGCCATCGCAACAACTTGGCATGCTCTTTGTTTTGGAACAAACGTTTCAACCGTTGTATTATAGGAGCATACCACATCAACTTGGCAGGAGCCCTCTTCCTGTGGCGTTCGCCCTCCACATCACCAAGGTCATCGTGGGGGATCTTATAGCGCAGTGCACCGCATACCGGGCATGCATCCAAATTCTCAAACTCCTCACCGCGGTAGAGGATGCAGTCATTAGGGCATGCATGTATCTTCTGCACCTCTAATCCTAGAGGGCAAACAACCTTCTCTACTTTGTACTTACTTTCAGGCAATTCATTATCCTTTGGAAGCATCTTCTTCATCATTATCAGTAATTCTTGAAATCCCTTGTCAGTTACACCATTCTTCGCCTTCCATTGCAGCAATTCTAGCGTGTTACCTAGCTTTTTCTGGTCATCTTCACAATTTGGATACAATAATTTCTTGTGATCCTCTAACATGCGCTTCAACTTCAACCTCTCCTTGTCACTTTTGCAGTTTCTCTTTGCATCAGCAATGACCTGACCCAAATCATCAACGGGCTCATTTGATGCCTCTTCTCCAGCTTCCCCCATTGATGCCTCTTCTTCAGCTTCCCCCATTGTTGTATCGGCGAAAGGAAAGTTGTCATCATCCTCTTCTTCTTCATTGTCTTCCATTATAACCCCTCTTTCTCCGTGCTTGGTCCAACAGCTATAGCCAGACATGAAACCGGACTTTAGCAGGTGGTAGTGAAGGGTTTTTGAGGTAGAGTAATTCCTTTCATTCTTACAGTCACGACATGGACAACACATGAAACCATTCTGCTTGTTTGCCTCAGCTACACGAATAAAATCATGCAGGCCATTAAGAAACCTTGGACTTAGTTGGTCATCGTACATCCATTGTCGGCTCATGTTCACTACACAACATCGAAGTGACCAAATTAATACAACTTCATCATCACATTACAACCAAAAGTAGAGCTAGCATTGACCAAATGTTATTACTGCAAATAATAGATACTTCGAGTTCATACATACATCTCATAAAATAACATACAACTATCTAAAACATGTAAATGCAACAACAAATGCGATCATAATGATACCAAGCCTCTTTATCAATGGCATATTTTCTAATCTTTCTAAGCTTCAAGCGCATTCCAGCCATCTTGTTCTTGTGATCATCGATGATATCGGCAACATGCAACTCCAATCCCATCTTCTCATCTTCAGTTCTTTTCAATTTTGCTTTTAAATGACAATTTCTTTTTCAGCTTGTGTTAATTTCTCGAGCAGAATTGCATAGTCGGTTGGAATTTCTGGTTCAACTACTTCCTATCTAGATAAAAATATCTATGTAAATTTGGTGGCATAATTAATTGTCATAGACATTAGATGATGTGTGAAATAGTTATAAAAGATAACGACATACCACATCTCAATCATAGACTGGACGAGGGCTGATACCATAACCATGACATTATAAAATAACTAACAATAATACAAGTAAGTAAATCATACACGCAGCTATCTAAATCATACAAATAATTTTTTAACAAAAACGTTTTAAGAAGAACAAGAGGCTCACCAAGGTGGCCGGTGCCGCGACGAGACGGTGCAGACGATCGACGGTGGTTAGGACGGGGATGGGAAGGCGCACCAAATAAACCACACCTACACATATGCAACCTAACAAGTTAATTTGAGCTCAAATTGCATATAAATGAAATAAACTCCCACAAATCACATATGACATATCTTTGAGCATACCACAAGCTAATCTAGCAATGAGAGATGAAGGAGCAAAGTTGCTAACCTTTATGAACACTTGGATAGATGGGGTGCCTTTGAATCTTGACAAATCCTTGGCAAAATGGAGGATGAGCTTCGAGCAAGAAGAAGAACAGGGGAGAAAACAGAGAAATGAGAGCCCTTTCGATCGGCTGCGGACGAAGCGTATATGTAGGAAGTCTTTAGTACCAGCTGGTGACAGCAACCGATACTAAAGGTTGCCCTTTAGTACCGGTTGGTGTCACCAGCCGGTACTAAAGGTGCAAGCAGGGCCCAAGTCTGACCAACAGCCTGCCACGCCCCCTTTAGTACCGGCTCATGACACGAACCGATACTAAAGGTCCCTTACGAGCCGGTACTAAAGGTTGCCCTGCTCCTAGCCGTTGGAGCCGGCACGAACCGGGACTAATACCATCTTTAGTACCGGCTCGTGACCAGACCGGGACTAATGCTCGGGATGAAAGGTCTGTTTTCTACTAGTTTGAGCTTCGAGCAAGAAGAAGAACAGGGGAGAAAACAGAGAAATGAGAGCCCTTTCGATCGGCTGCGGACGAAGCGTATATGTAGGAAGTCTTTAGTACCGGCTATTGACACCAACCGGTACTAAAGGTTGCCCTTTAGTACCGGTTGGTGTCACGAGCTGGTACTAAAGGTGCAAGCAGGGCCCAAGTCTGACCAACAGCCTGCCACGCCCCCTTTAGTACCGGTGCATGACAAGAACCGGAACTAAAGGTCCCTTACGAGCCGGGACTAAAGGTCACCCTGCTCCTAGCCGTTGGAGCCGGCACGAACCGGGACTAATACCATCTTTAGTACCGGCTCGTGACCAGACCGGGACTAATGCTCAGGACGAAAGGTCTGTTTTCTACTAGTGACAATTGCTAAGTATAAAATATCCCAAATATTTTATAGCACTAAGTTTGAATATTTCAAACTTTTATAAAAAGTTTTAGAATATTTTGAAATCTGAAATATTGATAATGCTTTATTTGGAATTTTCAGAGACTTTATTATTTATTATTAAAATGCTAAAAATGTTCAATATTTAGGATGGCCTCTAATATATTCATGTCCATATTTACGAGACATAGGGGACATTTTAGATGGGCATTTTGAATTTGTTGGTTTTTCACATTCATTAAGTTGGTTTTATTCAAATGAATTGTTTGGGGCTTCATTTGATCCCCATTTCAAATTGATGCAAAATTTGAAATATGATGCACACACATGTTGTCCGAAGACAACTAGCTAGGGATGTGACATTAACATATTGATCCAGTGCCCAATGTCAGTTTCTGTTTATTGCATGTTTTTTGTTTCGTAGAAAATCCATATCAAATGAAGTCCAAACACGATAAAAACTTACGGAGATTTTTTTTGGAATATATGTCACTTTCGGGAAAAAGAATCAATGCAAGACGATGCCCGAAGGGCCCTCAAGCCATATGGGCACGCCCTGGACCCTTGTGGTCACCCCATATGGCGGTTGGTGCCCTTCTTTCTCCACAAGAAAGCTAATATCCGAATAAAAACCGTGTTAAAATTTCAGTCCAATCGGAGTTACGGATCTCCGGGAATTTAAGAAACGGTGAAAGACCAGAATCTAAGAAGGTAGAAACAGAAGGAAACAGAGAGAGATCCATTCCGAGAGGGGCTCCCGCCCCTCTGCTGCCATGAAGGCCAAGGACCAGAGGGGATACCCTCCTCCCGTCTAGGGAGGATCTCAAGGATGAAGAAGAAGGAGGGGGCTCTCTCCCCCTCTCTCCCGGTGGCACCGGAACGCCGCCAGGGCCATCATCGTGACGGCGATCTACACCAACAACTTCACCGCCTTCATCACCAACTCTCTCCCCCTCTATGCAGCATTTCAACACCTCTTCACCCCACTATAATCTCTACTTAAACATGGTGCTCAATGCTATATATTATGTCCCAATGATGTATGGATATCCTATGATGCTTGAGTATATCCGTTTTGTCATATGGGTTGATTGATGATCATGATTGGTTGGAGTTGCATGTTTTATTATTGGTGTTGTCCTATGGTGCTCTCCGTGTCGCGCAAGCATGAGGGATCCCTGCTGTAAAGTTTGCAATATGTTCATGATTCGCTTATGGTGGGTGGTGTGAGTGACAGAAGCACAGACCCGAGTAAGTAGGTTGTTTGCGTATTGGAATTTAGAGGACATCATACCTTATAATGTTATGGTTGGGTTTTACCTTAATGATCTTTAGTAGTTGCGGATGCTTGATAGAGTTACAATCATAAGTGCATATCGCGAAGACGTTAGACTACATCAACCGCATTTCTTGACGCTTTCCTCTTAGAGATCTACAAGGGTATGTGGGTCCGATCTCTCCTCTCGTAGATGCTCATCTCCAAGGATAGATCTTGTATGTGCATAGGAAAAAAATTGTTTCCCATGTAACGTTCCCCAACAGTGGCGTCATGAGCTAGGTCTATGCATAGATGAGATCACGAGTAGAACACAAAGGAGTTTGTGGGCGTTGATATTCAGATTACTTTAGTCCTTAGTCTTTTCTTGAATCATTGGTATTGCGGGATGAAGCGGCTCGGACCAACCTTACTCGTCCACGTACGAGAGACCACTTCCATTGACCGGCATGTACCTTTGTTGCATAAGTTGGATGGCGGGTGTCTGTCTCTCCCATTTTAGTTGAATCGGATTCGACAAAGGCAGTCCTTGTAGAAGGTGAAATAGCAACTTTTATATCATCGTTGTGGTTTTGCGTTGGTAAGAATCATTCTTTCTAGATACCCATAGCAGCCACATAAAACATGCAACAATTAATTAGAGGACGTCTAACTTCTTTTTGTGGGGTATGATGTGGTATGATATGGCCAAAAACATGGCGAGATATATGTGATGTATGAGATGATCATGTTTGGTATAGATTATTGTTGGAAATATGCCCTAGAGTCAATAATAAAGTGGTTATTATCCATGCGATAATTATATTGATTGGAAACTCAAATACATGTGTGGATACATAGACAACACTGTGTCCCTAGTGTGCCTCTACTGGATTAGCTCGTTGATCAAAGATGGCCAAGGTTTCCTAGCCATTGACATGAGATGTCATTTCATAACGGGAACACATCATTAGGAGAATGATGTGATGGACAAGACCCAAACTATGAACGTAGCATATGATTGTGTTAGTTTATTGCTATAGTTTTCTACATGTCAAGTATATGCTCCTATGACCATGAGATCATGCAACTCACTGACACTGGAGGAATACCTTGTGTGTATCAAACGTCGCAACATAACTAGGTGACTATAAAGATACTCTACAAGTATCTCCAAGGGTGTATGTTGAGATGGCATGGATCAAGACTAGGATTTGTTACTCCGCATGACCGAGAGGTATCTCAGGGACCACTCTGTAATACAATATCACAATAAGTCCTGCAAGCAAAGTGACTAAAGAGTTAGCCATGGGATCTTGTATTATGAAACAAGCAAAGAGACTTGCTGGTATCGACAGGAAACTAGGTATAGAGATAACAATGGTCGAATCTCGGGCAAGTAACATACCGAAGAACAAAGGGAACAACATACGGGATTAACTAAATCCTTGACATAGAGGTTCAACCGATAAAGATCTTCGTAAAATATGTAGGAACCAATATGGATATCGAGGTTCCGCTGTTGGTTATTGAACGTAGAGGTCTCTCGGTCATGTCTACATAGTTCTCGAACCCGCAGGGTCTGCACACTTAATGTTCGGTGATGTTTCAGTAGTATTGAGTTATGTATGTTGGTGACCGAAGGTTGTTTGGACTCCAGGATGAGATCCCAGATGTCACAAGGAGCTCGGAAATGTTCCGGAGGTAAATATTGATATATATATAGGAAGTCCCGTTTTGGTCTCCGAAAAAGTTTCGGGCATTTCCGGTAGTGTACCGGGAGTGACGAATGGGTTCCGGGGGGGGGGGGGGTCCACCAAGTGGGGCCCACCCACCCCAAGGGTCACATGGTCCTAGGATGTGGCGCACCAGCCCCTGGTGGGCTGGCCGGCCAGCCCCTAGAGGCCCTTGCGCAAGGGGTGGGGGAGGAGGCCAAGTGGGGAGGAGTCCTACTAGAATTCCACCTCCCTTGTGGGAGGTTGACTCCTCCCCCTTGGTGAGGTTCGGCGAACCCTTGGGGGATCCTAAGGTTTCCTCCTCCTTCCTCCCTCCTATATATACTAGAGTTTTTAGAGGGAAGCCCCCAACCCAAAAAGCCAAGGCTGCCTCTCTTTTGTCTAGATCATTTTCTCCTCTAGATTAGTTCACCGGAGGTCGACGAAGCACTACCGGATTAGATCACCAACATCGCCACCACGCCATTGTGCTACCAGAGAACTCATCTACCTCTCCGCTCCCTCTTGATGGATCAAGAAGGCGGAGATCGTCATCAAGATGTTGATACGTCTCCAATGTATCTATAATTTTTGATTGTTCCGTGCTATTATATAATCTATTTTGGTTGTTTTATATGCATTAATATGCTATTTTATACTATTTTTGGGACTAACCTATTAATCTAGAGCCTAGTGCCAGTTTCTACTTTTTACTTGTTTTTGATTATTGGAGATAAGAAATATTAAGCGAAGTCCAAACGGAATAAAATCTTCGAATGATTTTTTCTGGACCAGAAGGAAACCACCAAGCTTGGAGACCAAGGGAGGAGAGTTGTCGTGTGGCCACAAGCCCAGGGGGGTAGGGGCGCCCCTAGGCTTGTGGGCCCATGGCAACCCTCCTAACCCTAATCTTTGGCCTATAAATTCACAAATATTCCCTGGATACCGAAGAGAGCCACGAAAGCACTTTTCCGTCGCCGGAAGCCTCCATTCCTGAGAGATCCAATCTTGGAGCCTTTTCCGATAATCTGGCAGAGGGGGATTCGATCACAGAGGTCATCTACATCAACTCCATTGCCCCTTCGATGATGCGTGAGTAGTTCACCGCAGACCTTCGGGTCCATAGCTAGTAGCTAGATGGCTTCTTCTCTCTCTTTGCTCTTTAATACCATGTTCTTCATGATCTTCATGGAGATCTATATGATGTAACACTCTTTTGCCGTGTGTTTGTCGAGATCCGATGAATTTTGGGTTTATGTGCAGATTATCCATGAATATTATTTGAGTCTTTTCTAAATTCTTATATGCATGATTTCATACCTTTGCAAGTCTCTTTGAGTTAATGGTTTGGTTTGGCCAACTAGATTGGTAATTCTTGCAATAGGAGAAGTGCTTAGTTTTGGGTTCAATCTTGTGGTGTCCTCACCCAGTGACAAAGTAGGGGTAGCGAGGCATGTATTGTATTGTTGCCATCGAGGATAAAAATATGGGGTTTCCATCATATTGTTTGAGTTTA
The DNA here is from genome assembly GCA_022496015.1 of Hordeum marinum. Taxonomy (NCBI): domain Eukaryota; kingdom Viridiplantae; phylum Streptophyta; class Magnoliopsida; order Poales; family Poaceae; genus Hordeum; species Hordeum marinum. The sequence goes on along the minus strand of CM039673.1, from coordinate 541,999,614 downwards.
TCCCTGTACATCATGTCATCTTACCTAATGCGTTACTCTATTCTTCATGAACTTAATACTGTAGATGCAGGCAGGAGTCGGTCGATGTGTGGAGTAATAGTAGTAGATACAGAATCATTTCGGTCTACTTGACATGGACGTGATGCCTATATGCAGAATTATTGCCTTGGATATCTTCATAATTATTCACTTTTCTATCAATTGCTCGACTGTAATTTGTTCACCCACTGTCATACTTGCCATCATGAGAGAAGCCTCTAGTGAAACCTATGGCCCATTGGTCTATTTTCCATCTTATACTTTCAGATCTAGAACTAAAAATACCCAAAATACCTTGTTGTATTATTTTTACCTTTTGTTTTACTTTCCGTTCAAGCAATCTATTCTATCTATCTCTATCAAGATATCATCCTTGCAAGTAATCCTGAAGGGATTGACAACCCCTTTTTAGTGTTGGGTGCAAGTGTTTGATTCTTTGTGTAGGTACATCTATTGTGGACTTTCTTTTATATCCTACTGGATTGATACCTTGGTTCTGAACAACTGAGGGAAATACTTATCTACTTTTCTTCATCAACCATTCCTCTCCACGGAAACCAACGGATGCTCAAGAAGTAGCAAGAAGGATTTCTGGCGCCGTTGCCGGGGAGATACATAGCAAGTCAGGATAAGAACTCTCTCGTCAACTTTCCAATTTCTAGTTTGGTTGCCAGAGAGATCTACATCAAGCCTACCAAGTACCCATCACAAACTCATCTCTTGCATTTAAATTATTTTCCTTTTGTCTCTCGTCTTCCTCTCCCCCACTTCACCAATTTGCCGTTTTATTCGCCCTCTTTGTTGTTTACCTTTTTCTCGCCGGTTCTCTTTTGTTTGCTTGTGCTGCCATGTGCCTTCTATTTGCTTGCATATTTGCTTGCTAAAAATCTATTGATATGGATCCTCATCCACTTTCTAATCTTTTCAAAAGGCCAAATCATGATGAACCAATTTCTAGTGAGTTGAGTGCACTTCATTACTCTATGAAGTTTTTGTAGCGACCCGACTAAAAACGAGTCAAGCCTTTGTGTTTTCTGTGCCATCCCTGGATTGGTATGCTGGCACACACAGGACATCAATGTATATATCAAAGTGCAATCACATGTAATTAACGTAAAACTGATATATACCTTCAAATCTCAGCGGAAACAGTCAACGGGAGTGGAGTCCCAATAACACCAACGGCAGGTTGAGTGTACATCGTAACCCTAAATCGTACTCTTACCCGTCGTAGAGCTTATCTGCAACATAAGACATTGCAGCCATGTAGGTCAGCATTTTGAATATGCCGGCAAGTCACAAAAGAGGGGGTGTAAAGTAATCATCTATTCTACATGCATATATGGCAAGTGGGGTAGTGGGTTTTTGCATAAAGCCAATTTTTTTCCTACAACAAGAGAGGGCAAAAAGCGTAATTACTACAATGTTGGTTGATTAATGAGATGGTTCCACCAACCAATACTCTTATCCAAGTTGACATTAATACCCACATCAATGTAATTAATTGTGTTGAGAGTTCGAGATAGTTTCAGTTCCTTTGGCTCAAGTTGTCCATGACCGTGGACACGGCTAATCGATTAGGTTTGAGTACTCTGCAGAGTTTTGCACACGTTCCCCACAAGATTTGATCGCCTCCGTTTGATTTCTCGCACTTCAGGGTGTTTGAGAAACGGATGACCAAAACATGATCTTCTAAAGGGTTTCCCTGAGACTCTGTCGGTGCCCATCCTTTCCTACCATTCTTCTAAATCTCGTAGCACTACCTGTCCAGGGTCACCATGATATCCAACCAAGCCAGAGCCCATAATGACTTGTGGCTGTGCAGGTAAGCCTTGGGTCTTGAAGCATCCATCCATCTCTTTGTGCCTGGGTGGACCTTTCCGTGTGAATACTGGCACTTCCCCAGCAACACCTAGGCTAACCACTAGTTTCTCCAGGACGCCGTTCAACCATCATCCACCCAGAGGTATGTTGAAAAACTCGGAGTCTTGAAGTCTTGATCATAATGCAGGTCTTGAAAATTATTAACTCACAACTCTCATGAGTCACACAACCAACCCCGTCTACTAATAGCATAGCAAGATTTAAATCAACGTTTCCCAGGGCCAATGTGTCAAAGGGTTGAGGGGTGCCTACCACATGATACTACATCAAGTAACCAAGTTTCAAAATTACCTACTTTGCATGCAATTGGGGAGATGGTACAACTAATGCAAAAAAACATATGTATACATGGTCAAAGTGACTTGCCTATACTGTTGATGAAGAATAACATCGCTCTCAGAGATAACTGATAGACTATTCGTCACTCTCCGATGAAAATCTATACAATCAAACATTGCATTCATATAAGCAATCATACTAGCAATCAATACTAACAATCAAAAAGGCAAACAAAAACAAAGTAACTATAACAAAAGTAGTTTAGTAAACATTTTACTTAGCAAAAAGAATTACTATTGAAGAACAACTAATAATTTAGAAAACAATACTCTAGCAACATAAGTTTTTAACTACTAGAACATATCAGCAAGAAAAACACTAAGTTAATAATAGAAGAACAATTTTTTAAAGAAAATAATTAACAGAAAGTATTTTCTCATAAATCTTTATTTTGCAAAAAGAACTAATTGAAAAGCTTTTATAAAGATTCTTCTGTTGATATAAAACAAGGTCATCCTTGGCTTAAACCACAAACAATCTCAACTATAATACAAATTGTTTCTGGTCTAAACTTAGATTAACAGAAAATCAAACTTATAAAACAATTTGTGGAACTATTTTGAAATAGAAGATCAACATAGCAATGAAAATCCCATTGCAAGTTATAGTTGAACTAGAATGGATTTTCATGCAACCAACAAATAAAATATTATTTGTTTTGAAGGGCTGCTATTATCTAACAGAAAAATTTATAAAAGTCTATCACTAATATAAAAAATATAATAAATTAAAACAATTTAAAAACAAAAGAAATATAGATAAGCCTAACAAGAACTAAACAGAATCTGTTTTGGTTGAAAATACTATTTTAAAATATTCTAAAAATTCCCAAGCTCTAGCTATTGATTACTAAGGTCACTAGTGACAAGTAGCAAAAAGAGTCAACTCAAAATATATTTTTAAACTCAAGATATTCAGAAAATAAGATTTGAATCAAATCTGTTTTAAATCAATTTTAAATTATTCAAATTTGGTCAGCCTGGATATGTACGGAAACTAGAACAAATTTGTGAACTAATGCAAAAAGAATAAAATTGAAACACTTAAAAACATAAAAGATATAAGACAAATAAAAACAGAACCTATTCTGTTTTCTAAAACAAAAACAGAAAAAGGAAAACTAAACTAACGGACAGGGGGGGTGACGTGGTGTAGCAACCCGACTCAAAACGAGTCAAGCCTCTGTGTTTTCTATGCCATCCCTGGATCAGTATGCTAGAACACACAATACATCAATGTATATATCAAAGTGCAATCACATGTAATTAACGTAAAACTGATATATACCTTAAAATAGCAGCGGATACAGTCAACGGGAGTGGAGTCCCAATAACACCAATGGCAAGTTCAGTGCGGACCGTAACCCTGAATCGTACTCTTACCCGTCATAGAAGAGTATCTGCAACATAAGACGTTGCAGCTGTGTAGGTCAGTACATGGAATGTACTGGCAAGATCGCCATATTAGAACAAAAGAATAAAGGCTATTCTATATGCAAAGGCTTTGTGTCTCTATGTCTGAGTTTTTGCGTAAAAGCAGATTTTATTTTCCTACAACAAAGGAATATCAGGAATTTCACTATGGAGTTACCTATCATGACATCGTTCCGCCAACCAATGTCTCAATGTCCATAAGTATCATAAGTTGCCCACAATTAGTTATCAATCCAGTGTTGAGAGTTCAGAGAAGATCCAAGTCCAGAGGCTCAATTTGTCCGTAACCGGGGACACGGCTAATCGATTAGGTTTAACTCTGCAGAGTGTTGTGTACTTTACCCACAAGATTCGTTCCCTCCTGGTAAGTCCTCGCACTGCATGGTGTTTGAGAACAGAATGAACGAAACATGGTCTTTCAGAGTGCTTCCCTGACTATCCGACAATGCCCATCCAATCCTAACATCGACTACATCTCATAGCACTGCCTAGACAGAGTCACAACAAAGATCAACCAAGCCAGAGCCCATAATGACTTGTGGCTACATAGTTAAGCTTCCAGGCATGAAGTATTCATCCTTCCCTTTGAGTCTGGGTGAGGCTTTCCGCGTGAATACTGGCCATCTCCAGCAACACCTAGGAAAATCCACTGGCTTCTCTAGGGTACCGTTCCAACCATCCCTCACCCAGTAGTATGTATTGAAAAACTTGTTTCTCGAGTCTCGAAGTCTTGAGGTCTTGAATATGCAGGTCTTGAAGAAGCCTTCATGAAGTCGTCGTTTTGACGTGGAGTCCTCCTTCTCACACCACTCACGAACACTCATACCAATCCCCGTCTACTTTAGCATAGCATTGCAGTAACTAGCGTTCCCGGGGCTTTAGTAACAAGTGGTGGGTTCCTACCTCATGCATTCTACTCAACTACAAGAATTTCCATAACACTACGGGAGGGATTTGTTGAATGATGTCACTACATGCAATAAAACATAGGTATGAAAAGATGGTCAAAGTGAACTTGCATGTACTGTTCATGAAGATAAAGATCCCTCTCAGAAATAACTTGATAGAACTATTCATCACTCTCCGATGGAAATCTATATAATCAAACATTGCATTCATATAAGCAAGCACTTCTAGCAATCAAAACTAAAAATCACAATGTAACACAAGAACCAAAAGTAACAAGGTTGATGAAGGAAATACTTAAGACAAATCTCAAAAATCAACAAAGTTTTCAGGCACACAACTAAGGTAGTTCTCCTCTACAACAACTATTTTCAACAAAACAAAATAAAGTAAAACTATAACAAAAGTATTTTAGTAAATATTTTACTAGCAAAAGAATTACTTTTAAAGAACAAGTAAAACTATGAAAACAACATCCTAAACAACATAAGTGTTTGCCCAATAAACTTAACAACAAGTAAAACCATAAAATATTAAAATAAGTGAAAACACAGTATAAAACAACCAAGTTAACAGAAAATAAAACTTATAAAACACTTTATAAAATATTTTCAAATAATAGTTCCAACTAGCAATGAAATCAATTTGCAAGTTATTATGAAACTAGAATTGATTTCATGCTATCAAAGTAATAAATAACGTAAAATAAAATTTAGTTCAAGTACCACTGATAACTAACAGAAAACAAAATATATAATAACTAAGTTAACAGAAAGTATATTTTATAAAACGAATTTTATTAAAAGTATTTTCAAATAGCAAGTGAAACTAGCAATGGAAATTCAATTGCAAGTTATAATTCAACTAGAATTGATTTCCATGCAATCAACTAAAATTAATATTTGTTTTGAAGGACTACTATTTTCTAACAGAAAAATCTATCACTAATATAAAAGGAATATAATTTGAAACAAGTTAAAACAAAAGGAAATATAAATAAACCTAAAAAGAACTAAACAGAATTGTTTTGGTTGAAAATACTATTTTAAGTATTCTAAAAGTTTCCAAACACTACCTAAGGATAACTAATATCACTAGTGACAAGTAGCAAAAAGAATCAACTAAAAATACATTGTAGAACTCAAGATATTCAGAAAACAAAATTTAATTCAAATCTGTTTAAATTCAAATTTAACTATTCAAACATAGTCAAACTTGGTATCTACAGAAACTGGAACAAAATTTTGACACAATGCAAAAAGAATCAAATTAAAACACTTAAAAACATAAAAGATATGATTAAAACAAAAACAGAACTAATTTTTTTTTAAAACTGAAAATAGAATAAATGAAAAACTTAACAAACGGTCAGGGTACACGTCTCGGGTTCTGAGTGGCTGTGGGGTGTGCGAGCTGGAGTGTTTCGGGCGGGCGGCCGATAAGTAAATAAAACGGTTCGGTCAAATAATTCAAAAAGAAAAACCGGCCGGTTCTTTTTAGAAAAACCGAAGGGGTACGCTCCTTCTAATCTAGGCCGTTCAACGAAGATCGGACGGAGGGGGAAGCTCACCGCGGGGTTGATGGCTCCGGCGAGGTCCGAGATGGCGTGGTCGACGTGGACGTGTCTTCGATGGTCCTCCGGCGACGGCGAGGGCTCCAATCGACGCAGGAGAACATGGCGGCGAGGATAATGGCGTTAGAGGGGCGAGGGGGTGACGGAGTCGACGGGCAGGAGCTCAGGGAGCTTCGGGATGGTGGTGGCCGAGGGGATCTCCGGCGAGGTTGGTGGTGTGGCGGCTCTGGTGGGTCTCTGGTGGAGGCGAGGGGATGGGGAGGTGCGCTCGAGTGTGGCGAGGTCGTCGGAGGCCTCAGGAGGGTTCGGGGACGAGTGTGGCGATGGGCACGAGGGCAAAGGTGCGGCGCCTACCGGTAGCTCCGGCGACGGATTCCGGCGAGGGGAGTCGATGGGAGTTGGGGGAAAATTGGGGAATGAGTCGAGGGGAGGCAGGGGGTTCTTATAGGGGCCTCGGGGTGCTCGAAAAGGAAGGGGAGGAGAGAAATCCGGCGAGGGTTCTCCGACGATGTCGTCGGGCGCGAGGAGGAGGGAGATGACCGTGCGGTGGTTTCGGTCGGTGGTGGGACCAATTGTCAGAGAGAGAGAAAAGAAGGAAAGAGGAGCAGGCAGCCGGTAATTAGGAAGGTCGGGGAGGGGATAAGGAAAGTGGGCCAGCTGGGTCTTAAATGTTAAGAAAATTTCCTTTTATCTATTTCCAGAGTAATAAAACCTATTAAATGACCATAAATATATATCCTAAAATAAAAAAATTATAAAAAATTATCATAAGAATAAATGCCATTTAATGGACATTTTTCCACGGCCAAAATAAATACTTTTAAAAAACTTTATTTTTAGAAAATGCCTAAATGGCTTTATTTATTATTGCAATTATTTTTCAAATAACCCCTTGGGTTTTATGATTCAAAAACTTCACAAAATACCCCCCTGGTTTGGAGTGTCACATTACTCCTCTCAAAAATTTGTCCAGGGTTTTGAATGTTTTGAAAATTTGAATAGGAACCAAATATGACATGGATTCCAAAAGAATAATTCAGAGGTTTTCAAAAGCACTTTCAAATCCTTCCTTTAAACTTCCAACTCATATTTCATACAATTTGAAGAAGTCCTTTTATCCTCTCTCATGAAAATCCTTGAGTTGTAAAGTTTCTGAATTTGGAATATTTTCAAATGGAAGTCAAACCATTTTCAAATCCCTTTTCATTTCTTTAAATGGAAGAAGTCATATCATCTTCACTCTGGGTTTTGTGATGAAATGAATTTGAGTTCCTGGTGATCAAAATGCAGAGTGAAAGTTTTGGGAAAGTCATTTCATTCCCTCTCATGAAATTTTCAAAAGTTTTCACAAAGTTTCAAATTTCACTCACTTTCAATCACTCAAGCAAACAAACAATCATTCTAATAATTATTATAACATTCCAAAATTTGGGATGTTACACGTGGCGCTCTGCGATTGGTCGGAAGGGTGTGCGTGCGGGTGTTTGCAGGCGGACGACCGAACGTTAGAAGAAAACATTTTGGCGTTTTAATTGTTCTAATATGGATCGTTAGATCCAGATCCAATGGTTAAGAGAGGGGGAGGGGAGCTCACAGGGGAGGTCACCGGCGAGGGAGCTTCTCCGGCGAGGCCGAGGTGTCGAGGACGACGGGGAGGCGACTCCGGTGGTCGGGGACGGTGTCGGAGGGGTCCAGTCGATGGCGACGGACCTCCGGCGTCCGTTGGTGGAGACGGCAGGGCGAGGGAGCGTCGGAGTTGAGCTCCACGAGGTCGGGATGGTGGTGGCCGAGGGGAACTCTGGTGAGGTAGTCGGGGAAGGTGCTCCAGGGACTTCTGGCAATGATGGAGGGGTCCAGGTGATCGCGATGGCACTCCGGTGATGATGGGCTAGGTCAGGGGGGTCGGGGAGGAGGGTGGTGAGCAGCATGAGCTCTGGGAGATTCGGGTGGAACGGAGCTCCGGCGATGGATTCCGGTGAGGGGAGGGGGTCGGACGAGGGGGGAAATGGGGGAAACGAGAGGCAGGGTTGTCGGGGCTTTTATAGGCTGCCTTGGGGCAGGGAATGGAAGGGGAGGAAAAATCCGGCGCGGATTCGTCGCCGGCGAGGTAAGGGGAGGAGCGATGGAGGGGACGACTACGGAGATGACGCGGACGGTCGGTGGTACCGGCACGTCAATGAGAGAGAGAGGAGGGGCACGGTCAGCGGTGGCCGATGCGGAGGAGTTTCGGGGGAGAGGTTAGAGGCGGTGGGCCGATGGGCTTTAACTCACTTAAATAGTTTCCTCTTATTAATTAATAGAGTATTAAGAATAGTATTAAGGCATTCAAATCATGTCCAAAAAATAAAGTTTAATATACCAAAATTATCAGGGAAATAAATGCCATTTCATGAACATTTTTGCTCTGTCAAAAAGAATACTTTAAAAAAATTATTTTCCCAAAATGCCAAAATGACTTTATTTATTTTTGCAAATAATTTTTCATATAACCCCTTGAGTTTTATGATTAAAAAAACTTCACAAAACTACCCCTGGTTTGGAGTGTCATATTACTCCTCTCAAAAACTTTGTCAAGGGGTTTGAATGCTTACAAATTCAAATAGGGAATTCAAATATGGAAGTGAAACTCCATATGAGAATTTCTCAAATAGTTTTCATATCCTTCTATTAAATTTCCAACTCCTATTTCATATAATTTGAAGAAGTCCTTTTATCCTCTCTCATGAAAATCATTGAGTTGCATAAAGTTTCTGAATTTGAACTATCTTCAAATGAAATTCAAACCATTTTCAAATCCCTTTTAATTCCTTTAAATGGAAGAAGTCATATCATCTTCACTCTGGGATTTTGTGATGAAATGAATTTGAATTCCTGCAAAGTGAAAGTTTTGGGAAAGTCATTTTATTCCCTCTCATTCAAAAGTTTTCAAAAGTTTCAAATTTTCACTCAATTTCAATCACTCAAGCCAACAAGCATTAATTCTACTATTAATTATAACATTCCAAAATTTGGGATGTTACAAACCTACCACACTTAAAATGAATCTCGTCCTCCAGATTCGAAGAGGCTAGAAAGAAAAGGCTAGGGTTTGGGGTCTTCTAACAAATCTACTGACCAAGAAGGTGTGGGGTCTACCACACTTAAAATGAGAGTTACTGGTCCCTCAAAATCATGGCAGTACTCTGGGTGCATCTATCTGTTCACATTCTTCATGATAGCTCCTTCGGTGATGCTATTCCGTTTACAATCGAAAACTTGTGTTCTCATAACAAAATGTATTTTCCTCCGATACTGGGTCTTCTTAACTGATAAGTCTCGTGATCATTCTAAACAACTTATCGAAGAGCTCATGGTGGTCTACCATTAGTGGTTACCCTGCAGTGAAATGGGTCTTGGCTTCATTCCTCACCGTAAAATTCCTACGTATGGCAACAACTGCCATGTACAAGGGGTTTTACATCATACCATTCTAAGGCTTAAACAAAAGCTTCAAGGAACGCCGTCTCTTTACTATGGGTAAGTCACTCAGATTTACCATTCCGAATAGCAAGAGAATGATAAGAGTAAGTCGTCATGGTGGCCAAGCCATGTCACACTGAAATCATTACCTTGTATAAGGTTTAGTGAATCTCGTATTCTAACACTTGGGCTTCCTCACAAGCGTTGCAAAAAATTTCTCTTGTCAACGAACAAAGTTCGGATAAATCCATTGATTCTACAAGCTGAACAAAAAACATCTATCGTTTCTTCACAACTCTCAGGTTTTCGTATACTCCTAAGAAAATCGTTTGCTGATCTGTCGTAGCTTCTTCCAAGTTTCTTCTTTCACCAAGGTGGGGCTTGATCCTTATCAATCCTGAGGTCAGTGACATGTGGGTTCACTTGAATACTTGAATATCTTTAACTCACTCTTGGGGTTACTATCGTTTCATATTCCAGCATTACCTTCAGTTCACTCCATTATACCCTTCACAGACTTATTCTTGTTTAGATTCCACTCTGCGGAATCCATTTTCCTTTCCATTGGTCTGTTTAACCTTGGGCATGGTTTCATCACAATCATTCCTTTTCTCAATATTCCAACTTCAAAATCACTTTGCCACAAAGGTTATCATCCAGATAGTTTGAGGTGGTTCCACATTCTCTTCACCTGTATTCGGTATCCAAACTCCTTAATATGAATGGTATTTTCTTCATTCTTTTGTCCTTGTGGTTGCTACCACACTTAAAATGAAATGCACTCATGCTTGCATAGACCATATTTTCTCATATCCTCAAAAATAGTCGGAGATCTTTGTTCATGGGGTACAACTCATATAATTCAACATAGGAGAATCATGACACCATAAATTCCATTGATCTCATGAATTTTTTATTACAAACTCTGAGACTTCCGTTACATAACTTCAATATGATATGAGTGCTACCTATTACATTTATTACTTCCAAAAATTCAAAACTCAACTACTCATGTTTAGCCTTCTTCTCTGGGCAGGTATAGGAGTAATGTCCTGTCTTCTTGCACCGGAAACACATGATCTGACTCAGATCCTTCTTTGCAAAAATTGGGTTGTTCTGAGAACGTCTTCGGTTTCTCTTCTTGGGCTCCTTTGTTCCGATCAAACTTTCAATTTCCTGTGGATCGAACTCCACTTCTTCTGTCGGGAAGTTTCCTAGATACTCTTTTCTTTCCTTCGTACAGTCCTGTGAGAAATGTCCTTCTTCTCCACATGAATAGCAGGCATTGGAGTAAAATCTGGTTAGGCCTTCTCCAGTAGGGTCTTCAACATCTTCCTTCATCACAAGTTCTCCTAAATTTTCTCTGAAGGTTTCCTTCATGGCTTCCTTCTGCTGCTTGATGACTTCTTGTACCTTGGGGTACACTTGGCATTGAGCCGGGTAGTGAGTGGTTCCTTCACACAATAAACATGTCACCTACCTAGTTGGGCATTCCTCAGCTCGGTGATTTTCTTCACAGTGAGGGCATCCTTCCTTGTGTTTTTCCTGGGTGTGTCCTATCTCTCCACATATCCTGCATGCACAAATCTTCTTCACATCTTTGCCACGGGGCTTCTGGGTGTTGGTAACAACATGAGATCCTTGTAGAGTTATCTTGAATTCTTCCCAAGTGATTGATGCTTGCCTATCATGGATATCTTCATGCATCTTCCACCAATGTGCAGCACCTTCTGCAAAGTACCGAAAGGCATACTGGACCATCTCCTTTGTTGCAACATGGTTACTCCTTAGATGATCCTCCATGTTCTGAATCCATTCTTCTGTCTCTAACTAAGTCATTGATCCAGAATACACGAGTCCAGCTTCACTCATCATCTATTGGGTTCAAGGTTTTTGGGATGAGATGGGTAAGAGAGAGAAAGGAGGGGATACATACAATACAAACGATGGTTTTGAAAATAGATTTTTGTTGTGGCTGTCGAAAATTACACACAAATGACAGCTCACAAATCATCGTAAGTATACAACAGGGGTTTGGTCGTCTAGGGCATAATATCTTGGAAATTCTTCATGGTCCTCAATTTCTTCGGGTCTTCACAGTCTTCAACTCGTGTAGCTTCAACTCTTCTAATGCAGGGTGAAATCTTCTTTACTTTGAAGTGACCATCTGTTGATTCGATATCTTGTCCTTCTCGAAGTGGTCTCAGTTGATCCTTAGTGTGGTCAAGGGGAAAAGGGTATTTTCTAACTTTTTGAGGTAAGAGAGATCATTTGATAAGGCTCACATAAGATGAGAAGTAAAGGGTCTTTTTAAAACAAAGTTTTTCTAGAAATCATTTCCTAAGGGCTTTCCAGTTTCTAGGGTCACGTCCTACAGTCAACATGTGCTCTGATACCATTTCTGTAGTGACCCGACTCAAAACGAGTCAAGCCTCTGTGTTTTCTGTGCCATCCCTGGATCGGTATGCTGGCACACACAGTACATCAATGTATATATCAAAGTGCAATCATATGTAATTAACGTAAAACTGATATATACCTTAAAATCTCAGCGGAAACAGTCAACGGGAGTGGAGTACCAATAACACCAACGGCAGGTTGAGTGTAGACCGTAACCCTGAATCGTACTCTTACCCGCCGTAGAGCTTATCTGTAACATAAGACGTTGCAGCCATGTAGGTCAGCATTTTGAATATGCCGGCAAGTCACAAAAGAGGGGGTGTAAAGTAATCATCTATTCTACATGCATATATGGCAAGCGGGGTAGTGGGTTTTTGCATAAAGCCAAAAAAATTTCCTACAACAAGAGAGGGCAAAAAGCATAATTACTACAATGTTGGTTGATTAATGAGATGGTTCCACCAACCAATACTCATACCCAAGTTGACATTAATACCCACATCAATGTAATTAATTGTGTTGAGAGTTCTAGATAGTTTCAGTTCCTTTGGCTCAAGTTGTCCATGACCGTGGACACGGCTAATCGATTAGGTTTGAGTACTCTGCAGAGTTTTGCACACATTCCCCACAAGATTTGATCGCCTCCGTTTGATTTCTCGCACTTCAGGGTGTTTGAGAAACGGATGACCAAAACATGATCTTCTAAAGGGTTTCCCTAAGACTCTGTCGGTGCCCATCCTTTCCAACCGTTCTTCTACATCTCGTAGCACCGCCTATCCAGGGTCGCCACGATATCCAACCAAGCCAGAGCCCATAATGACTTGTGGCTGACCAGGTAAGCCTTGGGTCTTGAAGCATCCATCCATCTCTTTGTGCCTGGGTGGACCTTTCCACGTGAATACTGGCACTTCCCCAGCAACAACTAGGCTAACCACTGGTTTCTCCAGGGCGCCGTTCAACCATCATCCACCCAGAGGTATGTTGAAAAACTCGGAGTCTTGAAGTCTGAATCATAATGCAGGTCTTGAAAATTATTAACTCACAACTCTCATGAATCACACAACCAACCCCGTCTACTAATAGCATAGCAAGATTTAAATCAACGTTTCCGAAGGGCAATGTGTCAAAGGGTTGAGGGGTCCCTACCACATGATACTACATCAAGTAACCAAGTTTCCAAATTACCTACTTTGCATGCAATTGGGGAGATGGTAGAATGCAATAAAAACATAGGTATACATGGTCAAAGTGACTTGCTTGTACTGTTGATGAAGAATAATATCGCTCTCAGAGAAAACTGATAGACTATTCGTCACTCTCCGATGAAAATCTATACAATCAAACATTGCATTCATATAAGCAATCATACTAGCAATCAATACTAACAATCAAAAAGGCAACACTAAACCAAAAGCAACATGGTGGTGATGAAAGGAAATACTTAAGACAAAACTCAAATGACAAAACTACATCAACACAACTAAGGTGGTGATGAAGGAAATACTTAAGACAAAAGTTGAAATCAACAAAACTTCATCAACACAACCAAAGTTGGTTTTCTCTACAAGTACATCCTAATTTTCAAAACTAGCAAACAAAAACAAAGTAACTATAACAAAAGTAGTTTAGTAAACATTTTACTTAGCAAAAAGAATTACTTTTGAAGAACAACTAATAATTTAGAAAACAACACTCTAGCAACATAAGTTTTTAACTACTAGAACATATCAGCAAGAAAAACACTAAGTCAATAATTAATAGAAAGTATTTTCTCATAAATCTTTATTTTGCAAAAAGAACTAATTGAAAAGCTTTTATAAAGGTTCTTGTGTTGATATAAAATAAGGTCATCCTTGGCTTAAACCACAAACAATCTCAACTATAATACAAATTGTTTCTGGTCTAAACTTAGATTTACAGAAAATCAAACTTATAAAACAATTTGTGGAACTATTTTGAAATACAAGATCAACATAGCAATGAAAATTCCATTGCAAGTTATAGTTGAACTAGAATGGATTTTCATGCCAGCAACTAATAAAATATTTTTTTGTGAAGGGCTGCTATTATCTAACAGAAACCTTTATAAAAGCCTATCACTAATATAAAAAAATATAATAAATGAAAACAATTTAAAAACAAAAGAAATATAGATAAGCCTAACAAGAACTAAACAGAATCTGTTTTGGTTGAAATACTATTTTAATATATTCTAAAAATTTCCAAACTCTACATATTGATAACTAAGGTCACTAGTGACAAGTAGCAAAAAGAATCAACTCAAAATATATTTTTAAACTCAACATATTCAGAAAATAAGATTTGAATCAAATCTGTTTGAAATCAATTTTAAATTATTCAAATTTGCTCAAACTGGATATCTACAGAAACTAGAACAAATTTTTGAACTAATGCAAAAAGAATCAAATAAAAACACATAAAAACGTAAAAGATATAAGAAACATAAAAACAGAACCTATTCTGTTTTCTAAAAAAACAGAAAAAGGAAAACTAAACTAATGGACAGGGGGGTGACGTGGCGCTCTGTGATTGGTCGGAAGGGTGTGTGTGCGGCTGTTTGCAGGCGGACGACCGAACGTTAGAAGAAAATGTTTTGGCGTTTTAATTTTTCTAATCTGGATCGTTAGATCCAGATCCAATGGTTAAGAGAGGGAGAGGGGAGCTCACAGGGGAGGTCGCCGGCGAGGGAGCTTCTCCGACGAGGCCGAGGCGTCGAGGTCGATGGGGAAGCATCTCCGGTGGTCGGGGACGGCGTCGAAGGGGTCCAGTCGATGGGGACGGACCTCCGGCGTCCGTTGGTGGAGACGGCGGGGCGAGAGAGCATCGGAGTTGAGCTCCACGAGCTCGGGATGGTGGTGGCCGAGGGGAACTCTGGTGAGGTAGTCGGGGAAGGTGCTCCAGGGACTTCTAGCAACGATGGAGGGGTCCAGGTGATCGCGGTGGCACTCCGGTGACGATGGGCTAGGTCAGGGGGGTCGGGGAGGAGGGTGGTGAGCAGCACGAGCTCTGGGAGATTCGGGTGGAACGGAGCTCCATCAAGGGATTCCGGTGAGGGGAGGGGGTCGGGGTCGTCGGGGCTTTAATAGGCTGCCTTTCGGTGGGGAATGGAAGGGGAGGAAAAATCCGGCGCGGATTCATCGCCGGTGAGGTAAGGGGAGGAGCGATGGAGGGCACAACAGCGGAGATGACGCGGACGGTCGGTGGGACCGGCGCGTCAGTGAGAGAGAGAGGAGGGGCGCGATCAGCGGTGGCCGATGCGGAGGAGTTTCGGGTGAGAGGTTAGAGGCAGTGGGCCGATGGGCTTTAAGTCACTTAAATAGTTTTCTCTTATTAATTAATAGAGTATTAAGAACAACATTAAGGCATTCAAATCCTGTCCAAAAAATAAATTTTAATATACCAAAATTATCAGGGAAATAAATTCCATTTAATTAAAAAATTTCCTCTGTCAAAAAGAATACTTTAAAAAAATTATTTTCAGAAAATGCCTAAATGACTTTATTTATTTTTGCAAATAATTTTTCATATAACCCCTTGAGTTTTATGACTAAAAAAACTTCACAAAAATACCCCTGGTTTGGAGTGTCATATTACTCCTCTCAAAAACATTGTCAAGGGGTTTGAATGCTTACAAATTCAAATAGGGAATTCGAATATGGAAGTGAAACTCCATATGAGAATTTCTCAAATAGTTTTCATATCCTTCTTTTAAATTTCCAACTCCTGTTTCATATTATTTGAAGAAGTCCTTTTATCCTCTCTCATGAAAATCATTGAGTTGCATAAAGTTTCTGAATTTGAACTATCTTCAAATGAAATTCAAACCATTTTCAAATCCCTTTTCATTCCTTTAAATGGAAGAAGTCATATATCATCTTCACTCTGGGATTTTGTGATGAAATGAATTTGAATTCCTGCAGAGTGAAAGTTTTGGGAAAGTCATTTTATTCCCTCTCATTCAGAAGTTTTCAAAAGTTTGAAATTTTCACTCAATTTCAATCACTCAAGCCAACAAGCATTCATTCTAATATTAATTATAACATTCCAAAATTTGGGATGTTACAGTTTTGCTTGAACATCATGAAATTTTTGATGATGTGTTGAAAGAAGAAAATTATAAAGTGATTCATGATATCTTCTTGAATGAAAAACATGATTTCCATGTTGTTAGTGTGAATTCTATGAATATCCATGATGCTAATGATATGCAACACCACAAGCTTGGGGATGCTATGCTTGATGAAGATGATATTTTTTGTTCCACAAGTTTTGGTGATGACACGTATGCTATAATTGATCATGAAAAGAATGCTTTGTATTATAGTTATATTATGAGATTCCTTCATGATATTACTGAAAATTACTATGATAGAGGAACATATGCTTTTACATATTGCAATAATATCAAGTTTCCTCTCTATGTGTTCAAAGTTTGGAACTTATGCTTGTTTTGCCTTCCAATGGTAGTTGATTTTTGTTCCCATAATTTGTTTGCTCACAAAATCCCTATGCATAGGAAGTATGTTAGAATTAAATATACTTTCCATGTGATTCATGATGTTTCTATTGTTGCAAATAGGAATTATGTGCCTGTAGATTTCATTGTTCTTGATATAGATTGCAATCATACATGTCATATTATTCTTGGTAGACCTTTCCTTAAAATGATTGGTGCATTTAGTGATATGAAGGAAGGGAATATTAGATTCCAATTCCCATTAAGGAAAGGCATGGGACACTTTCCTAGAAATAATATAAAATTACCTTATGAATCTATAATGAGAGATACTTATGGATTGCATACCAAAGATGACAATACCTAGATCTATTGTGTTTTGCCTAGCTAGGGGCGTTAAACAATAGCGCTTGTTGGGAGGCAACCCAATTTTATTTTTATTAATGTTTTTGTTTCTGTTTAGGTGTGTTTTTCAAATTATTATTTCTTTAATAATTGTGTTTTGGTGTTTTAATTAGTGTTTGAGCCAAGTAAAACCTTTGGGGTGATCTATGGTAGTTGTTGATTTGATCTTGCTGAAAAACAGAAACATTTGCACTTAGTCCAGGAAGTTTCTATTTTTTTTCAGAGCGTCGAATTGATCTGAATTTTTTACACAATATGATATACAAATTTCCCTGGTTTTCCTAATTTTTTAGAATTTTTAGAAGTACCGAAGTATTCGAAGTCTACAGATTGCTACGGACTGTTCTGTTTTTGACAGATTCTGTTTTCTTTGTGTTGTTTTCTTATTTTCATGTATCTATGGGTCGTATCGGGGGGTATGAACCATGGAGAAGTTAGTATACAGTAGGTATTACACAAATATAAATAAATAATGGTTTCACAACAGTACCTAAAGTGGTGATTTATTTTTCTTATACTAACGGATCTCATGAGTTTTCTGTTGAGTTTTGTGTTGTGAAGTTTTCAAGTTTTGGGTGAAGATTTGATGGACTATGGAATAAGGAGTGGTAGGAGCCTAAGATTGGGGATGACCAAGGCACCCTAAGCCATATTCTAGGATACCAAAAATCCTAAGGTTGGGGAAGCCCCAGAAGGCATCCCCTCTTTCGTCTTCAATCCATCGTTAAATTTACTTGAGGCTATATTTTTATTCACCACATGATATGTGTTTTGCTTGGAGCATCTTGTTTGATATGAGTCTTTGCTTTTTAGTTTGCCACAATCATCCTTGCTGCACACATCTTTTGAGAGAGAAACGTTGAATCGTGAATTTATTAGAATACTCTATGTGCTTCACTTATACCTTTTGAGCTAGGCAATGTTGCTCTAGTGCTTCACTTATATCTTTTTAGAGCATGGTGGTGTTATATTTTATAGAAATTATTGAACTCTCATACTTCACTTATATTATTTTGAGAGTTTCTTTAAATAGCATGTTAATTTGTATAGGTTATGAATTTAGTCCTAATATAATGGGCATCCAAGAGGGATATAATAAAAACTTTCATATTAAGTGCATTGAATACTATGAGAAGTTTGATTCCTTGCACATAGTTTTGAGATAATAGAGATGGTAATACGAGAGTCATGCTAGTGAGTAGTTGTGAATTGGAAGAGATACTTGTGTTAAATTTTGTGATTCCCGTAGCATGCACGTATGGTGAACCGTTATGTAACAAAGTCGGAGCATGATTTGGTTAATGATTGTCAGCCTTTGTGTGAGGGTCGGGAGCGAGTGATGGTTAACTCCCACCAACCTCCCCCCTAGGAGCATGCATCTAATGCTTTGTTTTATAACTAATAGACTTTTGCAATAAGTATGTGAGTTCTTTATGACTAATGTTGAGTCCATGGATTATACACACTCTCACCCTTCCACCTTTGCTAGCCTCTCTAGTACGGCGCAACTTTCGCTGGTACATCAAACCCTCCTTCCTCAAAACAGCCACCATATATTTCCACAAAATAGCCACCATACATACCTATTATTCCATTTCCATAGCCATTCCGAGATATATTGCCATGCAACTTCCACCATTCAGTTTTTCATGACATGCACCATCACTTCATCGTGCATATAAAGTCATATTTTGTTTTAGGTATCGAGTTGTAAGTAAATAAAAGTGTGATGATTTAAATTAATAGAGCATTGTCCCATATGAGAAAAGTATTATGGAGGCCATGACTCCCTCACAAGTTGGGATGAGTATCCGGACTTTACAAAAAAATAAAAGAGGCCAGCGAAGCCCAAATAAAAAAAAGAGGCCAAAGATGCCCATCAAAATAAAAAATAAAATAAAAATAAAAAAATGAGAGAAATATAGAAGGGAAAATTGCTACTATCTTTTTCCACACTTGTGCTTCAAAGTAGCACCATGATCTTCACGATAGAGAGTCTGCTATTTTGTCACTTTCATATAACTAGTGGATATTCGTCTTGCACGACCACTTAGTTTTCTTTCTGAGCTTTCATACACTTATAGCTCTAAGTGCATTTGTTGCATGGCAATCCCTACTCACTCACATGTATATCGGTCATCTCCATAGCCCGCTGATACGCCTAGTTGATGTGAGACTATCTTCTCCATTTTCCCTTGCACCTCCTCCATATTCTATTCCACCTATAATGCTATATCCATGGCCCACGCTCATGTATTGCGTGAGAGTTGAAAAGGTTTGAGAACAACTAAAGTGTGAAACAATTGCTTGACTTGTTCATCGGGGTTGTGCATGATTCAGGTACTTTGTGTGGGGAAGATGGAGCATAGCCAGACCATATGATTTTGTAGGGATAACTTTCGAAGGCCATGTTATTTCGAAAGGACATGATTGCCTTGTTCGTATGCCCAAATTATTATAGTTTTTATGTCAATATTAGACTACTGTTCTGAATCTTACGGATCTGAATATTCATGCCAGAATAAAGAATATTACATGGATAAATACATTAGGTATCATTCCACATCAAAAATTCTGTTTTTATCATTTACCTACTAGAGGATGAGCAGGAATTAAGCTTGGGGATGCTGATACGTCTCCAACGTATCTATAATTTTTGATTGTTCCATGCTATTATATTATCTGTTTTGGATGTTTTATATGCATTAATATGCTATTTTATACTATTTTTGGAACTAACCTATTAATCTAGAGCCTAGTGCCAGTTTCTATTTTTTCCTTGTTTTTGAGTATTGAAGATAAGGAATATTAAATGGAGTCCAAACGGAACAAAATCTTCACAATGAGTTTTCTGGACCAGAAGGAAACCACCAAGCTTGGAGACCAAGGCAGGAGAGTTGTCGTGTGGCCACAAGCCACAGGGGCGCACCCAGGGGGTAGGGCGCGCCCCCCAGGCTTGTCGGCCAACGGCATCCTAGATTCGTAACCCTAATCTTCGGCCTATAAATTCACAAATATTCCCTAGATACCGAAGAGAGCCATGAAAAAACTTCTCCACCGCCGGAAGCCTCCGTTCCTGAGAGATCCAATCTTGGAGCCTTTTCCAGTAATCTGCCGGAGGGGGGATTCAATCACAGAGGGCATCTACATCAACTCCATTTCCCCTCCGATGATGCATGAGTAGTTCACCATAGCCCTTCGGGTCCATAGCTAGTATCTAGATGGCTTCTTCTCTCTCTTTGCTCTTCAATACCATGTTCTTCATGATCTTCATGGAGATCTATCCGATGTAATACTCTTTTGCAGTGTGTTTGTTGAGATCCGATGAATTGTGGGTTTATGTTCAGATTATCCATGAATATTATTTGAGTATTTTCTGAATTCTTATATGCATGATTTCATATCTTTGCAAGTCTCTTCGAGTTATTAGTTTGGTTTGGCCAACTAGATTGGTAATTCTTGCAATAGGAGAAGTGCTTAGTTTTGGGTTCAATCTTGTGGTGTCCTCACCCAGTGACAAAGTAGGGGTAGTGAGGCACGTATTGTATTGTTGCCATCGAGGATAAAGAGATGGGGTTTTCATCATATTGCTCGAGTTTATCCCTCTCCATCATGTCATCTTACCTAATGCATTACTCTGTTCTTCATGAACTTAATACTCTAGATGCAGGCAGGAGTCCGTCGATGTGTGGAGTAATAGTAGTAGACGCAGAATCGTTTCGGTCTAGTTGACACAAATGTGATGCCTATATGCATAATCATTGCCTTGGATATCTTCATAATTATTCCCTTTTCTATCAATTGCTCGACAGTAATATTTTCACCAACCGTAATACTTGCCATCATGAGAGAAGCCTCTAGTGAAACCTATGGCCCTCGGGTCTATTTTCCATCTTATACTTTCATATCTAAAACCAAAAATACCAAAAATGCCTTGCTGCATTATTTTTACCTTTTGTTTTACTTTCTGTTCAAGCAATCTATTCTATCTATCTCTATCAAGATCTCATCCTTGCAAGTAATCATGAAGGGATTGACAACCCCTTTTTAGCGTTGGGTGCAAGTGTTTGATTCTTTGTGTAGGTACATCTATTGGGGACTTGCTTGTATCTCCTACTGGATTGATACCTTGGTTCTCAACAACTAAGGGAAAGACTTATCTACTTTGCTGCATCAACCGTTCCTCTTCACGGAAACCAACGCATGTTCGAGAAGTAGCAGATGTACGTGTGCTGAATGCGGAGGTGCCGTCTGTTTGGTGCTAGATCAGGACAGATCGTGGTTGGATCGCGGGACGGCTTGCAATTTGGATCGCAAAGACGTTTGACTACACTAAACACGTTTCCTAACGTTTCCCGCTTAGCGATCTACAAGGATACGTAGATCCACTCTCCCTCTCGAAGATGGTCATCACCATGGATAGATCTTGCGTGTGCATAGGAATTTTTTTGTTTCCCATGCAACGTTCCCCAACAGTGGTATGATGAGCTAGGTCTATGCGTAGATGAGATCACGAGTAGAACACAAAGGAGTTTGTGAGCGTTGATGCTCGGATTGCTTCCTCCTCTGGTATTTTCTTGATTCAACAGTATTGTGGGATGAAGCGGCCCGGACCAACCTTACTCGTATGCCTATGAGAGACCAGTTCCATCAACTGACATGTGACTTTGTGGCATAAAGATGGCTGACAGGTGTCTGTCTCTCCCACTTTAGTTGGATCAGATTCGACAAAGGCAGTCCTTCAGAAGGTTGAATAGAAATTTGTGTATCACCATTGTGGTTTTGCATGCGTAAGGATTGTTCTTGCTAGATACCCATAGCAGCCACGTAAAAGATGCAATAACAATTACAGGACGTCTAACTTGTTTTTGCATGGTATGTTGTGATATGATATGGCCAATGACATGATGAGATATATGTTATGTATGAGATGATCATATTATGTATAGATAATCACGACTTGCATGTCGACGAGTACGGCAACCGGCAGGAGCCATATGGTTGTCTTTAATTTATTTTCGTCGTTTTTTGGTTTACTTTATCACTATGAGTTAGCAATAGTCGTAGAAGCAACAGCCGGCGCGACAACCTCATGGGGACACGTTGATGGAGACCAAGATGATGGAGATCATGGTGTCATGCCGGTGACGATGGAGATCATGTCGGTGCTTTGGAGATGGAGATCAAAAGCACAAGTGCATGGCCATATCATGTCACTTATGATTTGCATGTGATGTTAATCCTTTTATGCATATTATTATGCTTAGGACGATTGTAGCATTATCAGGTGATCTCTCACTAAATTTCAAGGAAAAATTGTGTTCTCCTCGAGTGTGCACCGTTGCAAAATTTTATTGTAAAGGGTTACGTCAGGGCAAGCTTTGTCACTGATCCGGATGACTCTAAGTCTCAAACCGGATATGTATTTATTCTCAATGGGGGTGCGGTAAGCTGGTGCAGTTCCTAGCAGAGTGTGGTAGCTGATTCTAGATGTGAAGCATATTACATCGCTGAAGGAAAAGGAAGGTGTCTAGATGAAGGAGTTCATGACAGATCTTGGAGTAGTGCCCAGTGCACTGAACCCAATGACTCTGTTCTATGTAAACACTAGTGCCATTGCTCTGGCTAGGGAAGCAAGATTTCGCAAGAGGACTAGACACATAAAGAGACACTTCAATTCCATCCACGATTACATCAAGGAGGAGGACATAAATATTTGCAAAGTGCACACGGATGTGAATGTCGCAGATCCGTTGACTAAACCTCTTCCAAGGGCTAAACATGATCAACAATAGAACTATATGGGTGTTAGATTCATTACAATGTAAATCACATAGTGATGTGAGCTAGATTATTGACTCTAGTGTAAGTGGGAGACTGTTGGAAATATGCCCTAGAGGCAATAATAACGTGGTTATTACTATATTTCCTTGTTCACGATAATCGTTCATTATCCATGCTATAACTGTATTGATTGGAAACTCAAATACATGTGTGGATACATAGACAACATTGTGTCCCTAATGTGTCTCTAGTGGACTAGCTTGTTGATCAAAGATGGTCAAGGTTTCCTGGCCATAGACATTATATGTCATTTGATAACGGGATCACATCATTAGGAGAATGATGTGATGGACAAGACCCAAACTATGAATGTGGCATATGATCACGTCAGTTTATTGATATAGTTTTCTGCATGTCAACTATTTGTTCCTATGACCATGATATCATGCAACTCACTGAAACCGGAGGAATACCTTGTGTGTATCAAACGTCACAACGTAACTGGGTGACTACAAAGATACTCTCCAAGGGTGTCTGTTGAGCTGGCATGGATCAAGACTAGGATTTGGTACTTCGTGTAACGGAGAGGTATCTTAGGGCCCACTCGGTAATACAACATCACAATAAGCCTTGCAAGCAAAGTGACTAAAGAGTTACAAAATGAGTAAAGAGACTTTCCTGTAACGATATTGAACTAGGTATAGAGATTCCAACGATCAAATCTCGGGCAAGTAACATACCGAAGAACAAAGGGAACATCATACAGGATTAAATGAATGCTTGACATAGAGCTTCAACTGATAAATACCTTCGTAGCATATGTAGGAAACAATATGGGCATCTAGGTCCCGCTATTTGTTATTGACCGTAGAGGTGTCTCGGTCATGTCTACATAGTCCTGCGCACTTAAAGTTCGGTAACATTTCTTTAGTATTGAGTTATGTATGTTGGTGACCGAAGGTTGTCCGGAGTCCCGGATGAGATCCCGGACGTCACGAGGAGCTCCGTAATTGTTCGGAGGTAAATATTGATATATATAGGAAGTCCCATTTTGGTCTTCGAAAAGGTTTCGGGCATTTCCGGTAGTTGACAGGGAGTGACAAATGGGTTACGAGGGGTCCACCAAGTGGGTCCCTCCCACCCCAAGGGTCACATGGGCCTAGGAGGTGGCGCACCGGCCCCTGGTGGGCTGGCCGGCCAGCCCCTAGAGGCCCTTGCGCAAGGGGTGGGGGAGGAGGCCGAGTGAGGAGGAGTCCTACTAGGATTCCACCTCCCTTGTGGGAGGTGGAGTCCTCCCCCTTGGTGGAGGTTCAGCCGAATCCCTAGGGGATCCTAGGGCTGCCTCCTCCTCCCTCCCTTCTATATATACTAGAGGTTTTACAGGGCAGCACCCAACCCAAAATGCCACGGCTGCCTCTCTCCTCTCTAGATCGTTTTCTCCTCTAGATTAGTTTGGCGGAGCTTGGTGAAGCCCTGCCGGGTTAGTTCACCACCACCACCACCACGTTGTTGTGCTGCCGAAGAACTAATCTACCTCTCTGGTCCCTCTTGCTAGATCAAGAAGGCGGAGATCGTCATTGAGCTGTACGTGTGCTGAACGTGGAGGTGTCGTCCATTCGGCACTAGATCGGGACGGATCGTGATTGGATCGTGGGATGGCTTGAAATTTGGATCGCAAAGATGTTTGACTACATCAACTGCGTTTCTTAATGCTTACCTCTTAGCGATCTATAAGGGTACGTAGATCTAATCTCCCTCTCATAGATCTTGCGTGTGCGTAGGAAAAAATTTGTTTCCCATGCAACGTTCCCCAACAATTATGACGACTTGCATGTCAATGGGTGCGGAAACCGACAGGAGTCATATGGTTGTCTTTAATTATTATGTGGACTGCGTGTCACTCATTAAGTGTTATGTAATGTTTTACTTTATCGCTAAGCGGTATCAATAGTGATAGAAGCATGGCTGGCGCGACAACCCCGATGGCGACACGTTGATGGAGATCATGGTGTCATGCCGGTGACGATGGAGATCATGCCGCTGCTTTGGAGATGCAGATCAAAAGCACAAGTTCATGGCCATATCATCTCACTTATGATTTGCATGTGATGTTAATCCTTTTATGCATCTTATTATGCTTAGGACGACGGTAGCATTATAAGGTGATCCCTCACTAAAATTTCAAGATAAAATTGTGTTCTCCCTGAGTGTGCATTGTTGCGAAAGTTCGTCATTCCGAGACACCACGTGATGATCGGGTGTGAGAGACTCTACATTCGCATAGAACGGGTGCAAGCCAGTGTTGTACATGCAGCACACTCAGGTTAAACTTGACGAGCCTAACATGTACTGACATGGCCTCGGAACACAAGAGACCGAAATATCGAACATGAGTCTTATAGTAGATATGATCAACATGGAGATGTTCACCATTGAAACTACCTCATCTCACATGATGATCAGACTTGGGTTGGTGAATTTGGATCATGTAGCACTCAGATGACCGGAGGGATGTCAATTTGAGTGGGAGTTTTTAAGTAATATGATTAACAAAACTCATTATCTTGAACAATAGTTGACGAGGATATGTACCTAGGGTAGGGTCCTAGGCAAGGTCACATACCATACCTAAGGACACTACATGGGAGGACTTGAAGATCAAGCATGAACTTCTGAGTGGATCCTTGGAGACGTTCAAGCACACTCGACAGTATCCACTCAGAGACTCCTTCTCTCACTCGGCAGTCGCGTGTTACTCGAAAGACCTCGGTGTCACTCCACGCCAGAAGACCAGGAGCCATCATCAAGAGCCCAACGGGCAGACGTTGGTTCAATGGTCATTAGTAGCTTTTATTACATACGTTACCAGTAACGACAAACTTTAATCCCACGATCGGACCCTTTGATGCGGGGTAATTATGAGGGGCAACAAACTCTATATAAGCCACCCCTCCCCTCCTTCACTAGGGTTCGCAACCATTGTAATCTAAATATTCCACACGACATAAGCTCCCGAGCAATGAGACGTAGGGCTGTTACCTCCAACAGAGGGGCCTGAACTCATACATCTATGTGTACACGCTCGCCATAGCTAGGACTCTGCTCTCTCCCTTCGTACCCCTACCATCTAATGTCAGGCTCGTTCCCACAACATTGGGCGCCCACCGTAGGGCAGGCGTCTAAGCGACTTCCGGCGAGGTTGCATTTTTTATCCTTTGACATGTCTTCTGGTTGTGCTTTTGCTCTGGGACACGAGATCCGTTTTGGAGCGCTCACCTTCATCACCGACGATTCAGCATGGCTACAGGAAGCACCTCTTGATGTCGAGGCGCTCCCGGTCCGTGGGGCTGCGCACTTCCGCGCGAGTTCTTACGGTGTGTTGCTATGTCAGCCGTCAACTCCTTACGCGTCGGCTCCTCTCGCTGTTCGCAGTCGCAAGCGGTCCGGCCTATGGATGGCAATGGGTACCCATTACCCATGTACCCTGTGGGTAAAAACCCTGTTAGGGTAAGGGTATGAGATAAAAAATTACCCATGGGTATATAAATAGGAAACTCTGGAACCCATAGGGTAGAGCGGGTACGGGTATGGGATCATATAACCCATACCCACATACCCATGTACCCATATAAAATCTATGTAAACTGAAAATTATCTCTACAATCTACAGTATGTAATGAATTTGTGACCTAAAAAATGTACTTCTATGTGTTGATGTTTATGACTATATGATGTTGTTTATATGTATATGTTGTTGCTATAATCTATATTTGTAAATTATATTATATGACGCAGTTTATGGCTATAAGTTGTCCAAATTGATGCTTTGCAAATATGGGTAATTTTACCCGCAGGTATTCGTCTACCCTGCCGGGTAATGGGTATGGGCAAAAATTATAGCCATTGACGGGTATGGGTATGGGTGATGGGTAAGCTCAGACGGGACGGGTAAGGGTATGGGGAGGCCCCACCCGTACCCATACCCTGCAGGTGCCATCCCTAGTCCGGCCGCTCACGACTTTAGCGTTGCGTCGAACATGCAGCGGCACGTCAAACTTCTCCGCAGATTGCAGTGCTCGAGCCCTCCGAGTCCCTTCACGCCGTTTTCGAGTCGGATTCCGATCCGTCCGACGTGCCTTCCGAGTGCAAAAGCTGCGATCCAGCGGCGGAGGTCTTGATGGCGGGCTCTCATCAGAGTCCACTGCCTGGCTTCGGCCGTGGCAGGCGCGAGGTTGGAGCTCCGTCAAAAGAGCAGCCACGTCGCGAGGAGGAGGTTCTTCTTACTCCCATCGTTGGTGCGACTGCTGAGGCCCAAGCTTTGGAGACGCGCTCATTCGTCTAGAAGAGCTCCAGGCAGAGATTGACGAGCGCGCTCGTGAGCGCCCGCCACGGCCCAGTCGACGTCATCGACAACTGTTTCTGTCTGGATCTCATGACGACATTGAGGTATACCGAACTCCTCTGCTAAATGTTGTTGTTGTTGCTAATATAGCAGATTCCATTCAGCCATCCCGGTCAGAGGCTGGAAGAGGGCTGATGCAGATCAGAGCGCTATTGGATGTGATGCAGCATCAGAATTCAGTAGTTTCTTAGTCCCGTAACAGGATACACAGCAATTCACCCAAGGCAGAGATCGTTCAGTCGGCACACGGCCCTGGATCGCCCTTGCGTCGTTGAGGCGACGGTTTCCGTGAAGGGCAAGACAGAGAGATCAATTTCACCGCGAAGACCACCGTCGAGTACCCACTCCTCCGCGGAGTGGTCCGTATGTGCCCCGGTGCCGGGATGACAAGCGCTCCTTTGGTGATGAGCGGAACGCGGACTTTGACACCCATGCCTACCTTGTTTAGAAGCGGATTGACAAGAGCAGAGCCTACAGAGAAGGACACGACAGAGATGTTCCAAGTGGAAGCTTAGCCGTGGTGTCTGGTCCCGAGTGTTTCCGCAGAGCCATACGTTCTGCAGAGATCCCCCCAACTTCAGAATGGCGGCGGGAATCGGAATGTTTTTTGGCAAAACAAAGCCACAGAATTGGCTAGATGATTAACAAGTGGCCGTGCAAATTGGCGGCGGAAATGACAATGTTGCAATGAAGCACTTACCCCTCATGTTGGATGGTTCAGCTCGAGCTTGGTTGAATTGTTTTGCTCCCTCCAGCATACATTGTTTTGAGGATCTTGCCCGAGTGTTTGTCCGAACCTTTGAGGGCACTTGCAAGCGCCCGACAGGTCTTGTCGACTTACAACACTGCGTCTAGAAGCCCAATGAAACCTTAAGGGATTATATTCAGGGATGGTCCACTCCGCATCATACGGTGGAAAATGTGTCGGAACACCATGCCATTTGTGCTTTCAAGGCCGGTGTGAGATACAGAGAGCTATATCTGAAGTTTGGGTGGACGGTCGATATTTCACTTGGCAAGATGATGGAAATCGCCACTCGGTATGCCAATGGCAAAGAGGAAGACCGCCTCTGTAATGGCAAAGGAAAGGCAGTCGTCAACGAGGCAGGCGGCAGCAACAATCAAGACAGAAGCAGAAGGCTGAAGATCCGGATCAGGCTGAGGCAGCGGCACTGGCAACTCAATCGAAGAACAAGGGCAAAGCTAAGGCTCAGTATGCCCCAAGAAAGGGAAAGGTCAGTCAGGAACTGACATCATGGATCAGCCGTGTGTAATACACACGAGGAAAGATGCAGAAGGCAACCTAATTTTGCCCAAGCACACCACTCGACAGTGTCGAACCCTTATCCAGCAATTCAAGGGAGACCAACCGAGTGAAAAATCTCCTGAGAAGGGAGATGAAGATGAGGAGAAGGAAACATTCCCGGATGTCACTGCTACACTGGTGATCTTTGCTGATGTCAAGAGCAAGAGTCGTCTGAAAGTCATCAACAGAGAAATCAACATGGTTGTTCCAGACACCCCCACCTACCTTAGATGGTCCCAATATGCTATCACATTTGACCAGACAGACCATCCTGCTCATGGGGCCACTCCCGGTCGGCAGGCTCTGGTAGTTGATCCGGTGGTGCAGGGGACTCGACTTAGAAAGGTCCCCATGGACGGCGACAGCGGCCTGAACATTCTTTATGCGGATACCCTGAAAGGGATGGGCATTCCGATGTCCTGTCTGAGCGAGAGTAGCATGCAATTTCACGGGGTCATCCCAGGAAAGAAGGCCAAGTCACTCAGCCAGATAACATTGGATGTGGCATTCGGAGATGACAAAAATTTCCGAAAAGAAAAGTTGACATTTGAAGTCGTGGATTTCAAGAGTGCTTATCACGCCATTTTGGGTCGACCCGCTTATGCACGTTTCATGGCCTGACCATGTTACGTGTATCTCAAGTTGAAAATGCTAGGCCCTAAGGGCGTGATCACGGTCACTGGCAACCGACAGCGAGCCGAAGAGTGCCTCCAGCAAGGCTCCAAGATCGTCGGTCAACAGATGGCCATGGTTGAGCTGGAGGAATACAAGAAAACCGCTGACCCTACTGATTTGCTCCATGCAAAGAAGCCGGCTTCCGAGTCGGCATTTCAGTCGGCAAGGGAAGTGAAGAAGGTGCACATCCACCCAATGGATCCAACTGCTGCCCCGACGAATATCTCAATTACACTAGACAATAAATAGGAAGCCGAGCTCATCCAGTTCCTCCGTGAGAACTAGGATATCTTTGCATGGAAGCCTGCTGACATGCCGGGGATTCCCAGGGAGCTGGCTCAGCACCGCCTGCGAGCGGATCCGAAAGCCAAACCCGTCAGGGAGCATTTGCGTCGCTAAGTGGCGGATAAGCGCAAGGCAATCGGAGAAGAAGTGGCCCGTCTCTTGCAAGCCATGTTCATTCGGGAGATTGACCACTCCGAGTGTCTCTCGAATGTTGTGATGGTGCCAAAGAAAGATAAGTCGTTGTGCATGTGCATTGACTTCAAACATCTCAATAAGGTGTGCCAAAAATACCATTTCCCGCTCCCCCGCATAGATCAAATTGTTGACTCGACAGCGGGGTGCGAGCGTTTATCGTTTTTGGATGCTTATTCTACGTACCATCAGATCCGTCTGTATGGCCCAAACGAAATAAAGACAGCCTTCATCACCCCATTCGGGTGCTTTTGTTACATCACCATGCCTTTTGGTCTCAAGAATGCCAACGCTACTTTTATGCACAGGATTCAAAAATGTTTACTCGACTAGATTCCTTGGAATGTCGAGGCGTACATGGACGATATAGTGGTCAAGTGTCGCAAAGGTTCCGAACTGCTGGCTGACATGGCCGAGACATTCGCCAATCTAAGGCGATTCGACATAAAGCTGAACCCAGCCAAATGTTCTTTCGGTGTCCCTGGCGGCAAGTTGCTCGATTTTCTCATTTGCGAGAGAGGAATTGATGTCAACCCTGAGAAGATCAGCGCCATTACCCGTATGAAGACTCACGTGCATGTGCACGACGTTCAGAAGCTCACAGGTTGCTTGGCAGCATTGAGTCGATTCATTTCTCGTCTTGGTGAGAAGGCTCTGCCCTTATATCAGTTGATGAAGAAGTCCGACACGTTCGACTGGACTCCCGAAGCCGAAGTAGCGTTTGTTGAGCTCAAAGCCCTACTCTCCACCCAGCCGGTGATTGATGCTCCTGTCAAGAAAGAGCCCTTGCTCCTGTACATCGTGGCCACAAATCAAGTCGTCAATATAGTGCTGACTGTCGAGCGAGAAGAGGAGGGTAAAGCCTATAAAGTCCAGCGGCCAGTGTATTATGTCTCGGAAGTATTGTCCCCCTCAAAGCAAAGATATCCACATTATCAGAAGCTGGTTTATTGTATTTATCTATCAGCAAAGAAGGTGGCGCATTATTTCCAAGACCACTCGATTTCAGTCGTTAGTGATGCTCCCTTGTCCGAATTTTTCAATAATCGAGACGCGTCGGGTCAAGTGGCTAAATGGGCAATCGAGCTTCGACATTTTGACATCAGATTTGAGGCCAAGAAAGCAATCAAGTCCCAAGCATTGGCAGATTTCATGGCCGAGTGGATTGAGCAGCAACAGCCCATCCAAGTTCACTCGGCGCATTGGACAATGTTCTTTGATGGCTCCAAAATGTTGAATGGGTCCGGTGCTGGTGTTGTCTTGATATCTCCCACGGGCGACAAGCTCAGCTATGTCTTGCAAATTCACTTTGATTCCTCCAACAATGAGGTAGAATATGAAGCACTTTTGTATGGGTTGCGGATGGCTATCTCACTCGGCATCAAGCGCCTGATGGTTTATGGTGACTCAGATTTGGTGGTGAATCAAGTGATGAAAGAGTGGGATGTTAGAAACCCCGCTATGACTGGAGACTACAATGCAGTCTAGAAGTTGGAGAAGAAATTTGAAGGCCTGGAACTTCATCATGTTCCCCGACTGAAAAATCAAGCGGCTGATGAGCTGTCCAAGATTGGTTCCACTCGACGGCTTGTCCCCAGTGGTGTGTTCTTGGAGGACTTGCACACTTCTTCGGTTCAACAAGATCCTTTCACCAAAGAGCCCCCACAAAATTTGAGTTCCACTGACTCGATTGAAGTCGATGTTCCTGGTGTGATTGACCTGGTCATGGAAATCCTGGTTATCATTCCCGAATAGATTGTGCCCTACATTGCCTACATCCTCAGACAAGAGCTCCCTGAATATGAAGCAAAGGCTCGAAAGATTGTGCACAGGTCCAAGGCTTTCACTATGATGGGAGATCAGCTATTGAGAGAGAGTGTGACTGGTGTCACCCAACGCTGCATATCCCCCAAGGAAGGTCGGATGATTCTAGACGAGATTCACACGGGAACTTGCGACCACCATGCATCTTCAAGGACGATTGTCACTAAAGCATATGGAGCTGGTTTTTACTGGCCGCAAGCTAATGAGATGGCTAAAGACATCGTCCATCATTGCAATAGTTGCAAATTCTATGCGAACCTGACACACAAGCCGACGTCTGCTTTGAAGACAATTCCTCTCGCCTGGCCGTTTGCGGTTTGGGGACTCAACATGGTTGGCCCTTTCGACCCGGAAAAGGAGGATTCACCCACTTGTTGGTAGCAGTCGACAAATTCACCAAGTGGATTGAAGCCAAGCCCATCAAGAAGCTGAATTCTCGTACGACGGTCACGTTCATGAGGGAGGTCATTATCTGATACGGTATTCCGCACAGCATCATCACGGACAACGGCACTAACTTTGACTCGGAAAAATTCAGGAACTTCTGTAACTCCCAAGGCAACCGAGTGGATTATACCTCTGTTGCGCATCCTCAAACCAATGGGCAAGTCGAGCGGGCTAATGGTCTCATCCTGCAAGGTCTGAAACCTCGTCTCATGCGCGATTTGGATCATGCCGCCGGAGCCTGGGTAATTGAGCTGCCGTCTGTTTTGTGGGGATTGAGGACAATGCCTAATCGGTCGACTGGACGAACTCCTTTCTTCCGTGGGCGCGCTCGATGTATACCCTAGTTGGGTGCTCGACTGCACCAACCCTCCCTCGTCCGTGGGCGCGCTTGCCACGGGCGAGGCCCTCGGCTCCCGCACCCACGTGGGAGTGATGGTCACCGCCTCCTCCACCACTTCGGGCCGTGTGCGGGCGGGCGGCCGAGGCCGACGCGGCTCGTGCTGCCACCCTCCGGGGTTTGGGCACTCCTATCGCTACAATGGCGGACCCGGCCACCGCCAGAGCCGAGCTGGAGGAGGCCCGCCGCCTGCTGTTCGAAGATGCCAGCGCCCTCGTTGCCGAGAGGCGCCGGATGGAGGCCACGTAGCGGGAATACAACTCCGTGTACGGTCTCACCCTGGCTGGCCCCGAGCCCATCCGGCGTGGGGATGTGCGGGAATGCAGCCGCGTGGTCGCAGAAATCCTCGGCGGCCGCCTCCCTATCTACGACACCCCCGCGGCCAACCTGCGCGCCGCCAAGGTTGCCTACGACGATTTCGCAACCTTGGAGGGCGAGGAGTGCGCCGCGCGCGAGTGGCACATCAAGGACCTCATCGACACCGCCAACACGCAACAGGTCGGCCTCACCCCCGGTGGGGCCGTCTCCGAGTTTCCCCGTCCCAAGGGCGAGGACGCTGGGGCTGCTGACCGTCGGCTGGCTCAACAATCCAGCACCCCTTGTCCCTCCGGCCGGAACGCCCAGGGGAGCAACGTTCAGCGCCCCCTGTCAGGTGGAAACGAGCAGCCGGCTGTGAACAGCTGGCGAAGCAACAACCCGGCTGGCAGCAACCACCGTGACGAGGCGCCGGCGGGCGGCAACCGGCGCACCCACGGGCATACTCCGCCTCCGCGGCAGGAGCCGGCACAGTTCATCCCACCGGTCGTCCATCCTCAGCTTGTAGCCCGGCTCGGACCATGCGCCCCCCACAGCGACAACGACACCCGGCTCCGTCTTGACCGGCTGGCGCAGTCGGCTCTCCTCGAGGAGGAGGGCTCGATTGGCCCAACCTGCTTCGGTCCGCGGATCCGCAACGAGCCTTTTCTGCCCGGCTTCACACTTCCCCGCGACACCCCAAAGTAAACCGGGGCTGCCAAGCCAGAGGACTGGCTGATCGACTACACCACCGCCGTCGGCATCGCCAGGGGGAACAAGCGTGTAGCCGTCCGCTATGCCCCCCTCATGTTGATCGGCTCGGCCCGCACCTGGCTGAATAGCCTGGCTGCCGGCAGCGTCAACACCTGGACGGACTTTGAGGAGGCCTTCGTCCGCAACTTCACCGACACCTACAAACGGCCTGGCCGGCCTCGCGAGCTGGCCATGTGCGTCCAGGTGCCGGAAGAGCCCCTCCACGACTACCTCAAGCACTGGACTGAGCTCCGTAACTCCTGCGAGGGAGTGCACGAGGTACAAGCCATCTAGTACTTCATCGAAGGCTACTGCGAGGGCACCCCCCTCACGCACAAACTCTTGTGCTCCGAGCCGACCTCCCTGGCGGACCTAATGTCCAAAGCGGACAAATATGCCATGGCCGATTCCTCGATGAGGATGAAGGCTAAGGCACCGGCCAAGCCGGCTACGCCCCCCGCCATGCCGCAGGTGGCAACCAACAACCGACAGTAGCAGAACGGCAAGCACAAGAACAACCAGCCCGACTCCCGCTACGGGAGCCGGCAGGTCGCCTCCGTCGAGGAGGAGCAGCTGGCTGGCTAGGGCTCCGGTCAGCGCCAGCGCGCTGGCAAGGCCGCCTGGCAGCCCAAGCTGACTTTCGAGGAAATGCTTGACTTCCCCTGCAAAATCCACTCCG
Organism: Hordeum marinum; assembly: GCA_022496015.1. Classification (NCBI taxonomy): domain Eukaryota; kingdom Viridiplantae; phylum Streptophyta; class Magnoliopsida; order Poales; family Poaceae; genus Hordeum; species Hordeum marinum. The sequence continues at coordinate 541,965,661 of CM039673.1, read as the reverse complement.
GTGCCAAGCCGGCCACACACACGCTCCGGCAGTGCAGCTTCTCACAATGATTGGCCCAAGGGGGCGGCCTCCCCCTCACCCTACGCAGCCAGCCCGCGCTCCGGCGCCAACTCCGGCTCTGGCTCCTGGTCCGGCACAAGTGGACCCGGCCCCGGCCCGCAACGATGGCCGACTGCTCGACCAGTACCCCGAACATGACGCTGCTACGTCGTCTTCACCAGCGAAGGGACGGACAAGCACGCTCAGCGCCGGCTCCACCGCGAGGGGAATGCCACCATGCCCGCGACTCCCTAGTTCGTGCATTGGTCTGAGAAGCCGGTCACCTGCAGCCGGGCGGACCACCCGGCCGTGATGCCAAAACCTGGCAGCTACGCCCTCGTCCTCGATCCTACCATCCCCTCCGGGAGACGCTCGTGCCGCTTCTCATGGGTGTTGATCGATGGAGGCAGTAGTATCAACATCCTCTACCTTGACACTCTGCTCAAGCTGGAGCTCAAGGTGGAGGATCTGAAAGCAAGTCGGACTGTCTTCCATGGCATCGTGCCGAGAAAGTCATACACCCCTGTCGGTAAGATCAGGCTCGACGTCCTCTTCGGTGACGCCAGTCACTTCCGCCGCGAGCCGGTCTTGTTCGAGGTAGTGGACCTCGATAGTCCCTACCACGCATTGCTAGGCCGGCCGGCTCTTGCCAAGTTAATGGCGATCCCCCACTTCGCCTACCTCAAGCTCAAGATGTCGGGTCCCAAGGGCATCATCACTGTCGCCGGCAAATACCAGATGTCGATGGCGTGCACACGCGACGGCAGCCGGCTAGCCGAGGCCCTGGAGATAGCGGAGGAGAAGCGGCAGCTCGAACGGCTGGTGGCCCTCGCCTCTGCCCAGCCGGCTCTTCCGTCCCAGTCGGTCGGCGAAGCCTCGTTCCAGCCGTCCAAGGACACCAGGCAGGTGCCACTCGATCCGGCCAACTCCACCCAGTGCGTGACCATTGGCTCCCGCATCTACAGAAAATAGGAAAGCGAGCTCGTCGACTTCCTTCGTGAGAATCGGGAAATCATTGCATGGTCCCCCAAGGACATGTTGGGTGTTCCGAGGAAGTTCGCCGAGCACAAGCTACATGTATGGCCGGATGCGAAGCCGATCAAGCAACCCCTGCACCGTTTCTCCGAGGAGAAGCGGCGTACTATAGGAGAAGAGATCGCCCGGCTGCTCGCAGCCTGCTTCATCATGGAAGTATTCCACCCGGACTGGTTGGTCAACCCGGTTCTTGTGCTGAAGAAAAACAAGACCTGGCGCATGTGTATCAACTACACAAACCTGAACAAGGTGTGCCCCAAGGACCCATTCGCCCTGCCGTGGATCGATCAAGTCATCGACTCCACGGCCGGCTGTGATCTGCTGTCCTTCCTGGACGCCTACTCCGGCTACCACCAGATAAAGCTGGACCCAGCCGACCGGCTCAAGACCTCCTTCATCACCCCCTTTGGGGCCTACAGCTACATCACCATGTCCTTCGGCCTGAAGAATGCAGGCGCTACCTTCCACGTTGCATGCAGAAGTATCTCCTGCCTCAGATTGGCAAGAATGTCCACGTCTACGTGGACGACATCGTCATCAAATCCAAGAAGCATTTCAGCCTCCTCGACGACCTCCGGGAGACATTCGCCAACTTGCGCGAATACAAGATCAAGCTCAACCCGAAGAAGTGTCTTCGGCGTCCCAGCCAGCGAGCTCCTGGCTTTCTTCGTGTCCGCCCGCGGCATCGAGGCTAACCCCGAGAAGATCCGGGCGATCGAGCGCATGCCCAAGCGGTCCGGCTCCGCGACGTCCAGAAGTTCACCGGCTGCCTTGCCTTCCTCAGCCGGTTCATCAACCGGCTGGGCGAGAAGGCCTTGCTCCTCTATGGGCTCCTACGCAAGTCGGCCCTGGTCAACCCGGGCCAGGACCTCTCAAAGAAGCCGTCCATGTTCGACTGGTCCAACGAGGCGCACGCAGTGTTCCGCGGCCTCAAGTGGGCTCTCACCAGTGCGCCCATCTTGGCCGCGCCGGCTGACAAGGAGCCTCTGTTTGCCTACAATGCGGCGACCACACGCGTCATCAGCGTCGTCCTGGTGGTGGAGCGGCCGACAGAAGGCAAGGTGCTGCCGACGCAGCGTCCCATCTACTACCTCAGCGAGGTCCTCTGCACCTCTAAACAAAACTACCCCCACTACCAGAAGATGTGTTACGGCATATACTTCGCCGCCTAGAAGATCAAGCAATACTTCCAGGAGCATGTCATCACCGTCATGAGCACAGCGCCGTTGGGCGAAATCATGACCGGCCGGGACGCCACCGGCCGGATCGCCAAATGGGCCATCGCCCTAGCCGACTACGAAATACCGTACGAACCGCGCACCGCCATCAAATCCCAGGCAATGGCCGACTTCCTTGTCGACTGGGTTGAAACCCAGTTCGTGCCGCCTCCGCCCGACTCCACGCATTTGCGCATGCACTTCGACGGCTCGAAGATGCGAGCCGGCCTGGGGGCCGGCATCGTCTTGTCATCTCCCAGAGGAGAACAGCTCCACTACGCCCTCCAGATCCACTTCGCCGCCTCCAACAACGTGGTCGAATATGAGGGCCTCGTCCACGGCCTCCGGCTCGCCTAGGAGATCGGCATCCAGCGCATCATTTGCTTTCGTGACTCCGACCTCGTGGTGCAACAGGTCTCTGGCGAATGGGACGCCAGGGACGCCAACATGGCCAGCTACCACTTCCTCGTCCAGCAGCTCACCGGCTCCTTCGAGGGCTGCGACTTTCACCACGTCCCCCGTGCGGACAGCGAGGCGGCTGACACGCTGGCGAAGATCGGCTCCACCCGGTAGGCCATCCCAGATGGCGTTTCCCTCGAGCGGCTGTTGAAGCCCTCGATCAAGCCTTCTCCCGAGTCGGAGTCCATCTTCGTGCCGGCAAACACGGCTAGCACCTCGGCGGAACCAGCTGCCCAACCGGACCTGCCGGCTGCGGCAGCTCTGCCGGCTCCACCACCACTGGCTCCCGAGCCGGGGCCGTCCACCATGGCAACTGAGCCGGCCACATCTGCGCACACCGGCCCCGGGCCCGTCGCCGTCATGATGACAGTCAACGCTCCTACCGCAACCTCACTTCCTGGGGCTGGCATGCCGGCCCCGGGGGCTGGCGAGCCGGTCTCGGGGGCTGGCGAGCCGGTCCCGGGGGCTGACGAGCCGGTCCCGGGGGCTGAGCCGACCCCTGTCTCGGCTCCCTCATGGGCCCAGCCCATCCTGGCATTCCTCCAGCACGGCGAGCTCCCCTCCTATGAGGCCATTGCAAGGCAAATTCAGCGCCGGGCCCCGGCCTATAGCATCATCGACCACGAGTTGGTTCATCGCAGCACCACCGGCGTCTTCCAATGCTGCGTCGAGCCGGAGAAGGGGCAAGAAATCCTCCTCGACATCCACCAGGGCGAGTGCAGGCATCATGCCGCCTCCAGGTCCCTGGTGGCCAAAGCATTCCATCATGGTTTCTACTAGCCGACTGCTCTAGACGCGGCCAGGAAATTGGTTGACAAGTGCGAGGGCTGCCAGCGCTTCGGCATGCAGAGCCATCTTCCGGCTACCGCCCTCCAGACCATCCCCCTTCCATGGCCCTTCGCCGTCTGAGAGCTGGACATGGTGGGACCCTTCAAGACCGCACGAGGCGGCATGACACATTTGCTAGTAGCCGTCGACAAATTCACCAAGTGGATCGAGGCCCGGCCAATCAAGAAACTGGACGGCCCCACGGTCGTCCGGTTCGTCGAAGACATCACCGTTCACTACAGTGTCCCCCATAGCATCATCACCGACAATGGCACGAACTTTGCCAAGGGCGTGCTAGTGCGTTTCTGCTCGAAGCGGGGCATCCAGCTCGACCTGGCGTCCGTCGCCCACCCGCAGTCCAACGGCCAGGTTGAGAGGGCGAACGGCCTGCTCCTGTCCGGTATCAAGCCCCGGCCCGTGACACCACTAGTCCGGTCGGCCGGCTGTTGGGTCGAGGAGCTACCGGCTGTCCTTTGGAGCTTCCAGACCACGCCCAATCGGTCGACCAGCTACACTCCGTTCTTTCTTGTTTACGGGTCTGAGGCGATCATCCCCACCGACATCAAATTCGATTCGCCTCGGGTTACCCTGTACACCGAGAAGGACGCGAGGGAGGCAAGGGAAGACGGCGTCGACCTCCTCGAGGAGGCCCGCGAGCTGGCCTTGAGCCGGACAGCCATCTACCAGCAGAAGCTCCGGCATTACCACAGCAAGCGGATCCGGCCACTCTCTTTCCGCGAAGGAGACTTGGTGGTCAGGCGGATCCAGTGAACTGCCGGCCAGCACAAGTTGTCCTCCCCATGGGAGGGCCCGTTCATCGTTAGCCGGGCACTGCACAACAACGTGTATTATCTAATAGATGCCCAGAAGCCGCAGAAGCTTAAGAGAGATGCCTCCGGCGAGGAAACGGAGCGCCCATGGAACACGGCGCTCCTCCGTCCATTTTATTGCTAAAAACCAGTGTATGTATCCTCCCCCTTTCGGGCTTATGAATGCAACGGGGGCCCCAAGCCAGCACTTGTGGAACGCCCCTTTTCGATTCCTCCAAAGTTTTCCTGTTATCTAAGGCACGTGAACCGGGTCCGGCTCCCGGGCCCGGAGGCTCGCCCGGTTTCCCCCCCCCCCCCGAGGCGGACAGATAGTGTGAGCAAGCAACCCTTCGCCTCCCCTCCCTAACCAGCTACAGACCGGCTCTCGGCTGTCCGACTGAAGGGACCACAGGGTACGAAGGAACTTCTCACACAGAGGTCAGCCGACGCGCGGCAGCCGGACCGGCCCAGCCGAGCTATGTTACTCCTAGTAACCGGCCTCTGCCAGCTCAACCTAGCCCTAGCCGGTTGACTCTAAGAGCCCGCTGGTTTTTCCCCAAGGGTGAAGCCCCGTCCCGCGAAGGAATCCCGGCGCGCGAACACAAGTCAAAAGGCAAAAGGCAAAAGAAGATCCGGCACGCACATTCTTTTTTAAAAAAGAAACAGGTATAAGTCATAACGATAAAAGGCGCACGGCCACGAGTTCATTACATATATTACATATACACCCCCAAGTGGGTGGAATCCCAGTCCAAAACAAAAATGCAGGAAAGAAAAATCCTATGTGGTGGCAGCTTCGGGCCGGCTCTCCTCCGGTGCTGACGCCTCTGGAGCCGGCGGTGCTGATGCCTCCGGAGCCGGCGGTGCTGCCGGCTCCGGGGCTGCTGATGTAGAAGCCCCGCCCCCACGTCCGGAGCCGGCTCGGAATCGGCATAGTCGTCACTGTCGGACTCTCCATCGTCCGTCTCGGCGGCGCCCCTACGGGTCGTCCAGGGCGAGCCCATACCAGTCCTCCGGGATCACCACGCCGTCCGTCCCGCGCTCCGGGACGTACTCATCCCACGTGGCGAAGGACGCGAGGTCGCTCGCCCTCACCAATAGCTTGTCGGCCACCGCCTCCAACTCCGCGTCGGTGCCGGCACGCTGGGCCGTGAGCAAACCCAAGTTCATCTTGGGGTACCACGACCTGGCAATACGAAGTGCCATGTCCGCACCGACGCGTGCCGCGGAGGCCCTCCAGGCGTTCACCCGCGTAGTCCCAAACTCCAGCCACCACGACAGCCGGTTCATGGAGCCCGGATCTGCAACGCCGGGCCAAAGGGTGCGGACCAGTGCCAAGCCGGACGCTTGGAGCCGCCTCAGGGCGCGAACTACCTCCGAAAGACGCGCCTTGGCGGCGATCCCCACCTCGCCCAGGGTCCAGGGGCAAGCTGCCCAACGGCCTCTCCTTGCGCCTGTCGGGCCTCACGGTCGGCCTCCACGGACGCCTCCGTGACCTCCCGCGTGCCGAGGAAATCCCTAAGAAGAAGACAAGGGATGAGCAGGGAGGCAAGCCGGAAAACCCAGAAGAAAGGCGTGAAAAGAACAAGGCGACAAAAGCTTACCGTGCAGCATCCGATCCACCTCGTGCCCTTGCTCCTGCAGCTGCGCCTCCCTGGCCGACCACTCCTGGTGTCAGTGCTGATTCTCATCCCGGGCCGCCTGCACGTCCTCGACCGCCATGGCTAGCGCGGCGTCTTTGGCCTCCAGCCTCTCGCGGAGAACTTTCTCCCGCTCCTCTGCCTCCCGATGAAGGGCCGCCCCTTGGTCCACCAACACTTGGCGGTGGGCCACCTCGCGCCCCTCCCGCTCCGCCTTCACCTGGTCCGCCTCCCCACAGAGCCGTTTGCGCTCCATTGTCAGGAGTTCCCGCTCCTCGTAAAGATGCACCACCTGGCGCCGGAGGCTGACCGTCTCGACGTGGATGGCTTCACAAGAAGAAGTCGCCGCTGTCAGAAATCAAGCGAAGGAAGGAGTCAGCCCGCCTCCGGGGCAGCCGGCCTGATTCCCGGGGGCTACACCCAGTGGGTGCGCTTGCGCGCCCCCACTAAAAGATCGCAAGAGCACATACCTCGCAAGTCCGCGGACACGACGGCGAGCCGGCTTTTGGCTCCTCGGTACAACCCCACCAGGGTGTTGTATGCGGCCACCCGGCGGTCGTGCACCACCTGCAAAACAACAAGAATACGCAGTAGCTTTAGGCTCAACCCGCCTGCGCCCCAGCCGGCTCAAGCCTCGGAGGCTACACCCAGTGGGTGCGCTGACGCGCCCCCATTGGAAAATACAGAAAACACAGAGTCAAGAGAAGTAGGAAATAAGAGAAATCACTACAACCGCCTGCTCCAAGCTCACCAGCCGGTCGGTGGCAGCCCGAGCGTCCTGCGACATCTGGCCGCGGCAAGCGACGAACGCATCCACAACGGCAGCCACCGCCGCCCGAAGGGCGATCGACGGTTCCCCAGGGGCCGAGCTCCCGGTCGACACCCTAGTCTGCTGCGGCCGGCCCCTGTCCGTGGGTCCACCCTTGTCAGAGATCACGATGGGACCGGCCCCTCCTATCGTCGTTGTGCCGGGGGCCACCGTCAACATGCCTGTGGCGGCCGTTTGCCCGGCCATCGCAGCCGCCACCTCCGGCGCTCCGCCTCTGGCAGCTCCTGGCCGACTCGCCTCTGGAGCCGCCACCTCCGGCGCTCCGCTTTTGGCAGCTCCTAGCCGACTCGCCTCTGGGGCCAGCACCTCCACCCCCGGTGGCACGTCGTCCGTCCCCGGCGGCACGTCGTCCGCCACCGGCTGGATGGCGTCGTAGTCCATCTCCGCCACGTCCTCCGCGGCCTTCGCGCCCGCCTCCACCCATCGCCCGGGACCGTGGTGGCCCTTCGACCTCCTCTCCCGGTCGCGGGGGAATGGATCCCATGCTCCGCCAGCGGCCTCCCCCCTGGTTCCTCCCCGCTTCTTCGCCTCCTCTTCCCACGGGCGGAGCTCCTCAATGCGCCGCTCCTTCTCGGCCGCCTCGAGGTCGAGCCACGCCTGGCGCTCCCTCCCCTCGGCAGTCGGCGGCAGCGTCTCCCTCTCCGTCCCGCCACCCGGGGTCCTCCCTAGGGCGCGCGCCTCCCTGGTGGCGACAAAATAAGGGACTGGGGGGAAGACGGAACGGACCAAGGTGGGGAAGGATATGGACTTACTCGGCGACGAAGGGGACCACCCTCCTCGTGGGTCCTGCCTGGGCGACCATCTGCTTCTTGGCCCCACCTCCATGGCTGTCGACCGGTTGTGCGTTCGCCGCGCGCTTGGGCGCTGGCTTGGCGGCGGCCGACCGTTTCCCCTTGTCGTCCGCGTCCGAGCCTTCCCGCCTGGAGCCGCCACCGGCTCGAGGTTGGCGCCTCCGCGGCGCCGTGACCACGTCCTCCGAAGTTTCGGGCTCCTCCAGGGCCTCTGCAACACGCGACGCCTCCGCCTCAGTGTCATCATCGGTCCAGTCCCGTAGGTGCGTTTGGGGAGGAGACTCACCCGTCGATTCAGCCTCTTCGTCCCCCTCCGTCTCAGTCTCCGCGTCGCCGGTGTCAGACGCGTCGGCTTGCCCGGAGTCGGCCGGCTCCATGTCATCGGCATCCTCTACCTCCTCGGGGTCCGACTCCGCCGTGTCGGGGGCCGGCTCCTCGTAGTTCTGCAGCAGCGGGAAAATCTGCGGGCGGGCCGGGCGGCAAGCCGTCAGACCAAAAGGGGAAGGGGCACTGCCTCTAAAGAAAGATGGAGGGAGGCATCTTGACACTTACCCGCGGTGCCGGGCGGCTCCGGTTGTATGGGGTTTTCCCCCATTGCCACTCGCCCTCCTTCATTTTCGCCGTCGTGATGGCGTTCACCCTCCTCACCACGTGGGCCGGTTTCAGCTCCTTGGTGGAGAGTCGGCAGGGGTCGTGGTGTCCTCCCATCTGACAGATGAGGTGTGGCCGGCGCTGCAACGGCTGCACCCGGCGCAGCACCATCGCGGCCAGCAGATCAGTGGTCTTCAGCCCCTCCGTCCTGGTCATCACGAGCAGGCGCTCGCAGAGCCGGTCCGCCATCTCAGGCACCTGAGGCGGAACCGCCCGCACGTTCTGCATCGCGGTCAACGGGTGGTTGGCAAAGTCGGGGAGGTTGATGTGATCCTTCTCCGGCTTCGCGTTTTTCACATAGAAGAACCCCCGCTGCCAGTGCTTCACCGAATTGTGCAGCATGAGTTTTCGGAAGCCGGTCTCCTGGCGGATATGGATCATGGCGCCTCCGCAGGCGATCATCACCATCTGCTTCCTCACCGGATCCTTCGATGTCTGTCGCTTGAGGAAGAAGAGCCGGCATCAGAAGTCAAGCCTTGGCTCAGCCCCCAAGAACCCCTCGCAAAGGGTGACGAACGCCGCCAGCTGCAAGACGCCATTGGGGGGAGGTGGTGCGGCTGTAGGCCGAACCACGTCAGGAAGCGGCGGAAGAAGGCGCTCGTCGGCAGCCCAAGCCCGTGGAGGAAATGATCGGCGAAGACAGCCACCTCGCCCTCTCGCGGTGCCGGGGAATTCTCCGGCCCGGCTGGGCGTGCCTCCAAGTGTGCCTCCTCTGGGAGCTTGCGGCGATGGCGGAGGTGCTCGATAAAGGACTCCTCCACGTCGCTGCCGTCCCAAGCGCCTTTGCCCGCCATGGTCACCAAGGGGGCGCGCAGTCGCGACGACGGGCGCGGGTGCTCAGCGGCGGCCCGGGCTTTCTGCGGCGGCGGACGGCGGCGCGGCCTGCCCACGTGCTCTGACCTCCTGCTCCCTCTCTCTCTCTCTCTCTCTTTCTCGATGGGGGGAGGAGGGTGGCGAGGACGATACGACGGGGGCGGGGGGAGCGAATGGGCCATTCTGCCCCCCTCCTATCGCCAATTAAACCCTGTGTGGGTGATCGTGGGGGCCAGATCCATCGCACACGACCCCCACGATTCCCGTCGCATGCGGGGCAGACATTATGGCACTCGGGAACGCCAACCGTCCGCCCGCGCCACAAAGGATCCCTGCGCGCGGGCTGAGGCCACGGTCACGGAGGGCCCCGTCCCGCGGCCCGGTCTTTTCCGCCACGTGGCCTGTCAGGCCACGGCCCGCTGCGTCTTCCGCGTGGTGTGTCTTCTCTACCCGGTGGGGAACCCGAGGCGGCGCGCGAGGCATCGTCCGGTTGTGGAGCCGGCTGTCGCTTGCCCGCATCGCTCAACTCTCAAGGCACCCCACGGCGCAAGGACGATCTTCAAGCTGGCGAGGACCGCCGCGGTCGTCGGTTGGCCTCCCCGGCTTCGGGGACTACTGACAGGGAGATGACCCCGGGGTAGCCTGAAACGCCCCTTTGCTCCTACTTTCTAACGCAATCGAAGGGCGGGCCGCCTCCCCCTGTGGTCCGGCTACGCCCTACCGGAAACGGCCCTTCGACCAGAGCCCGCCGGCTATGCCCTGCCGGCTACGACGTGCCGGCCGGCTGGGGGCATTGTCGCCTGGCCCCCCAGCCAGCTATGCATTAGATACCGTCGTTTGGGCATGCGTGGCGACAGTGGCCCCCATCCCATCGGGGGTCAGCGCCCGCATGGCCACAGTGAAGGCCTTAGGTCCTCTGCCCCTGGCGGATAGTGACCGGGCTCCCAACAGTGCCGACACGTGCCAACCACTCCATTACCTGCCCCAGCATGGCTATAGGGACGCCGGCTGCACCACTGACCTCGGCCAGACGCCGCAAGACAACGCCACAAGGGGCGGCCCGTGTCGTGACGTGACCAGCGCCGGGACCCGCCACGCGGTCCCCCTCGGCTCCTGACGGGACCTGTCGGGAGCCAGCGGGGCCTACTGGCGACAGGATCCCGCAGCCGGCGGCCCCCATAGCCGGCCAGAGGGGCTTCCGGCTGGGGCCCCTATGACCTTCTATTCATATTGTAATCCGGGGGGTTGGCCTATAAAACCCCCCGGGCCTCCCCCATGCAGGCGGGCGGTTTTTCTCTCAGTTCTCTCCACGTCCACTCCACACACACACACATAGAGAGGAAGAAGAGCGAGCTAGCTCCTTCTCCCCCCACGATCCATATAGCTCAAGGAGCGCCATTGTAATCTGACCATTGTCTCAACTAGCCCAAGTAGGACTAGGGGTGTTACCTCCCATGGAGGGCCCTGAACCTGGGTACATCGTGTGTCTAACCCCGCTCCCGGAGCCCGCCGGCGTCCTTCGGCCCCTCTCGATAAGCCTACCCATGGCATCTGCCATGACAAAATCATGACACTCTTGCTTTAGCTTGGTGTTCTCCTCCTCCAGCTTCTTGGCGGCCACTAGCTTCCGATCCGCAGCTTCAGTCTTATCCTTGGCCACTCGTTGAGCGTCAGCAAGCGCCTTGTCCTTCTCCTCCAGCGCCTTCTTCATGGAATCTATAGAAACAACATTGTTGAGTCGCGCGTGGAGTCGCACTCGATTCAAAACATGAAGAGTGAAGAGGGAAATGCAGTAAGTCAGCAGTAATTACCTCCCAAAGACTTCACCTCTGCACGCGCTCGCTCCAGAGCGTTGTTGGAGACCGCTAGATCCACTTGCAGCCGGTTCCTTTCATCCTTCACGTCCTTGTACTGCGTCCCAAGTTCGCAAGCCCTCTGGAACACAAGACAGGAATTCAATCGGCAAGTGGCACTTGGGATAGTCGAATGACTATCTTACAACCTTAGAACAACCTAAGAGGAATTCAAGCAAAAGTCCACTCGACATATCAAGTGGCCCTGGACCTCCGCGCGCCGTAAACAAATTCAAAGCTATCTCTATTAAGACCCCTGCCGATGCAAGCACTCGATAGTGATCTCAGGGACTACACCTAGTGGGTGCGCTAAGAGCGCCCCCACTGAGACGGTTAACTCTCGATCTGTCGAGTAACTCGCCAGAAAAAAATATACACTCGACATGTCAAATGGCCCTAGTACCATGCATACGACAAGTTTTCAAGCCTACTGTTTATCGTCTGCGATGAACAACAGCCTTGGGGACTACACCCAGTGGGTGCACTTAGTGTGCCCCCACTGGTTATTAAAACATTCGACAACATCAGCCCTATCAGGACACTCGACCCATCGAGTGACGCGCCCCACCCTACTCTGTGAAGTTCAATCTATCCTTATGCAGCATCATATCATGGTTTGTCAATAATATCCATGAAACCTGCAAAGTAGCTATGGAGTGGTGTGATCCAAGGCGAAATGTATCCTATATACAATAAACTCTCAGACCCCCGCCGATGCAAGCACTCGACAACGGTCTCGGGGACTACACCCAGTGGGTGCACTTAGCGTGCCCCCACTAGATTTGTCGATTCTCTGTCAGTCAAGCGGCGGAAACATGCATTATGGGAATATCCATCACTCTAAGAAGTGCAGTCTATCCTTATGCAACATCATATCATGGTTTGCTAATACTATCCATGAAACCTACAGAGTAACCGCGGAGTGGTGAGTTCGACAAGTTCTAAGACCCCTGCCGATGCAAGCACTCGACAGCGGTCTCGGGGACTACACCCAGTGGGTGCGCTAAGAGCGCCCCCACTGAGACGGTTAACTCTCAATCCATCGAGTAACTCGTCAAAAAAAATATAGACTCGACATGTCTAGTAGCCCTAGTACTACGCGTACTATCCAACTCAATCCTACTCGACTACGATCCGATCTATTTGAGTGGAGAAAGTTCAAACATCCTACAGCAATCACCCACTAGGTGTACAACAGCCAAGAGAAGACAGGAATTCAATCGGCAATGTACTTACAACCGAACTTACTTGGACATTGGTGTGAAGGGTTGCACTGACTTCATAAGCCAGCTTGCTGGCCTTGTACGCCTCCTTGGTTCTCAGCATGATCTGCTCCGCCTGGATCATGGCCTCCTTCGCAGCTCCGGTCTGATCTTCCGAAACACGATTCAGAGTGAAGACCGTCACAGGCGGGACCGACGTGGTTGCTGGGGCAGTTGAGGCAGTCTGAGTGGGTCTGGTGGGAGTTGACGTCACAACGGTCGAGACAGCTGGAGGAGCATGCGACAGAGGTGATGCAGGTTCATCTCTGAGTTGCGTCGAGTCGCCTATCCCCTGGGAGGACTCCGCAGTCGAACGCCGAGGCGCCTGAACTTATGAAGCTCTTCGGACACGAGGGTGCGAAGTGTCTAGGTGCTCCTCGCCATCTTCCACCTGAATGACCTCTACAACAACAATCGACAATGTTAACATTAGCATGTGTCGAGTCCCGTTTGGATAAATCAACAACTTACTAACCTCTATGAGAGGTGGCTGCATTAGCAGTGTCAATATCCATTGCCTCCCCTCGATCCCGATGAGGCGAGGTCACAGACGTAGCAGCTCTGACGGATTGAACAGCATTCGGTCGGATACAACTCAAGACTTCAGTCGACAGAAAGAATTCAGAAATAAATACTAATGTGGAGACGATAGGTACGGCCATCCTCACGCGAGGTAAAGCCTTGTGAGCTTTGGTCGCAACTTGCTTAGGCTGGTTGGTCAGTCTTTCACTCAACTCAACAGTCGAAGGGCAACTCTGCTTCGGGTTCTTCTTGCTAGGGCCCGGAGCCCTGTCCTCAACACCTACCGGATCCTGGTGGGCCTTGGTGCGGACTTCGCGCCGAGGAGGTGACTCGACTTCTTCCTCTTCGCCGAAGTCTTTGTATTCCTCCTCAGTGTCAGAGGGACCGTTACCGTCCACGCTGCCACCCTCGCTCACGACGCCATCTTCTACATGGTTCCCGTTGGGAACGGGCGAGTGCATGTTCGTCCACTCCTACACGATTCAAGCAAGGGAGTCAGTCTACAAGTCAATATATCAATCGATAGTACAAGTATATCAGTCGACACAACACAACTCACCAGATTCTTTCGGCGGGTTTTCGGCCAAGTAAGCTCGGATTCTCTTGGCTCCCAAAGGATTATCGCAAGCTCAAGTGATGCTACGAAGCCACTGCTCGACAGTTTTCTGTGGAACTTCTTCGGGATGCGTCCTGGTCGAGTCCTCAGGGCCCACGTAGTGCCACATGGTGTGGTCCATGGCTTGGAGTGGCTGAATACGTCAACCAAGAAATGTCTCCAACAAATCCATGCCTGTCACTCCACCCCGGATCAGTTGCACCACCGCTTCAACTAAGATACCCACTTGGACATGCTCCTCTTCGGTCACCCTTAGAGATTTGGAAATAGTTGGGCGGTCGGGTGTATAGGGGGGAGGCCAGTCAACATATTGGGTGACGTTGCATCTTTGCAGTAAAACCAGGTCGACTGCCAGCCTCTGACGGACTCGGGAAAAGTCATGGCAGGGAAGGAACTACGGGCTCTTTTCTGAACCCCTAAGCCTCCACACAGCTGGAGCACGTGAGTCTTCCCATCAGCGGGGAGGGCTTTCTTCACGGTCTGGGATCTCACCGTGAAGAGGTGCTTGAACAGCCCCCAATGGGGAGAGCAACCCAGGAAACACTTGCACAAAGTGATGAATGCAGACAAATATGCAATGGTATTGACGAGAGGCGATGCAGTTGGGCGCCGAAAAAATTCAGAAATCCCCTAAAGACCGGGTGGGGTGGCATGGAGAAACCTCTTTCAACATGGGAGAGAAGGAGAATCCGCTCTCCGTTGCGCGGCTCCGGCTCGCGCTCTTCCCCTGGCAACCTCCAGGCACCATCCACCACTAGCCCGTCGGCGACAAGGCCCTCCATGTCCTCACGAGTAACTACAGAGGCGCGAAAATCCCCCAATATCCATCCCGCCAGCGCGGTGAACCGAGCAGTCGAGAGCTTCTTTCCCTTGAGCTTCATCGCCCCCTTCTTTGCCCGCTCCAGCTTCTCCACCGTGTTCTTCATCATCGACGCGGTGGCTCTCGTCGAGGAGGAACAGAGTGTGGCGCTGGGGGCAGAGGAGGCGGAGGAAAAGGGAGGAAGAACGGGTGGAAGTACTACTGGCGTGGGAGGCTTTATACACCGCTGAGTGTCCCACTGACCAGTGGGCCCGCGAGATCACCGCACACGCCAACCGCTGACGGTGCTCAGTACATGGCGATATGACCGGCACAAGAATCAAGGCGTCGTGCCTCCACTTGCCCTGATCGTGCGCGCTTCCCAAATTTTGTATCCTGGAAAATTCGGGTCTGTCAGACCAACCCGTCGCCTCCCAAGATACTCTCAATTCACTTGGAGCAAAATAGGCACTGGACATCCACTCGGCCACTTTTAAGGCTGAATGGATCCGGGCGAACGGAGAAGAATTCAATCAGCACAAGTTTCGTTGAAGCCCTGAATATCATTCGGAAGATTTTGCGTGTCGATCCTAAATGGACGTTAATACTCAGAGTTCAATCGACGCAAGTTCCATGGAAACCCCAAATATCATTCGGAGGATTTGATGCACTAACTCAAAGATTGACGTTCATACCTCCTTCCACCACTCGAACCCCGATCCATCTGGGGGCTAATGACGAGGATATGTACCTAGGGTAGGGTCCTAGGCAAGGCCCACATACCCTACCTAAGGACACTACATGGAGGACTTGAAGAACAAGCATGAACTTCCGAGTGGATCCCTAGAGGCGTTCAAGGACACTCGACAGTATCCACTCAGAGACTCCTTCTCTCACTCGACAGTCGCGTGTAGCTCGGAAGACCTCGCTGTCACTCGACGCCAGAAGACCAGGAGCCATCATCAAGAGCCCAATGGGCAGACGTTGGTTCAATGGTCATTAGTAGCTTTTATTACATACGTTACCAGTAATGGCAAACTTTAATCCCACGATCGGGACCTTTGATGCGGGGTAATTATGAGGGACAACAAACTCTATATAAGCCGCCCCTCCCTCCTTCACCAGGGTTCGCAACCATTGTAATCTAAATATTCCACACGACATAAGCTCTCGAGCACTGAGACGTAGGGCTGTTACCTCCAAGAGAGGGGCCTGAACTCATACATCTGTGTGTACACCCTCGTCGTAGCTAGGACTCCGCCCTCTCCCTTCGTACCCCTACCATCTACTGCCAGGCTCGTTCCCACGACAATAGTCTAAGTTGTCTTTGGAAATTTTATGTTGTAAATCAATGGCCCGCGTAGTAGCACCCCCTGAATTTCAATGTGTTCCTAGAGAAAGCTAAGTTGAAAGATGATGGAAGTAACTTTGTAGAGTGGGCCCGTAATCTGAGGATTATCCTCACGGCTTCCCAAAAGTCGTATGTCCTTGATGCACCGCTCGGTGAACCACCCTCTCTAGTGTCGTCTTCAGATGTTGCAAACGCCTGGCAGGCGGGTCAGGATGACTACTCAATAGTTCAGTGTGCTATGTTGTATGGCTTAGAACCGGGACTTCAAAGATGTTTTGAATGTCATCGAGCATATGAGATGTTCCAGGAGTTGAAGTTTATTTTTGAGAAGAATGCCCGGATCGAAAGGTATGAGACCTCCAATAAGTTTTCTGCTTGCAAGATGGAGGAAAATGGGTCTATCAGTGAACACATACTCAGAATGTTTGGGTATTCCAACCGTCTGGCTGAGTTGGGAATTGCCCTCCCACCGGAGGCGATCACTGACAGAGTTCTTGAATCACTGCCACCTAGCTACAAGAGCTTTGAGTTGAACTATAACATGCAAGGGGTGGACTAGTCAGTCGCGGATCTGTTTGCAATGCTGAAATTCGTTGAGTCTGAAATCCAGAAGGAGCATCAAGTGATGATGGTTAATAAAACAAATAGTTTCAAGAAGAATGGAAAGGGAAAGAAGGGTAACTCCAAGAAGAGTGGGAAAGCAGTTGCCCCTCTCATGAAAATACCCAAGGCTGGACACAAGCCAGAAACAAAGTGCTTTCATTGCAAGGGTACTGTCCACTGGAAGCGGAACTGCCCCAAGTATCCAGCCGACAAGAAGGCGGGTAACACCAAACAAGGTATATATGATATACATGTTATTGATGTGTACCTTACCAACGCTCGTTGTAGTACCTGGGTATTTGATACCGGTTCGGTTGCTCACATTTGCAACTCAAAATAGGATATACGGAATAGATGGGGGCTAGCAAAGAACAAAGTGATGATGCACGTGGGAAATGGTTCCAAGGTTGATGTGATCGCCATAGGCACGCTCGCTCTTCGATTACCATCGGGATTAGTGATGAACCTGAATAATTGTTATTTAGTGCCTGCGTTAAGCATGAACATTATATCTGGATCTTGTTTATTGTGAGACGATTACTCATTTAAATCAGAGAATAATGGTTGTTCTATTTATATGAGTAATAGCTTTTATGTTCATGCACCCATTGTGAGGGGTTTGTTCTTATTGAATCTTGATAGTGATGATACACATGTTCATAACATTGATGCCAAAAGATGTAGAGTTGATAATGATAGCACCATTTTCTTGTGGCACTCTTGCTTAGGTCATATTGGTGTAAAAACATGAAGAAACTCCATGCCGATGGACTTTTGGAGTCACTTGATTTTGAGTCACTTGACACATGTGAACCATGCCTCATGGGAAAAATGACTAAGAACGCGTTGTTTGGAACAATGGAACGGGCAAGTGACTTGTTGGAAATCATACATACTTATGTGTGCGGTCCAATGAGCATTGACGTGCGCGGTGGATATCGAATTTTCTCACCTTCACCGATGACTTAAGTAGATATGGGTATATTTACTTAATGAAACACAAGTCTGGAACGTTTGAAAAGTTCAAGCAATTTTAGAGTGTAAGTTGAGAATCAACATAACAAGAAGATTAAATTCTTATGATCTGATCGAGGAGGACAATATCTGAGTTATGAGTTTGGCAATCACCTAAGACAATGTGGAATTGTTCCGCAGTTGATGTCACCTGGAACACCACAACGTAATGGTGTTCCCAAATGTCGTAATAGAACCTTATTGGTTATCGTGTGGTATCTGATGTCTCTTACTGATTTGCCACTATTGTTTTGGGGTTATGCGTTAGAGATAGTTGCATTCACTTTAAATAGGGCACCATCTAAATCCGTTGAGATGATGCCATATGAACTGTGGTTTGGCAAGAAACCAAAGTTGTCATTTCTTAAAGTTTGGGGATACGATGCTTATGTCAAAAAGCTTCAGCCTGAAAAGATGGAACCCAAAGCGGAGAAATGTGTCTTCATAGGATACCCAAAATAGATGGTTGGGTACACCTTATATCTCAGATCCGAAGGCAAAGGTTTGTCGCTAATAACGGGTCATTTCTCGAGAAAAATTTCTCTCGAAGAATTGAGTGGGAGGAAGATAGAACTTGATGAGGTTGTTGAACCTTCACTTCGACCAGAGAATAGCATAGCGTAGAAAGATGTTTCTGTGGAGCTAGTTGAAGAGGAAGCTAATGATTGTGATCATGAAGCTTTGGATCAAGTTACTGTCAAACCTCGTAGGTGGACAAGGGCACGTACTGCTCCTGAGTGGTACGGTAACCCTGTCTTAGAGGTCATGTTGTTGGACAACGATGAAACTACGAGCTATGGAGAAGGGATGGTGGGCCCAGATTCCTACAAACGGTTAGAGGCCATGAAATCCGATATAGGATCCATGTATGAAAACAAGGTGTGGACTTTGGAAGTATTACTTGAAGGGCAAAAGGCCATTCAGAATAACTGGAGCTTTAAGATGCAGACGGTAATGTCACCGTCTATAAAGATTGACTTGTGGCAAAAGGTTTTTCACAAGTTCAAGGAATTAAATACAATGAGACTTTCTCTCCCATAGTGATGCTTAAGTTTGTCAGAATCATGTTAGCAATAGCTACATTTTTGGGTTATGAAATTTGGCAGATGGATGTCAAAAAAGCCTTCCTTAACGGTTTCCTTGAGGAAGAGTTGTATATGATACAAATAGAAGGTTTTGTCGATCCAAAGAATGCTGACAAAGTTTGCAAGCTCCAGCGATCCATTTTTGGACTGGTTCAGGCATCTCAGAGTTGGAATAAGTGTTTTGTTGAGGTGATCAAAGCGTTTGGGTTTATACAAGTTTACAGAGAAGCTTGTATTTACAAGAAAGTCAGTAGGATCTCTATAGTGTTTCTAATATTATATGTAGATGACATATTGCCTATTGGAAACAATATAGAATATTTGGAAAGCGTGAAGGAATACTTGAACAAGAGTTTTTCAATGAAGGACCTAGGAGAAGCTGCTTTCATATTAGGCATCAAGATCTATAGAGATAGATCAAGACCTTTCATAGGACTTTCACAGAGCACATACATTGATAAAGTTTTGAAGAAGTTGAAAATAGATCATCCAAGAAAGGGTTATTGCCTGTGTTACAACGTGTAAAGTTGAGTAAGACTCAATGCCAAGTGACTGCAAATCATAGAGAAAAGAAGAGTGTCATCCCCTATGCTTCTGCGATAGGCACTATCATGTATGCAATATTGTGCACAAGACCAGACGTCATCCTTGCCCTAAGTATGGCCGGAAGGTTTCAAACTAATCCAAGATTGGATCACTAGATGACGGTCAAGAATATCCTAAAGTACTTGAAAAGGACTAAGGAAATGTTTCTCGTTTATGGAGGTGATCAAGAGCTCGTCGTAAAGGGTTACGTTGATGCAAGCTTTGACACTGATCCGGATGACTCCATGTCTCAAACCAGATACTTATTTATTCTCAATGGAGGAGCGGTAAGCTGGTGCAGTTCCAAGCAAAGTGTGGTAGCTGATTCTACCTATGAAGCGGAGTACATAGCTGCCTTGGAGGCGGCAAAGGAAGTTGTCTCGATGAAGCAGTTCATGAAGGATCTTGGAGTAGTGCCCAATGCACTAAACCCAATGACTATGTTGTCGGGATCCCGATCCTAAGCCATATGAATCCAGCCTATAACATCTCAAACTACTTTGCGGCCTGACGCACGGTAACCCACGGCTTCCGCCTTACCTTGGTTGGAACCGTTTGCACCTTTTGGATCATACATATGAACATGTTGCTAGCATTCACACGTCTTAGAACCCGGGTCGATATGACTAGTCATAGACCCAAGTGGCACAACCGTACAGGGACAAGCATACGTAACCCAGCAATGTAGTTGTCGGTCATCAGCGTGTGTAAACGAGTCATAGCAAGCTACAAGGTCTCCATTATGTCGTGGGACATTAATGCCATCACTGCCCATAGACGAGTCGTAGCAGACTACATGGACTCCATTACACTACGATACATTTCGCCGAAGGGACAGACACAACAACAAAGAAGGATACACGCCGGTCAATCAATGTGTCCGGAGCAGTAGCAAGCTAGCAAGGCTCGATGGAAGCACAAATAGGCATTTCCCCATAAATAAGGCTACTAAAGGCACACAACTAGGTGTCGAATCCCACACATACCAATGCATTTCGATCATACACGCACTATGCATGATATGTGTAGATACAACATGGCTTCACAACAAAACTCTACAACATAGCATTTATTTAGGAGGCTCCGAGGAGCCAACATAGTATAATGTTACAAGCAGGGGGGTCACATGACCCAACATTCATAGCATACAAACAGCCAGCAAAAGTTACTGTTGGAGAACGTCGCATGGGAAACAAAAAATTTCCTACCCTCACGCAAGACCTATCTATGGTGATGAGCATCTACGAGAGGGAGAGTGGATCTACATACCCTTGTAGATCGCTAAGCAGGAAGCGTTAAGAAACGCGGTTGGTGTAGTCGAACGTCTTCACGATCCAAATCGCCGAGCATCCCTCGATCTCATCACGATCCGTCCCGCGAACTCATCACGATCCATCTCGCGATCTTGATCACGGTCCTTCCGATCTAGCGCCGAACGGACGGCACCTCCGCGTTTAGCACACGTACAGCTCGATGATGATCTCTACCTTCTTGATTCAGCAAGAGGGAGCGGAGAGGTAGACGAGTTCTCCGGCAGCGTGACAGCGCTGCGGTGATGGTGGTCGAGCAATTCTAGCAGAGCTTCGCCTAAGCACCACAGAAAACCGATCTAGAGGAGAAACTATGCACTAGAGGAACGGGTAGCACGTGCCTGAAAATCTAGTGAAAAAACCCTAAAACCTCTAGTATATATAAGAGGAAGAGAGGAGGAGGCTTGGCCCTCAAGGGGCCAGCCCTAGTCTTCGGCCGAACCAATAGGAGAGGAGGATTCCTCGTCCAATCCTAGTAGGACTAGGACTCCTTATTTTGGCCTTTTTGCCTTTTTCCACCTTTTTCTCTTTGGGCTTTTCTTCCCAGCCGCATGGGCCTTGTGTGGGACTTCCACCATCCCACTAAGGGCTGGTATTCACTCTCCCATAGCCGATGTAGCCTCTTGGGTCGAAATACCCCTCCAATTGGTCTCCTGATACACTACTAGCACTCCCGGTACACTACCGATGAGCCCGAAACCTTTCTGGCAACCAAAATAGGAATTCCTATATATGAATCTTTACCTCCGGACCATTCCGGAGCTCCTCGTGACATCCGGGATCTCATCCGGGACTCCCGACAACCTTCGGTCACCACCATGCATAACTCTATACTATCGAAATGTCACAAAACCTTAAGTGTGCAGACCCTGCGGGTTCGAGAACTATGTAGACATGACAAAGACACCTCTACTGTCAATAACCAATAGCGGTACCTGGATGCCCATACTGGTTCCTACATATTCTATGAAGATCTTTATCGGTCGAACCTCTATGTCAAGGATTCAATTAATCCCGTATGTTGTTCGCTTTGTTCTTCGATGTGTTACTTGCCCGAGATTTGATCGTCGGCATCTCCATACCTAGTTCAACCTCGTTACCAGCAAGTCTCTTTACTCGTTCCGTAATACAAGATCCCGTGGCTAACACTTAGTCACATTGCTTGCAAGGCTTATTGTGATGTTGTATTACCGAGTGGGCCATGAGATACCTCTCCGTCATGCGGAGTAACAAATCCTAGTCTTGATCCATGCCAGCTCAACATACACCCTAGGAGATACTTGTAGAGTATCTTTATAGTCACCTAGTTATGTTGCGACGTTTGATACACACAAGGTATTCCTCCAGTGTCAGTGAGTTGCATGATCTCATGGTCATAGGAACATATACTCTACATGCAGAAAACAGTAGAAATAAACTGACACGATCATATGCTATGTTTGTAGTTTGGGTTTTGTCCATCAAACCATTCTCCTAATGATGTGATCCCGTTATCAAATGACATCTCATGTCCATGGCTAGGAAACCTTAACCATGTTTTATCAACGAGCTTGTCTATTAGAGGCATACTAGGGACATGGTTTTGTCTATGTATCCACACATGCATCTAAGTCTCCGATCAATACACTTATAGCATGGATACTAAACGATTATCATGAATAAGGAAATATGATAATAACTAATTTATTATTGCCTCTAGGGCATATTTCCAACAGTCTCCCACTTGCACTAGAGTCAATAATCTAGTTAACATCACCATGTGATCCGCATTGTTATGAATCTAACACCCAATGAGTTCTGGGGCTCGATCATGCTTTGCATGTGAGAGAGGTCTTTTAGTCAATGGGTCTACGACATTCAGATCCGTGTGTACTTTGCAAATCTCTATGTTAAACTGTAAACATTGCTGTTACACTCCACTTGGTACTATTCCAAATGGCTGCTCCACTATACGTATCCAGCTTGCTACTCCGTGTCATGCGGATTGGTATTAAAGCTTGCATCGACGTAACTCTTTACGACAAACTCTTTATCACCTCCATAATCGAGAAACATCTCCTTAGTCCTCTGGTTACTAAGGATAATTTTGATCGTTGTCCAGTGATCCATTCCTGGACCACTCTTGTACCCCTTGACAGACTCATGGCAAGGCACACACAGGTGCGGTACACAGCATAGCATACTATACAGAGCCTGTGGCTAAGGCATAGGGTATGACGTTCGTCCTTTCTCTTTCTTCTGCCGTGGTCGATATTTGAGTCTCACTCAACTTCACACCTTACTAAGCAGGCGAGAACACTTCTCTCTCACTGATCCATTTTGAACTCTTTCAAAATCTTGTCAAGGTATGTACTCATTGAAATTCTCATCAAGCATTTTGATCTATCTCTATAGATCTTGATGCTCAACAATTAGGTAGCTTTATCCAGGTCTTCCTTTGAAAATCACTATCAAACAACCGTTTATGCTTTCTAGAAATTCTACATTATTTCCGAACAGCAATATGTGATCCACATATACTTATCAGAAACTCTATAGTGCTCCCACTCACTTTATTGCAAATACAAGTTTGGCATACACTTTGTATAGACTCAAAAACTTTGATCACCTCATCAAAGTGTACATTGCAACTCCGAGATGCCTGCTTCAATCCATAGAAGGATCACTAAAGCTTGCTCACCTTTTAGCATCCTTAGGACTGACAAAACCTTCTGTTGTATCACATACAACCTTTCCTCAAGTAAACTGTTAAGGAAACGATGTTTTGTCATCCATCTGCCAGATTTCATAATTGAAACATGCAGCAACTACTAACATAGTTCTAATAGACTTTAGCATCACTATGAGTGAGAAAGTCTCATCGCAGTCAACTCCTTGAACTTTGTCGGAAACTTCTTTGCGACAAGTCGAGCTTTATAAATGGTGACATTTACCATCAGTGTCTGTCTTCATTTTAAAGGTCCATTTGTACTCGACGACCTGCCATCCAACGACCAAGTCTACCAAAATCTATACTTAGTTTTCATACATGGATCCTTTCTCGGATTTCATGGCCTCTAACCATTTTGTCGGATTTCGGGCCCATCATTGCTTCTCCATAGCTCGTACGTTCATTGTTGTCCAACAACATGACCTCCAAGATAGAGTTGTCGTACCACTCAGGAGCAGTACGCGTCCTTGTCGACCTACGAGGTTTGATAGTAACTTGATCCGAAGATTCATGATCATCATCATTAACTTCCTCTTCAACTGACGTAGGCTCCACAGAAACATCTTTCTACGCTGCGCTACTCTCTGGTTGAAGCAAAGGTTCAACAACCTCATCAGGTTCCATCTTCCTCCCAGTCAATTCTTTTGAGAGAAACTTTTTCTCAAGAAAGGACCCATTTTTAGCAACAAACACTTTATGCTTGGATCTTGAGATAGAAGGTTCACCCAACTGTTCTTAGGGTATTCTATGAAGATGCATTTGTCCGCTTTGGGTTCGAGCTCATTAGGTGAAAACATTTTTCCACACAAGCGTCGCAGCCCCAAACATCAAGAAATGACAGCTTAGGTTTCTATCAAACCATAATTCACATGGTGTCATCTCAACGGATTTAGATGGTGCCCTATCTAAAGTGAATGTAGTTGTCTCTAATGCATAACCTCAAAATTATAGTAGCAAAACGATAAGAGACATCATAGCACGCGCCATATCCAATAGAGCATGACTATGACGTTCGGACACACCATCACACTATGGTGTTCCAGGTGGCGTGAGTTGTGAAACAACTTTCACATTGTCTAAAGTTGTATGCCAAACTCATAACTCCGATATTCATCTCCACAATCATATCGTAGACATTTGTATCTTCTTGTCACGATGATCTTAAGACTGTTGGGGAACGCGACAGAAAACAAAAATTTCCGGTATAGCGAGCATGCCCAGGACCACTATGGAGACTGCATACAAGGTTTGATCTGATCCGTACCGACTCGAAGCGCAGTGGAAGAAGAGTCGATGGAGATCGTTGGCGCAGATCCCCGCAGCTAGGATTTTACAACCTCCCAACCGCGACGATGTACTCCCTCGGCGGACAGCCCTTCGGAAGGCGGTCGGACACTCCCCCGGACGATGTCGCGGACAGCCCTTCGGGAGGACCCTCGAAACTCGAACGAAGACTCGGACAGCCCTACGGGAGGACACACGAACAGCCCCTCGGGCAAAAGATCGAAACTACGACCTCTCTACGGGGTTGCACACATACGGTGTCATCTATCCGGTAGGGCTTTGCCGTCCAGAACTAGTTCCTGCCGGAACCCAGACAGCCTTCCGGCTCTACGAAAGACTCTTTTCGTGGGAGGGAGAGAGAGAGCTTGCAAAGCAAAGCATGTGTATGAGAGCACAAGGATGAAGAAATGGCAGCCCACTCACCTCCTATTTATAGGAAAACCAAGGGGTAGGGTGGTTTTACAATAAAACCCAAAATGCACATGAATGAAGTCCTTCCACAAGGGCATAAAAGTGAAACCAAGGAACAAGAGGGACTCCATGAAGGAGTCCACCATGTGGAAGGCCACACCCTCATGTGGGGCCCCAAAAATGGCTCCAATCCATCCATGTCATCCCCAGGATCTTTTGGAGCAAAGCCCCAAAAGGTGGCTTTCCATAAAGTAGTCCAAAAAGCACTTTCACTATTCACGGCGACATTTTTCAGCGTCCGCTCGAACTGAAAATATTTATGTGGGATTAGAAAAATTCTAGTACCCCACTAAAATAATTTTCAATGCGATCCGGAACAATTCCGGAATAGTGATTTTCATCTGCGAAAAGCATCTGAAGTGGTTCCGGCAGCTCCAGAACATTTCCGGTTTTCATCCCGGAAAATTCCAGAAAGTTTCCAGAACGATTCTGGCACCCTTCAAGAATTATCAGGCATGTGCCGAAACCAATTTGACTTTTTGGTATCTCCTGAAACAACTTTTCAGTTTCACCGAAACTGTTCCGGTGACCTGTCTACGAAACTTTTCCGGTGTCCGAAACTTTTCCGGTGTCCGAAACTTTTCGGTGATTTTCTCTCAGACTCCCTGTCTAGTATTCAACAGATAGATGACCCTTAAGCGTGTGACCCAATAGGTTCGGTGAAGCATAGACATGACCCGGAACCCCTTCCGATCAATGATCAACATCGGAGCCGTGGACACCCATATTGACCCCTATACCCACACGAATGAATATTCGAGTGAACCTCTAGTTGTCGTGAGCTATTCCTGTTGCTTCGCGATATGCTACAATTACCGGAGGTGAGACATGTAGGCATCCTCATGGATCAACAACTTGTCCACTATGCCAGTTACCTCGTTGCCGGTATTGTTCTCGTTTCTTGTTCCCGTGTTCCGGCATCCCCGTGATCAAATCACAAAGTGTCTGGCCAGACGATGATGGATACCGTAACACCGAGAGGGCCCAGAGATATCTCTCCATCGTCGGAGGAGCAAATCCCAATCTTGAGCTATCAAGTTACTTGACATACTTTTCCATGAACCCGTAAGCCGCCGTAATAGCCACCCATTTACGGATGACGTTTAACAAACCCCAAAGTTCATGAAGCAAGCATGAAGAAACTCGATACTCTCATGGTCTAAGGAATTATGCAAACGTTAACCATCTCTGTGTTATTAACCATTAACTTGTGACGAATGTATCTCATAGCATAATGTCAATTCGGATCGATTCAACACGAGTGTTCTACCAACATCGCGTCCTCAAAATTGCCGGCATAGCCATGCCCATGATCAGGAAAACAGGACCATCATGCAATACTTGAGCCAGTCTTAGAGGCAAGACTAGGAATACAATTTACCGTTTATTATACCACACATGCACATGAGTTTCCCTCCAAGCCTCGTTTAATTTGTAGACTCGAGAATCATTGCAGTTATAGCATGGAACATAAACATTCATTACAAACTTTGGAGATACAAAATAACTGTTATTACTGCCTCTAGGGCATATCTCCTACAGACTCCCACTTGCACTAGAGTCATAATCCAGTTACATGGATTCCCTAACACCAATGGCTATCCGGTGGTTCTCATGCTTTGCTCGTGGTAGAGGCTTTGTCATCGGGTCTGACACATTCAGATCCGTGTGAACTTTGTGTACTTTCACTAAACCTTCTTCGACATGATGTCGAATGAGTTTATATTTGCGTTGAATATGCATTGTCTTATGGTGCGAACATGGCTCCCTTGCCTGAGCCACGGCGCCAGTATTATCACTATAGATCTCCACCGGGTCCAGAGCACTTGGAACCACACCAAGGTCTTCAAGAAATTGCTTGATACAAACAGCTTGCTTGGAGGATTCAGAAGCAGCAACATATTCCGCCTTCATCGTAGAATCCGCCACAGTCTTTTGTTTGGAACTTTTCCAATCAACTGCGCCGCCGTTCAATATGAAAACATAGCCAGATTGAGATTTGAAGTCATCTGGGTCAGTCATGAAGCCTGCATCAGTGTAATAACTTACAATGAGCTCTTCATCACCTCCGTACACAAGGAGTAAATCCTTGGTCCTTCTGAGGTACTTAAGAATACCCTTGACTGCGGCCCAGTGTTCCAATCCTGGATCACCTTGGTACCGGCTGCTAACACTTAACGCATAGGAAACATCCGGTCTTGTACATAGCATGGCATACATAATAGAACCAACTGCCGAAGCATATGGAATATCATTCATTTGTACTCGCTCATCGAGGGTCTGAGGACTCTGATTCTTGCAAAGCACTTTGCCAGGTGACATGGGGAGTAGGCCTTTCTTGGAGTTCTTCATGTTGAACCTTTTCAACACCTTGTCAATGTACGTGCTTTGGCTAAGCGCTATTAGGCGTCTTGATCTATCTCAATAGATCCTGATGCCCAATACATATGCCGCTTCCCCTAAGTGTTTCATTGAAAAACTCCTTTTCAATGAGTATTTTATTTCGCTAAGAAAATTCACATCATTTCCAATCAACAATATGTCATCCACATACAATATTAGAAATGCTTTTGCGCTCCCACTAAACTTCTTGTAAACACAAGATTCTTCACCGTTCCTGATGAAGCCAAACTCTTTGACCACTTCATCAAAACGAATGTTCCAGCTCCTTGATGCTTGCTTCAGACCATAAATGGCTTTCTGAAGCTTACATACCTTTCCAGCATTCTTAGGATTGACAAAACCTTCTGGCTGTATCATGTATACATCCTGTTCAAGGTTTCCATTTAGGAAAGCGGTTTTGACATCCATCTGCCATATTTCATAATCGAAATAAGCAGCAATTGCTAGTAATATCCGAAGAGACCTAAGCATAGCTACGGGCGAGAAAGTCTCGTCGTAGTCCACTCCTGGAACTTGCGTGAACCCTTTCGCGACAAGTCTAGCTTTGTGGATAGTAATGTTATCATCCGCGTCCATCTTTCTTTTGAAAATCCATTTACAACCAATGGGTTTTACGCCATCTGGAAGTTCTTCCAAGTTCCAAACTTGGTTTTCGTACATGGATTCCATTTCGGATCTCATGGCCTTGTGCCATTCCCTTGAGCTAGGCCCCGCCATCGCTTCCTTGTAGTGCGCAGGTTCATCGTCTTCAAGAATGAAGATTTCGTTATGAAACCACTCAGGTGGCTGGATAGCCCTACCTGATCTGCGTGGTTCAGTAACAACATTGTCTGAAGTTTCCGCATCACATGCAACAACTTCCGGCTCGGTTGTAGGGATAATTTGTGGAATTACTTCCAGTTCCTTAGCCATATCAACGGTTGCCAAAGATTCACTAATCTCATTAAGTTGTACTGTCCTCCCACTCAATTCTTTAGCGAGAAATTCTTTCTCAAGAAAGTGTGCAACCTTTGCGACAAACATTTTGCCTTCGGACTGGTGGTAGAAGGAATATCCAATGGTGTTATTTGGATAACCTACAAAGTAACATTTGTCTGATCTAGGTTCTAGTTTGGTTGGCTGTAAACGTTTTACGTATGCCTCACAACCCCAAACCTTGAGATGCGACACACTAGGTATCTTCCCACACCACATCTCATGTGGTGTCGTCTCAACAGACTTAGACGGCGCTCTGTTTAATGAATAAGCGGCAGTGAGTAGTGCGTGACCCCAAAAAGATATCGGTAGATCTGTAAGAGACATCATCGACCTTACCACATCTAACAGGGTTCGGTTACATCGTTCCGACACTCCGTTTCGCTGTGGACTTCCGGGAGGCATAAGCTGTGAAATGATTCCACGGTCACTCAGATGTTGGCCAAACTCATGACTAAGATATTCGCCTCCGCGATCAGACCGCAGAAACTTAATCTTTTTGCCACAATGATTTTCTACCTCATTCTGAAAATCTTTGAACTTTTCAAAGGTTTCCGACTTATGCTTCATCAAGTAGATATAGCCATACCGACTTAAATCATCAGTAAAAGTCACGAAGTAAAAATACCCACCCCGTGCGGCCATGTTCATTGGACCACATACATCACTATGTATTATTTCCAATAATTCACCCGCCCATTCAGGATGACCCGTGAACGGCGTCTTGGTCATTTTTCCCATCAAGCAAGCTTCACATGTGTCAAATGATTCAAAATCAAGGGACGGTAAAACTCCATCTTTATGGAGTCTTTGCATGCGTTTCTTTCCAATGTGGCCAAGCCGACAGTGCCACAAGTAAGTGGTGGTGGTATCAGCCTTCTTAAGGCGTTTAGCATTCACGTTAAAGACATCATTTCCACAATCAAGATTCAGTATGGAAAGGCCCCCAACAATGGGTGCAAATCCATAAAACATATCCTTACAATAAAGTGAACAACCATTGTTCTCGGACTTGTAGGAGTACCCATCGTGTACTAAACATGATCCAGAGATAATGTTTCTACACAATAACGGAACAAAATAACAGTTACTAAGTTCCAAAATAAATCCTGAAGGGAGACGTAGAGGCATAATGCCGACGGCTTGAGCGGCGATCCCAGCACCGTTCCCGACACGCATCACGACTTCATTCTTTGCCAGCTTGCGCACCTTCTGAAGCCCCTGTATCGAGTTGCAAATGTGAGCAACCGATCCGGTATCAAATACCCAAGACTTAGAATTTTCGCTAGCAAGCAAAACGTCAATGACATTAACTTGTATAACAATTATACCTTTTCCGGTTTTCCCGGACTTCTTATCTTCCAGATACTTCTTGCAGTTTCTCTTCCAGTGTCCTCTGCCCTTGCAGTAGAAGCACTCAGTTTCATTCTTGGCTCCGCCCTTAGATTTGCGTTGGAAACTGGTCTTACTGGCGCCCTTGCCCTTCTTTGGCTTGCCTTTCTTTTTGAAACTGGCAGTTTTATTCACAAGCAACACTTGCTTGCGATTTTTCTGCAGTCCTTCTTCAGCAGTTTTTAGCATGGCAAGCACCTCATTTGCTGTTTTGTCCATCCCATTCATGTTGTAGTTCATGATAAAACCGCCATAAGACGGGGGGAGTGAACCTAGCAACAAGTCCATAACATGCTCTTCTGGAAGTGGGAATTCCAGGATTTTAAGCCTTTTAGCGTAGCCAATCATATTGACTACGTGCTCGCCAACTGAACTGCCCTCAGCCATCTTGGTCTCCGCCATCATTTTCATGATGTCAAAACATTCAGACCGTGCATTAAACTTGTAAAGAGCATCCATATCCTTGATCATATCAAAGGAGTTATGGAATTCAAAACGTTTTTGAAGCTCTGAACTCATGCAACACAGCATGAGGCACTGCACTAAGTTGTAATCATCATCCTTAGTGGCCCAGACATTTTGTATGTCTGCCGCGACTGTTGTCGCCGGTTTAGGAGGAAGAGGTCCGTCAAGCACATACACTTTCTTAGCACCCCGGAGGACAATCCTCGGGGTACGGACCCAGCCCGCATAGTTGTTTCCATTCGCAGCTAACTTCTCTTTCTCTAACATAGGGCCTAAGTTGAACGCGGTGTTGCGAGCCATTTGATCTACAACGGAAAACACAAGTTGATTTAGACTTTGTTCATAATGATTTTTGGCACTAGTGAATAAATAATTTTTATTCAAAGGTGCACTCCCACTCAAATCAATATCTCTCATAACTGATTGTGAGTGATGCAAGACCCAACTTTCAATTCAGCTTCAAGGATGTAACCATCTCAAGTGACGGGAATTTCAATTGGTAGGCCAACTTGCCAATCACATCTCTATGTGATTCTTGTTCATCTTTCGATGCATGTGTTCCGAGCTCATGACTTTCATGCCTGAACGTCAAGACAACCAAGTGATCTCGCTGCAAGGTCTCAACTCACCCGCCTCACACTTCTCTAATCGTTCGTACCCATGTAACCATGTGATACCCCGAAGAGATAGGTGCCGTGACGGTGCTACACTTGGGAGAACACTAACTACTTGATATTCTAAGTGAGAGATCACCCTAATAAAAAGCGACTACCGCGCAATTAAGAAGGGTGCATCAAGAGGGATAAACATCTCAGGCAATTCATAGTAGCATGAAATGGTATAGCCCCTTCTGACGGAGAAGTCAAGTATTTCTTCGTCTTCGGCATTCGCGTCAGTGTTCACCTTTGCGAAGATTGCCACCACCTTGTCGATGCACCAGATAATATTGCTATCTCTGTAGCTAATAAAATAAGTGCATTACATAAGGTTGACACGCAGGTCATTAAAGTGCAATCATATGGCTCCAGCCATCATGCCAAATCATGACACGCAGGTCATGTTAATTACATCATATAGCCATCTCATACATAATCAAAATTGAATATGAGCTTTGCTATACCACATCACATGCAAACCATCCTGCAAAACCAAGTTAGACGCCTCTAATCGGTTTATACAAAATTTTATTTTACGTGGCTTCTAAGGTTTTGACTCAAACCGCAGCTACCAACGTTTATCATCAAGTATGATAATTCAAGTTGCTAGATTAACTTTCCAGGGTGTATGAAACACGAGATGATAAAATCTCGAGCCCCATACTAAACTTCGTCATACGCGTGACCCGCGTGCAGATCATATCTGCATTGCCCTTTCATCTGCGAAACATCCATATTTCTTTTGACTATGGTGGAACCCAAAGAACTGTTAGCACTTCGTTGATCTGTCAATCAGCATACTCAGGAGCAGCATGAAAGGATCGCGGATTGTCAGAACTTTGTAAGATTCCACCATTCCGTCAAGATATGAACTACGCAAATTCACGGGAAGCAACAGGAACATCTCATGTATTCTCACAAATAATTTTCAGCAATAGATCTCATCTACTACAAAATTATACTATGCAATACCCATACATCTCATGTATTCTAGATCATAACATGCATCTACTCATAGCCTGGCTCTTGATGCCACTGTTGGGGAACGCGACAGAAAACAAAAATTTCCGATAGCGAGCACGCCCAGGATCACTATGGAGACTGCATACAAGGTTTGATCTGATCCGTACCGACTCGAAGCGCAGCGGAAGAAGAGTCGGTGGAGATCGTTGGTGCAGCTAGGATTTTACAACCTCCCAACCGCGAGGATGTACTCCCTCGGTGGACAGCCCTTCGGGAGGCGGTCGGACAGTCCCCCGGACGATGTCGTGGACAGCCCTTCGGGAGGACCCTCGAAACTCGAACGAAGACTCGGACAGCCCTACGGGAGGACACACGAACAGCCCCTCAGGCAAAAGATCAAAACTACGACCTCTCTATGGGGTTGCACACATACGGTGTCATCTATCCGGTAGGGCTTTGCCGTCCAGAACTAGTTCTTGCCGGAACCCAGACAGCCTTCCGGCTCTACGAAAGACTCTTTTCGTGGGAGGGAGAGAGAGAGCTTGCAAAGCAAAGCATGTGTATGAGAGCACAAGGATGAAGAAATGGCAGCCCACTCACCTCCTATTTATAGGAAAACCAAGGGGTAGGGTGGTTTTACAATAAAACCCAAAATGCACATGAATGAAGTCCTTCCACAAGGGCATAAAAGTGAAACCAAGGAACAAGAGGGACTCCATGAAGGAGTCCACCATGTGGAAGGCCACACCCTCATGTGGGGCCCCAAAAATGGCTCCAATCCATCCATGTCATCCCCAGGATCTTTTGGAGCAAAGCCCCAAAAGGTGGCTTTCCATAAAGTAGTCCAAAAAGCACTTTCACTATTCACGGCGACATTTTTCAGCGTCGGCTCGAACTGAAAATATTTATGTGGGCTTACAACAATTCTAGTACCCCCACTAAAATAATTTTCAATGCGATCCGGAACAATTCCGAAATAGTGATTTTCATCTGCGAAAAGCATCTGAAGTGGTTCCGGCAGCTCCGGAACATTTCCGGTTTTCATCCCGGAAAATTCCAGAAAGTTCCAGAACGATTCTGGCACCCTTCAAGAATTATCAGGCATGTGCCGAAACCAATTTGACTTTTTGGTATCCCCTGAAACAACTTTTCAGTTTCACCGAAACTGTCCGGTGACCTGTCTGTGGAACTTTTTCGCTGTCCGAAACTTTTCCGGTGTCCGAAACTTTTTGGTGATTTTCTCTCAGACTCCCTGTCTAGTATTCAACAGATAGATGACCCTTAAGCATGTGACCCTATAGGTTCGGTGAAGCATAGACATGACCCAGAACCCCTTCCGATCAATGATCAACATCGGAGCCGCGGACACCCATATTGACCCCTATACCCACACGAATGAATATTCGAGTGAACCTCTAGTTGCCGTGAGCTATTCCTGTTGCTTCGCGATATGTTACAATTACCCGAGGTGAGACATGTAGGCATCCTCATGGATCAAAAACTTGTCCACTATGCCAGTTACCTTGTTGCCGGTATTGTTCTCTTTTCTCGTTCCCGTGTTCCGGCATCCCCGTGATCAAATCACAAAGTGTCTGGCCAGACGATGATGGATACCGTAACACCGAGAGGGCCCAGAGATATCTCTCCATCGTCGGAGGAGAAAATCCCAATCTTGAGCTATCAAGTTACTTGACATACTTTTCCATGAACCCGTAAGCTGCCGTAATAGCCACCCATTTACGGATGACGTTTAACAAACCCCAAAGTTCATGAAGCAAGCATGAAGAAACTCGATACTCTCATGGTCTAAGGAATTATGCAAACGTTAACCATCTTTGTGTTATTAACCATTAACTTGTGACGAATGTATCTCATAGCATAACATCAATTCAGATCGATTCAACACGAGTGTTCTACCAACATCGCGTCCTCAAAATTGCTGGCATAGCCATGCCCATGATCAGGAAAACAGGACCATCATGCAATACTTGAGCCAGTCTTAGAGGCAAGACTAGGAATACAATTTACCGTTTATTATACCACACATGCACATGAGTTTCCCTCCAAGCCTCGTTTAATTTGTAGACTCGAGAATCATTGCAGTTATAGCATGGAACATAAACATTCATTACAAACTTTGGAGATACAAAATAACTGTTATTACTGCCTCTAGGGCATATCTCCTACGAAGACTTCACTCTAAATTTTCTTGAACCTTTCAAACGATTCAGACTTGTGTTTCATTAACTAAATATACACTATATCTACTCAAATCATCAGTGAAGGTAAGAAAATAATGATATCCACCGCACGGTACAAGACTCATTGGATTGCATACATCAACATGTATCATTTCCAATAAACCACTTGCCCGCTCCATCAAACCAGAAAACGAGGTCCTTAGTCATCTTGACCAAGAGGCATGGTTCACATGTCTCAACCGATTCGAAATTGAATGAGGCCAAAGATCCATCAGCATGGAGTTTCTTCATGCGTTTTATACCAATATGACATTTAGCGGCAATGCCACAAGTATGTGGTACTATCATTATTAACTTTGTATCTTTTGGCATAAATGTTATGAACATGTGTATTACTACAATCAAGATTCAACAAACCATTCTCACTGGGTGCATGACCATTGAAGGTATTATTCATGTAAACAGAATAACCATTATTCTCTAACGTCAATGAATAACCGTGTTGCAATAAACACGATCTAATCACGTTCATGCTCAATGCAAAACACCAAATAACATTTATTTAGGTTCGTCACTAATCCCGAAGGTGGAGAGAGCGTGCGATGTTGATCACATCAACCTTGGAAATATTTCCAACACACATCGTCACCTCACCCTTAGCTAGTTCTCCGTTTATTCCATAGCTTTTAGTTCGAGTTACTAACATTTAGCAACCGAACCGGTATCCAATACCCAGGTGCTAATAGGAGTACTAGCAAGGTACACATCAATAACACGTATGTCAAATATACTTCTATTGACGTTGTCAGCCTTCTTATCTACCAAGTATCTAGGGTTGTTCCGCTTTAGCGACCGCTCTCCTCATAATCGAAGCACTTAGTCTCAGGTTTGGGTTCAACTTTGGGTTGCTTCACTGGAGTAGCAACTGACTTGCTATCCATTAAGTTTGCCTCCTTGCTCTTGCCCTTCTCGAAACTAGTGGTTTACTAACCATCAACACTTGACGCTCCTTCTTGATTTCTACCTTCGCGGTGTCAAACATCGCGAACAGCTCAGGGATTATTATTTCTATCCCTAGCATTTTATAGTTCATCACCAAGTTCTAGTAGCTTAGTGACAGTGACTTGGAGAACTATATCAATCACTATCTTATCTGGAAGATAAACTCCCACTCGATTCAAGCGATTGTAGCACCCAGACAATCTGAGCACATGCTCAACGATTGAGCTATTCTCCTTCATCTTGCAGGCAAAGAATCTTGTTGGAGATCTCATATCTCGCAACACGGGCCTGAGCCTGAGATACTAATTTCAGATCTTAGAACATCTCATACGTTCCCTGATGTTCAAAATGTTTCAGAGCCTCATTTCTAAGCCGT
The DNA here is from genome assembly GCA_022496015.1 of Hordeum marinum. Taxonomy (NCBI): domain Eukaryota; kingdom Viridiplantae; phylum Streptophyta; class Magnoliopsida; order Poales; family Poaceae; genus Hordeum; species Hordeum marinum. The sequence continues at coordinate 541,930,652 of CM039673.1, read as the reverse complement.
AATGCATGATGCACTAAACTATCAAGTAGTCATCAGAACATGCCTGTCAGATGTTCACAACATCTACAGACGACGCTAGAGGGGTGGGCGCATCGAGCGGTGCATTAAGGACATAAGCCTTCTGTGCAGCAATGAGGACAATCCTCAGATCATGGACCCAGTCCGCAATATTGCTACCATCATCTTTCAACTCTATCTCTCTAGGAACATATAAAAATTCAAGGGAGCTACAGCATGAGCAAGTAATCTACAGCATAATTTGCAAAGACACTACTGACTATGTTCATGATAATGAATTCAATTAATCATATTACTGAAGAACTCCCACTCAAATTGACATCCCTCCGATCATTCGAGTGATACATGATCCAAATTCACCAACTCAAGTCCGATCATCATGTGAGTTGAGGTGGTTTCAATGGTGAACATTATCATGTTGATCATATCTACTATATGACTCATGTTAGACCTTTCGGTCTCTTGTGTTCCGAGGCCATGTCTGTACATGCTAGGCTCATCAAGTTTAACCCGAGTGTTCTGCATGTGCAACACTGGTTGCACCCGTTGTGTGTGAACGTAGAGTCTATCACACCCGATCATCACGTGGTGTCTCGACACGACGAACTTTTGCAACGGTGCACACTCGGGAAGAACACAATTTATCTTGAAATTAAGTGAGGATCACCTTATAATGCTACCGTCGTCCTAAGCAAAACAATGTGCATAAAAGTATTAACATCACATGCAAATAATAAGTGACATGATACGGCCATGAACTTGTGCTTTTGATCTCCATCTTGAAAGCACTAGCATGATCTCCATCATCACCGGCATAACACCATGATCTCCATCAACGTGTCGCCATCGGGGTTGTCGCGCCCACCATGCTTCTACTACTATTGCTACCGTTTAGCTATAAAGTAAAGCATTACATAGCGCTTAATGATTGACACGCATGTCATACAATAATTAAAGACAACCCTATGGCTCCTGCCGGTTGCCGTACTCATCGACATGCAAGTCGTGATATTCTATACAACACATGATCATCTCATACATCACATATATCACATCATGTAATTGGCCATGTCACATCACAACATACCCTACAAAAACAAGTTAGACGTCCTCTAATTGTTGTTGCATGTTTTACGTGGCTGCTACGGGTATCTAGCAAGAACAATTCTCACCTACGCATAAACCACAACGGTGATACATAAGTTGCTTTTCAACCTTCTCAAGGACCACCTTTGTCGAATCCGATCCAACTAAAGTAGGAGAAATTGCCACCCGCCAGCCATCTTTTGCAACAAGTTGCAGTTGAGGGAACCGGTCTCTCGTACGCGTACGAGTAATGTTGGTCCAGTCCGCTTCATCCCACAATACCGCTGAACCAAAACACGACCAAGGGAGGAAGCAATCTAAGCATCAACGCCCACAAACTCTTTGTGTTCTACTCGAGATCTCATCTACACATAGACCTAGATCATGATGCCACTGTTGGAGAACGTCGCATGGGAAACAAAAAAATTCCTATGCTCACGCAAGACCAATCCATGGTGATGAGCATCTACGAGAGGGAGAGTGGATCTACATACCCTTGTAGATCGCTAAGCGGGAAGCGTTAAGAAACACGGTTGGTGTAGTCCAACGTCTTCGCGATCCAAATCGCCGAGCGTCCCGCGATCTCATCACGATCCGTCCCGCGATCCAATCACGATCCGTCCTGCGAACTCATCATGATCCTTCCCGCAAACTCATCACGATCCATCTCACGATCTTGATCACAGTCCTTCCGATCTAGCGCCGAACGAACGGCACCTCCGCGTTCAACACATGTACAGCTCAATGACAATCTCCACCTTCTTGATCTAGCAAGAGGGAGCAGAGAGGTAGACGAGCTCTCTGGTAGCGTGACGGCGCCGCGGCGATGGTGGTGGAGCAATTCTAGCAAGGCTTCACCTAAGCACCATAGAAAACCGATCTAGAGGAGAAACTATGCACTAGAGGAACGGGTAGCACATGGCTGAAAATCTAGTGCAAAAACCCTAAAACCTTTAGTATATATAAGAGAAAGAGAGGAGGAGGCTTGGCCCTCAAGGGGCCATCCCTAGGCTTCGGCCAAACCAAGAGGACAGGAGGATTCCTCCTCCAATCCTAGTAGGACTAGGACTCCTCCTTATTTTGGCCTTTTTGCCTTTTCCACCTTTTTCTCTTTGAGCTTTTCTTCCCAGCCGCATGGGCCTTGTGAGGGACTTCCACCAGCCCACTAAGGGCTGGTATTCACTCTCCCACAGCCCATGTATCCTCTTGGGTCCAAATACCCCTCCCGATCGTCTCCCGGTACACTATCGGCACTCCCAGTACACTACCGATGAGCCCGAAACCTTTCCGGCAACCAAAATAGGACTTCCTATATATGAATCTTTACCTCCGGACCATTCCGGAGCTCTTCTAGACGTCCGGGATCTCATCCAGGACTCCGAACAACCTTCGGTCACCACCATGCATAACTCTATACTACCGAAACGTTACCAAACCTTAAGTGTGCAGACCTTGCGGGTTCGAGAACTATGTAGACATGACCGAGACACCTCTACGGTCAATAACCAATAGTGGGACCTGGATGCCCATATTGGTTCCTACATATTCTATGAAGATCTTTATCGGTCGAACCTCTATGTCAAGGATTCAGTTAATCCCGTATGATGTTCCCGTTGTTCTTCGGTACGTTACTTGCCCGAGATTCGATCGTCGGTATCTCCATACCTAGTTCAACCTCATTACCGGCAAGTCTCTTTACTCATTCCGTAATACCAGATCCCGTGACTAACACTTAGTCACATTTCTTGCAAGGCTTGTTGTGATGTTGTATTACCGAGTGGGCCCTGAGATACCTCCCCGTCACATGGAGTAACAAATCCCAGTCTTGGTCCATGCCAACCCAACAGACACCCTCGGAGATACCTGTAGAGTACCTTTATAGTCACCCAGTTACGTTGCAACGTTTGATACACACAAGGCACTCCTCCGGTATCAGTGAGTTGCATGATCTCATGGTCATAGGAACATATACGTGACATGAAGAAAACAGTAGCAATAAACTGACACGATCATATGCTACGTTTGTAGTTTGGGTCTTGTCCATCACACCATTCTCCTAATGATGTGATCCCGTTATCAAATGACATCTCATGTCCATGGCTAGGAAACCTTAACCATCTTTGATCAACGATATAGTCTATTAGAGGCATACTAGGGACATGGTTTTGTCTATGTATCCACACATGTATCTAAGTCTTCGATCAATAAAATTATAGCATGGATAATAAACGATTATCATGAACAAGGAAATATGATAATAACTAATTTATTATTGCCTCTAGGGCGTATTTCCAACAGTTACATGTCTGGGTACAGACATCTACAAAAGCGGCTAGAAAAGCCTGAAAAGCTACAACCACCCTACCAAAGGAGCCAGACTCTTGTGTGGGTTTCCTAGCTAATTCATCGATGTCAACATCAAGAAGAACATAAACTGAGCAATGTCTATCTCTGCAAAAATGTAAATAAGCAACACGGAGTATGAAGGTACTCAGCAAGTCTTACATCAGAGCTATCTACATATGCATCATGTATCAATGAAAGGGATTGTGGGGTTTACTACAGAATGCCACCTTTGACCTTTGGCTATCCTAGACTACGACAAAGTAACCAATGTTTCACTTCTCTCTCGTCTCCCTACGAGAGAGCATACACGAGTCCACATGTTCACCATTTCAATACACCACTACGGATTCTCTCTCGTCTTCCTACGATAAGCCATCCATAGCACTCACACTTGTTTGGTGCATTTTAGAGTATCCACTTAAAGTTGTCTATGAACAATGCAAGTCTCCAAGTAGTCCATATCCGAGAACAATGCAAGCCCAGTGAGGGAGTTGGCCACGAACGTTAACCTTCAATGACTCTAGCCCAAGGCAGTCTCCTAACTGAGTTGGTAACCACAATTGAGAATCCGGCTACGTTTACGATTCGGACTCAGAAGTTGTGTACAGGGCCCCAAGCCAGTCCCGGTTGGGTCGTTCAATCACTTCGCAGGCCCGGCCACATCCTATCAACATTTCAAACTAGTGCACCTCCTGGGCAGAGAACATGCTAGGTTCATAGCCCGAGAGGGTCCATTGGTTTCGGGCCCAATGTGTGGTAGTAACTAGTCTTGGAACACAAACATGGAACTCAGTTCCGATGAGCGGCTTCAATGAGACAACCCATCATGTACTCCTACATGGCCTCTCATCGCTACCTTTACCAAAACAGGTTCAACACTTAACCCTCATCACCAGGACACATGCATTTCACTCCGGTTCATCACCCAGATGAATCAGACCTGACACAACTCTAAGCATAGCAAACATAACAGGGTTATAGCACAACATGGTTCAAGCATCTACCAGGTATGCTCGGCTGCTTGGTTTATCTATTTACTGTGACAATGAAAGATCATGCAAAGGAGTGGGTTCATCTACCGCAACACAAGTAGCAGTTGAATCGAGTCGTCCTAATGCATTGAAATGAGAGCAAGAGCGAGCGAGTGGGATTGTATCGAATATGCTCAAGGGGGGGTTGCTTGCCTGTTTATCAGAAGAACTCAGTTGTTCCTCGATGTCATCGATAACTACGTCTCGCAAGTCTATCGACAAGATCAAACAAGGTACAAATTAAGCAAGGCAAATGTTTCACAATGATGCATGATAATGGCATGGCAATATGTTGCTGGTTTGAACTAATGCATCTATCAACATGTTAAATGAAGATGGTTTGAACCCAAGGTTCAAATTCAACTCCATATGTGAAGGTACATAATGTGTTTTGAACAAAATGTCCAAGCTCTCCTATTTAGCTTGCTCTAAAATGCATGAAAATACCACCAACATATTTTTTGGATTTTGCTGATAATTTTTCATATATAAATTATTTTAATCTAAATTACAGATTATTTTCAATGAATTTTTGAAGTTTATATCATTTTCTGGAACATTCTTATTATAGAAATTCATTAATTGCGTCAGCATTACGTCATGCTGGCGTCAATGGGTCAACAGTGTCGGTCCCAGGTCACACCTGACTAGTGGGACCCACTAGTCAACGACATGGGGATTAATCCCGCGCTGACCGGGGATTTGACCCACGCTGGGGCCCACTGTCAGCGGATGGGGGGCTAATTAAGCGGGGGAATTAGACCCTAATGGCCAGCCACATCGGCGCTCACCGGAGTTGGGCCGGCGGCGACCCGAACCACGACGAAAGTTCGCCAGAATCGCCCTAACGGCGTCAATTCAACGTGCGAAGGGCATCCAGGGGGAGTTGTCGCTCGTCCGCATCCGACAGACCCATCTAGGGGCCGTGGGGTGGACGTAGACGACGACCACGGCAGGCTTGGCGACGACCGACGCTCGTCCACGACGGAAATGGCGGCTGAAGGAAGGAAGCGGCGAGTAGGCATGGGGGAATCGAAGCGGAAGCTCACCGTGGGGCTCCTGGTGCTTCTGGCGAGCCTGGGAAGGCACGGGGTGGCGTGAATTGACGACGAAGAGCGGTGGATGGAGGTGAAGAAGACGACAGCAGCCTTGGCGTTGTGGTGGTCCCGACGACACCTGGCTCCACGAGGAGATTGAGGGGATCGCGGCGGAGCTCGGGGTAGCTCGGGGAGGCGAGGCAGCTACGAGTGCGGCGAGCGGCGGCGACGGCCGGCGAGGAAGAGAGCGAAGGAGAGGGAGCAGAGGGGGGAATGGGTCCAGGGGACTCTGGGCGTCCTCGTGGCGACAATAGGAGGCCGGGGGAGTGCCACGGTGAAGCAGGAGGTGGCGGCCTACGCGCCCGCGTGCATCAATTTGCCTCTACCAGCAGGCAGAGGTTGAATATGACCACGACACCCCTGGTGGGCTGCGCCTCTAGTTGGGTTGCGTGCCAGGTAAGCCTCTGGCCTTTTCCTTTTATTTCTTTTCTTTTCCTTTTCTCCCATTTGTTTTTGCTAGAATATAAAATAGCTAGCGAGTTTATAAAGTCCTGAAAATTTTCATCTGAGCAAGATATAAATAACTAGGGCCACATAAAAAGTTTTGGAATTATTGAACTCATATTTTTATATATAATAATGTAAGTCCAATGCAATTAATTGTTTGGTTAATTCAAATTCCCAAGATAAAATGTTTCTGTGTTTTCAAAATATTGGTTGGCAATTTTACCTCATCCCAATATTTTCACAGAATAGTTGGAACATTTTCTTGGATCCATTTGAAGCGGTTTTTATATTGCCTTTTGAAAAAGAAAATTGAATGATGAGGCTTTATCACTCCTCATTTCATTTCATTTGAAAATTAAATGTATGTGTGAATACATTGGCAAGCAGAAAGAAACTAGGGTTGTGACATATGTTGTGTGACAACACTGGTGCCATTGCTCTAGCCAAGGATCGAAGGTTTCATAAGAGGACCGGACACATAAAGCGACGCTTCAATTCCATCTGCCATTACATCGAGTGAGGATACATAAGTATTTACAAAGTACACATAGATCTGAATGTTGTAGATCCGCTGACTAAGCCTCTTCGACGAGGGAAACATGATCAACACAAAACTGTATGGGTGTTAGATTCATAACAATGTAAAATCACACAGTGATGTGAGCTGGATTATTGACTCTAGTGCAAGTGGGATACTGTTGAAAATATGCCCTAGAGGCAATAATAAAATGGTTATTATTATATTTCCTTGTTCATGATAATTATTTGTTATCCATGCTATAATTGTATTTATTGAAAACTCAAATACATGTATGGGTACATAGACAACAATGTGTCCCTAGTAAGCCTCTAACGGACTAGCTCATTAATCAAAGATGGATGTCATTTCCTAGCCATGGACAAGAGTTATCATTTGATGATGGGATCACATCATTTTGAGAATGATGTGATGGATAAGACCCAAACTATGAATGTAGCATGTGATCGTGTTAGATTATTGCTATTGTTTTCAACATGTCAAGTATGTGTTCCTATGACCATGAGATCATGTAACTCACTGACATCACATGAATACCTTGTGTGTATCAAACGTCACAACATAACTGGATGATTATAAATATGCTCTATAGGTATCTCTGAGGGTGTCTGTTGAGTTGGCATGGATCAAGACTAGGATTTGTTACTCCGTCTGACGGAGAGGTATCTCAGGGCCCACTCGGCAATACAACATTATGATGAGCCTTGCAAGAAGAGTGACTAAAGTGTTAGCCACGGGATCTTGTATTGCGGAACGAGTGAAGAGACTTACTGGTAATGAGATTGAACTAGGTATGGAGATACCGACGATCAAATCTCGGGCAAGTAACATACCGATAAACAAAGGGAACAACGTATGGGATTAACTGAATCCTTTGCATAGAGGTTCAACCGATAAAGATCTGTGTATAATATGTAGGAACCAATATGGGCATCTAGGTCCCGCTATTGTTTATTGACCATAGAGGTTTCTCGGCCATGTCTACATAGTTCTCGAACCCGCGGAGTCTACACATTTAACGTTCGGTGATATTTCGGTATTATTGAGTTATGTATGTTGGTGGCCGAAGGTTGTTCGGAGTCCCGGATGAGATCTCGGATGTTACAAGGAGCTCCGGAATGGTCCGGAGGTAAAGATTGATATATAGGAAGCCCCGTTTTGGTCACCGAAAAAGTTTCGGGTATTTTCGGTAGTGCATCGGGGGTTCCGAGGGTCCACCAGGAGGGGCCCACCCACCCAAGGGGCCACATGGGCCTAGGAGGTGGCACACCAGCCCTTGTTGGGCTGGGCAACTAGCCCCTAAGGACCCATGCGCAGGAGGTGGGAGGAGGCGAAGTGGGGAAAGAGTCCACCCAAGACTCCACCTTCCTTGTGGGAGCAGGAGTCTTTGGGGGGGGGAGGACTCTCCCCCTTTGGTTCGGTCGAACCCCTCCTCGGAGGAGGGGCTAGGGCTGCCTCCCCCTCCCTTTCCTCCTATATATAGTGGCGGTTTTGAGGGAAGCCATCACCTGAAAGCCACATGCAGCCTCTCCCCTCTAGTTTGTCTTTCTCCTCTAGATTAGTTCGGTAGAGCTCGGCGAAGCCCTGTCGGATTAGTTCATCACCGCCACCACCACGTTGTTGTGCTGCCGGAGAACTCATCTACCTGTCCGCCCTCGCTTGCTGGATCAAGGAGGCAGAGATTGTCATCGAGCTATACGTGTGTTGAACGCGAAGGTGTCGTTCCTTGGGCGATAGATCGTGATTGGATCGCGGGATGGCTTGCGATTTGGATCGCGAAGACGTTTGACTATATCAATCACGTTTCTTAACGCTTTCGGCTTAGCGATCTATAAGGGTGTGTGGATACAATCTCTCCTCTCGTAGATGCTCATCTTTATGGATAGATCTTGTATGTGCGTAGGAAATTTTTTGTTTCTCATACAACGTTCCCCAACACAAACTAGCTATTTATTAATAGGACTGCAAGCTCATTATTCCTGCATGATGTTCCTGCAAACTGCATTAGGCTCCACCAAAGAATTATTTCATATTGCTTCATGGATGGAGCTTTACAATGCACTAACCAGATAGAGTGCTAACGGTTAAGACGAACAAACAGACATAAAAGGGACATACATGTTTTGTGTCCTCAGAACTTGCCCATTCTTTATTTTTTGGGGGCTGATAGAACCTACTGGTTCAGGTAGACAAACTGAATAATTTGAAGAAATCGCCAAGTCGGTGGTAAAATTACACATTTGTATAAATGCAGTGCAAAAGAAGAAGAATTATGCTGCAACAACTTGTAGAGCAGGCAATGTAAACGGTGACTCAACACTTAAAAAATATCTGGACTAACGTAATATGTTTTGACTATTTTCAAGGGGAGCAGACAATCTGAAAGAGAGGCTAACGACAAAAAAAAAAAACTAGGCGCATGCTTTGTACTCCCTTCGTTTCTAAATATAAGACCTTCTAGAGATGTTCACTATGGACTACACACGGAGCAAAATGAGTCAACCTATACTCTAAAATATGTCTATATGCATCCGTATGGAGTTTCTAGTGGAATCTTTAGAAGGTCTTATATTTAGAAACGGAGGGAGTATGTCTTCATGGTTCCAAAATCAAAAAGAAAAAAAAACACAGAAGGCCCCTCTAAGAAATAAGATAGGTGAGCGAAACCAAGGAGGAGCCACCACGACACCCTGCTGCACCCATTGAGTCGCCATGCTTTGAACGCTAGCTTCCAAGATATGTGGACGTTGTGAGCACACAGTGATAGGGATGTTCTATGTAGGCTTGAGCTTGAAGTCAAAAGGAAGTCTGTACGTCGGCGTGCGTTGCTGCATGACAGATAACTGAAAGATGGATAAAGGGCAATGGTGAAGGTCAGGAGGAAAGCCATGGCGTCGGGGCACTTGTAGAAAAGATGGTGTGCAGAAGTTAATAAAAACACGTGGCTGGCCACTTCAATGCCTCGCTGGATTGAATGCTCCAATCAGTTTGTTTGCACGCCTGCAGGAGTGGGACGACGAAAGGGCAGGCTATAACTGAAGGCACCATACAACATGAGGTAAATTCATTAGTGGGAGAGGAACGAAAAAAATGATTGAGTGAAAGATGACGTGGCTTCACAATATAGCTGGAAAAATCACTAGTGGGCGACAACTATTTAGGGCATGTACATCAGTTCAGACACCTGGTGTCTATAGCATCTGTCCACGTCACTTGTAGACACCACCAGAACCAATACGCACAACATGTCTATTTGGCTGGCTATAAGCGCAGGGCAGGTTTCACTTGAGAAGAGCAGAGTGTTGGTTTATTTCGAGGACGTACTTGACCCATGATATAGACGGCTCCATGTACAATGGTAAATAGGTCGTCTGTTTAGCTGACTGTCGATAATTTAACACACAGCATAAGGCGTTGTTCAATTTCTCTCTCTCCCACGTCATATAAAATCTTACGTAGCCCATGCTACAGACAGCTGACTGGATGCCGCTGTACATGCCCTTAGGAACAGAGGATAAGCATATCATGGGCTGGAACAATCTATACCACTATGGATGTTGTTTTCCACTATATATCTCCAACAATAACACTAGTATCAAACTTAAAAAGAAATGCTTGACTAGCTAGCTATTTTCTGGAAAGACAAGGCATCAACACTCTTTTAATAATTTGCATTCTAACATACATGATAAATAACCATGCACAAATGCAATAAAATCAACAGGGTGAGATCGGACCGCCTCACCTTGTAGCTTACTAGTGGGGCGACGGAGCACTGGAAGATGGGGTTGGCGTAGCGGAACAGCAGCGCCTCCACGGTGTATGCCAACGTCGGACAATCTAATGGGGCAGGTCGATATCACCACCACCAGACCAACAAAGAGAAACGCGACAGGGAGGAGGCGTGCTCCATGGTGTCTGGGCAAGGGAGGAAGTGGAAACCCGTCCATGGCGTCGAGGCAGGGGAGGAAGCACCAACCCGTCCATCGCGTCGAGGCAGCGGAGGAAGCGGCAACCCGTCCATGTTGTACCAGTGCTCAAGCGACGATGGATCTGAGAGGGAGACGGGACCTGGTGAGTAAAAGAGGGAGGGATGTGACAATGAGGGGTGAAGGGATGCACCTGAGTCACCGGAACAACGCCGAAGCCACATCGGTGGCGCGGTGGCCCAGACCCTAGTGGATGGGCAGGGTCGCCCGTAGCCGCAGGAGGACGCGTCGTCCAATCTGGTCCGAGGAGATGGAGGTGCGGAACGAGGTGATCATGTGGGTGTGTTGGGCGCTGTCGGAGGCCGCCGGAACAGGTTGTAGGTGGTGGAGGCGAGGAGAGTCGTGGAGAAGACGGACAGAGGAGGCGACGAGTGGTTTGGTGGGGTTTGTAGAAAGAGATTTGTGCAACGATAATTTCATTGATCATGCACATGGCATATATATAGGTACAAGGGTGCACTCAAGTCTTGTCTCCCAAGTTACATACACGTTACAAGGGGAGGGAGACGTGACAGGTGCAAACAACCACGTTAACCTATACAATATGTTTAACACCCCCCGCAGTCGAAGCGTCGCCGGTGACGCAAAGACTGGACCGGAAGCCCTCAAAAGTCGAGGTGGGTAGTCCCTTCGTCATAAGTCGGCGAACTACTGATCGGTGGGCACATGCATGACTCGAACCCGGCCAAGTGCGACATGCTCCCGAACGAAGTGAATGTCGAGCTCGATATGCTTCGTCCAGCGATGATGAACAGGGTTTGCCGTGAGGTAGACCGCGGAGACATTGTCACAGTAGACAAGCGTGGCCTTCGGGACCTCACAGTGCAACTCCTAAAGGAGCTATCGTAGCCAGGTGCACTCCGCAACAGTGTTGGCCACTGCCCTGTACTCAGCCTCGGCGCTCGATCGTGAGACCGTGGGTTGTCGTTTAGACGACCACGAAATCGGAGAGGGCCCGAGGTAGACGCAGTAGCCGAAGGTGGAGCGTCGCGTGTCGGGACACCCAGCCTAGTCGGCGTCGGAGTAGGCGACGAGGCTGGTGTCAGGGGACGCCGTCAGGCTGAGACCCAGGGCAGTGGTTCCACGTATATACCGGAGAATACGTTTGACCAGGGCCCAATGTGTGTCACGAGGAGCATGCATGTGGAGGCACACCTGCTGGACAGCATACTGAATGTCCGGACACGTCAGAGTGAGGTACTGGAGTACACCGACGAAGGAGCGGTAGAAGGCGGCGTCGGACGCCGAAGAGCCCTCAATGGCGGACACATTGGCCTTCATGTCGACAGGCGTGGGAGCAGTCCGGCAGTTAAGCATGCCAGCTCGCTCCAAGATCTCGTAGGCATACTTCTGTTGATGAAGACGAAAACCAGTAGCGGAGCGAGTGACCTCAATGCCAAGGAAGTAGTGGAGAGCTCCCAAGTTCTTGAGGGCAAACTCAATGCCAAGGCGACTGGTGATCTGCTGAAGTAGCGCTAGTGAGGATGCAGTCAGGATGATGTCGTCGACGGACAGGAGAAGATACGCAGTGGTGGCTCCCTGGTGGAAGACGAACAGGGAGGCATCAGACCATGTGGACCGGAACCCCTACTACTGGAGGAAGGCCTCAATCCGTTGGTACCACGCCTGAGGAGCTTGCTTCAGCCCGTAAAGAGAACGAGAGAGCAAGCACACATGATCCGGATGGTCGGTGTCGACGAAACCAGTAGGCTGCTGACAGAACACCTGCTCATCGAGATGGCCATGCAAGAAAGCATTGGACACATCGAGCTGGTGGACTGGCCAGGTACGAGAAGCGGCGAGCTGGAGGACGGCTCGTATCGTGCCCCATTTGACAACCGGGCCGAAGGTGTCGGTAAAGTCCACGCCGGCGCGCTGGTGAAAACCGCGCACAACCCACCGCGCTTTGTAGCGCTCGAGGGAACCGTCGGAGCGAGTCTTGACGCGGATGACCCACTTGCCAGTGATGACATTTGCACGAGGAGGCCGCGGAACAAGCTGCCACGTGCGGTTGCGCTGTAGAGCGTCGAACTCCTCACGCATCGTAGCGAGCCAGTTCGGATCCCGAAGGGCTGCGCGTACGGAAGTGGGGAGCAAAGCTGAGGCCGAGGTAGAGGTGGTGCACGCGTACTCATCAGCACCGCATCGCGTGCTGGGACGAAGCGACCCAGTCCGAGCCCGGGTAACCACGCCGTGGAAGGGCTCAGGCGCGGCCGGCGGAGCCAAGGGGAGAACCGGCGAGGTGGACGTCAAGCCGGCCTCCGGGGGCGCCGAGGGGGCTGCAGCAGCAGGCGGTGCCGGCTCCGGTGATGGAGAAGATGCGGCCGACACCGGGATAGTCAGCGAAGGAGCAGCCGGCTCCGATGTAGCCGGCCGAGGATTGGCCGGCTCCGATGTAGCCAGTGGAGGAGCAGCCGGCTCCGACGTAGTCGGCCGAGGAGCAGCCGGTTCCGTCGTACCCGGGCGAGGAACTGCGGGCACTGATGCAGCCGGCACCGGGGTAGCCGGCCAAGCAGCCGGCGCCGAGGTGGGTGGTACCTGCTGAAACGGAAACACCAACTCATCAAAGTACACGTGCCGCGAAGTGAAAACGCGGTGGGAGACTGGATCATAGCACCGATAACCTTTGGTGTTGGGGGGTAACCAAGGAAGATACAGGGGACCGATCGAGGAACGAGTTTATGAGGAGTGGTGGACGCAGTGCTAGGATAACAGAGACACCCGAAGATGCGGAGACCATCATAGGAGGGAACCGCGCCAAAGAGGAGCTCGTGAGGGGTGTAGTTCCAGCGAGAACGAGTCGGACGGATGTTAAGGAGGAGGCTGGCAGTCGCAAGGGCATCCGGCCAGAAGCGAGGGGGCACATTGGAGTGGAAGAGCAATGTGCGGACACAGTCATTTAGAGTGCGAAGGATGCGTTCGGCGCGACCATTTTGCTGAGAGGTGTATGGGCATGTGAGGCGGAAGGTGGTGCCGTGAGACGCAAGAAGGTGGCGAACGGCAACACTGTAAAACTCTTTGCCGTTGTCAGTTTACGAGGCTAGGATGGGACGACCGAATTGTGTGGTGACATAGGCATAAAAGGCGGTGAGTGTGGCGAGGGCATCGGACTTGTGACGAAGAGGAAATGTCCACACATAGTGCGAAAAATCATCTAAGATCACCAAATAGTATAAATAACCCGTGTTGCTCGCAACCGGGGACGTCCAAACATCACTATGCAACAACTGAAACGAAAAGGTGGAAATGTGTGTAGACTCGCTAAACGGAAGACGCACATGTTTGCCAAGACGACAGGCCTCACAAGTATGGTTTTCACCCTTATTACATGAGAATGAAAAACTCTGAAGAATTTGACGCAGAACGGTGGAGTTGGGATGACCAAGGCGGGCGTGCCAAAGATCGACACTGGCGGCGAAGGAGGCTGGACGGGTGGTGGTGGCGGCGGAGGGATGCACCGGGTAGAGCTGATCCGGGCTTTCACATCGGTGGAGAACCATCCGTGTACGGGCGTCCTTCACAGAAAAGCCAGCAGCGTCAAATTCAACAGTAATGGGATTCTCACGAGCTAGGCGACGAACAGATACAAGATTAGTAACTAGATCAGGTGAAACAAGAACATTAGACATATGAATGGGAGTGGAGGCGGAAGGGAACGAGGTATGACCGACATGAGTGATAGGTACGGAGGAACCGTTACCAACGGTGATACAAGTGGGAGTATTGACACGAGTGGAAGACATGAGGTTACCGGGATGAGCAGTCATATGAGTGGTGGTGCCCAAGTCCATGAACCAATCACCTCCACCGCCATAGGCACCGGGCGACGGAGTCGAGTGCAGGGCAGCGAGGAGAGTCGGGTCCCACGGCTGGGACACCGGAGGTAGGTGGAACCCGCCGTAGGCCGGTGCGGAGGCGGCGCCATAGATAGGAGCCGACGCAGCATCGTAGCCGGCCGAGGCGGGCAGCGCTGGATAGGGGCCGGTGCCCAACGTAGCAAGATACGCCTGGTGACCCGCCGGGCGGGGTCCGAGGATGCCCGGGGTGGGAGCCCGAGGGACGGGCATGGAGTATGTGTGGACGACACCCGTCCATGGGTTGGCTCCATAGGACCACGGCGGGTTGGCCTAGGCCGGCCGCTGCTGCTGGCGAGGGCCCCCCCTGGGGCTGCTGCTGCTTGCAGCTGCCACCACGGCGGTTGCCGCGGTGACCACCACCCTGCGGCTGGGGGCGGTGGGCGGTGCAGCCGTTTGGGGAAAGAAGCCCGGCGGCGCCGGAGGAGGCAGCTGGGGCCGCGGAGCCGGCGTGAAGGGAGGCGGGGCGCCATGAGAGGTTCCGGCGGCGAGGGCGTGATGTTGCATGCCCTTCATCCGGCGCTCCTCCAACCGCAAGTATGCCACGAACTTGGGAAAGGCGGGCCCTGCCATGAGGGTGAGGTTGGAGGCGGCGTTACCGAAATCCTCGTTGAGGCCGACGGTGAGCATGCTAAGGAGGAGGTCGTCATCAACCTTGGCACCGATGTCACGAAGTTCGTCCGCCAACGTCTTTAGGCGGCGGCAGTAGTCATCGATGGACTGCTCATCTTGATGACAGTCAAAGAATTCCTGCTGCAAAAACACGCGACGCTGAAGCTTGTTGTCGGTGAAGAGGCCATTGATCTTGACCCACACCGCGTGGGTATCGTCGCCATCGCTCACAATGGTGTGGAACAAGTCCTTGGAGATGGTGGTGAAGAACCATCGGATGATCGTGGCGTCGATCGCAGTCCACTCGGAGTCACCCACCATGGCGCGGGAATCGATAGAGCCGTCCACGTGATCCACGAGATTGTTCTCGCGGAAGAGGAGCGAGAAGTACGTCTTCCACGAAAAGTACGTGGAGTCGGTGGCGTCGAGGATGACGGGGACGCGGTCATGGATGTTGATGGCGCGCACGTCGGCAGGATCCGGTCCGGCGAAGGGGTTGGAGTAGGTGGAGGTGTTGGAGGACATGGTGGTGATGATATGGGTGTCAGGGTAGCCGGTTGGTACAGAGCCGGCCGGTGTGCAACCGGCACTGATGTAACCGGCCGAGGGGTGGCGGCGGCTAGGGTTTTGGGGAGGGGTGGCGGCGGTGCAAGAAGGAGGGAAGCGCATCGGCTAGGGTTTTGGAGGAGAGGAGCGGTGGCGGCCTTGGGTGGCGGCGGCAGCGTAGGGCGGCGGCGGCAGCGTAGGGCGGCGGCGGCGGCGGCAGCGTACGGCGGTGGCGGCCTAGGGTTGGGTGGAAGCGGGATGGTAGAGGATCATGAGGGAAACTGATACCATGTAGAAAGAGATTTGTGCAACGATAATTCCATTGATCATGCACATGGCATATATATAGGTACAAGGGTGCACTCAAGTCTTGTCTCCCAAGTTACATACACATTACAAGAGGAGGGAGACGTGACAGGTGCAAACAACCACGTTAACCTATACAATATGTTTAACAGGGTTCATCAGTTGGTTGGTGCGGTGGATTTCTGTCAGCGACAAGGCACAAAAGGAGGGTGAAGGGGAGCCCAGCTCTACCCGGAAGCCCAGCCCGAGGCCCAAGCGCAAGCCTCAACTCCCTCGGCTTGTAGGCCCTGAATGGGCCCTCGGTCTTGTAATGATATAAACAGGTCCTTATCCTCTTGTGTGGGGTGCGGTGGCAGAACTGGTATATTAGTATGGACAGCGTGTGTGCGTCCCCTTCCTCCCGATCCCCTTCTCTTCTCGTCAAGTTGTAGCTCGAATTCGAATTCATGGAGTAAAATTGAGAGAAGCCCTGACAATCTGGCATCAGAGTCGTTCGATCCGGCGGCTGTGCCGGTCCACAATCGCCACAACCGTTTCGTCGACAAGCAGCGGGCCGCCGCCATGGACAAAATTTCGCCGGAGACGAGGGCCATCTATGACCTTCTCCGCGCAGATTTTGACCAGGCCAACGCCGAGCGCGTGGACTCCACCGCGCAAGCCATCGCCTAGCTCGACGCCAAGCTCGATCTCCTCTCAGGCCGCATAGATGAAGTCAAGTTATCGATCGGCGTCGACACCGATGAGCTGAGGCAAGGGATCGACCGATCCGTGGCGAACCAGTCGGACCCTTCCAAGGGCGTGCCGGCCATGCCCTCACGGGTGCCGAGCAGCGGCCCACCTGGCCCCGATGGGCACCGCTTTGACAGTGAAAACCGGGGGTCTGGGCATAGAGTCTATGTTCCACCTCCGGTCAGAGGTACGCACACCGACCAAACTTTGCAGAGAGCCTCGCTCAATTTGATAGAAAATTTTCAGTAGAATCTTTCTGATATCTATGGGTTTGGTCCTCGCATTGAGCTCCCTCGTTTCGACGGATCCTTCCCAAAACTCTGGCAGGCACGCAGTGAGGATTATTTCAAATTTTGGGGTACACCAACGAATTAGTGGATTTCCCTCGCCACATCATTGTTTGAAGGCCAGGCAGGTCGGTGGTTGGAGTCAGTTCGTCGTCGACTACCCAATGTGACATGGGATGAGGTCTGTCGCCTACTGCAATCCAGGTTTGGCCGCAACCTGCATCAATCTGTTCTGAGGAAGTTTTTCAGTATCCAGCAAACGAGCACCGTAGAGGATTATGTGGATCAATTTTCAGAGTTGTTCGATCAGTTGGCAGCGTATGAGAGCTCTCCTAACACAGTGCACTATGCCACACGTTTCATGGAAGGATTGAAACCAGCCATTCGAGTAGCTGTAGGCATTCAGCAGCCGCCAGACTTGGATACAGCCTATCAGTTAGCCTTGCTGCACGAGGAGTTGGGGGCGAGTAGCCCTGTTGCCATGGCCTCCAACCAATCTTCATGACGAGCAGATGCTTTACCACTTCCTCCCCCTCCCAGCAATTCGGCTGTTCACAGCTCTGTGCAAAGAGTTTCTGAAGAAAAGAGGCATGTCGACAGTTACAGGTGAGCAGTTTCTAAAGATAAATGGGGAACCCTGCGGGCATTTCGTAGAGCAAGAGGGCTTTGCTTCATTTGTGGTGAGCGCTGGGGCAAGGACCACGTTTGCAAGCAAGAAGTGCAACTCCATGTGGTGCAAGAAATGGTCAAATTTTTGGAGAACTCAGCATTGTCCGAACCTGACACCAGCGATATTCAGGATGAAGCTCACATGATATCAATTTCTGCAGCAGCCATGGGTGAGGCCACTGTTCAGACAACCAAAACAATGCAGTTGAGGGTTCAGTTACAGGGGCTAAACTTAATTTTCCTGGTCTCACATTCATTTCTACATACATCCTTAACTGACAAACTTCAAGGGCTGACTACCATGCCTAAAGTGCTAGTGAAAATTGCTAATGGTGACACAGTTCCGTGCAGTTATCAGCTACCAGATGGAGTGTGGTCTTGTGCTGGCCACAAATTTACCAACTCCTTCAAGATTTTCCCCCTTGGAAACTATGATGGAATTGTGGGCATGGACTGGCTTTCTGCCCGTAGTCCAATGTGGGTGGATTGGGCTCGACACTGGATGTCTTTTGTCCACCATGGTTCTGAAGTCACACTCTTAGGTGCTGCATCAGTTTTACCTGAAATTACAGTAGTGGAAATTTGTTCATTGTTGTCAACTCCTAATCTGCCTATACCTGCCGAAGTTCAACAAATACTTGATGATTACAAACATGTGTTCGAACCACCTACGGGCCTACCTCCCAGGCGACCGTACGATCACACAATCCCTCTGCTACCTGGTGCCACTCAAGTGTCAATGCACCCCTACAGATTGGCTCCCTTGCTAAAAACAGAGCTAGAGAAACAAATCAAGGAAATGCTTGCAAGTGGTATTATTTGCCTGAGCAACAGCCTGATCTCTTCCCCACTTCTTATGGTCAAGAAGAAGGACGATTCTTGGCGTCCTGTGATCGATTATCACCACTTAAATGCAATGACACAGAAAGGAAAATTTCCCATTCATGTTGTTGATGAACTCCTAGATGAGCTCGCGGGTGCTAGCACTACTGGAATCAGGGACTTTGCCATCTGCCAGCTCTTTGCTGTCTGCTGGCCGATGGCAAAAACAGGTTGTTTGCCGTCTGCTTTGGCAAGACAGACGGCAAAGATCTGGCTGATGGCAACGTCACTATTTGCCATCTGCCATCTCTTTGCCGTCTGCCAGCGGACGGCAAACTTTCTTTGCCGTCCGCTAGGCGGGGTGGGCCCTGTGGAGGCCAGTTAACTGCAATGGCCAACCCCACCTCTTTGCCGTCTGCTAGCGGACGGCAAAGAAACTTTGCCGTCCGCTAGCAGACGGCAAAGAAAATAACCCCCTAACGGCCGTTACCCCCCACCTCCTCTCTCTCTTCTTTCTCTCCCGCACCCTATCCCCTTTTAATTTTTGACCCCTGCCGCCGCTGCCCGCCCCTCCCCCGCCCCTCCCCCTCCGCTGCCCTGCGCCGCCGCCCCGCACCGCTCCCCCGCCCCCCGGAGCCCGTCCCGTCGCCGGTCGCCCCGCCCAGCGGACCCAGACCGCGGCGGCCGCCCCGCCCAACGGACATCACCGGAGCCGCGCCGCGTCGCGTTGCCCCGCCCCGCCGCCGGAGCCGCATCGTCGCTGGCGCCAACTCCCCCCCCCACCCGCAGCCATCCTCCTCCCCGCAGCCACCTCACCCCCACCCGCAGCCACCGGAAGGTAAGCCCCCTCCTCCCCTGTTCTTTTTGTTCCTTGTTTATCTTCTTATTTAGGTTTAATTAGATTTGTTCTCTGTTTGTATTAGTTAGATTTAATTTTTAGGCTGAATTAGATTTAGTTTTAGATTTGTTCTCTGTTTGTATTATTTAGGTAATAGGAGTAAGATTTAGAAGAAGAAAAAGGAAATAGAAGAAAGAAAGAAAATGAAAAGAAAGAGAAGAAACAGATGTAGATGTAAATATAATTAAAGGAAAATGGAAAGGGAAAAGAAAAACAGATTAAGAAGATAAAGAATAGGAAGAGAAGGAGAAGAAGGAGGAGAGGAGGAGGAGGAGGAGGAGATGATGTGGGATTTGGTGCTGCTGGTTAACTCCATACATGTTGTATAGCTACTGTGGCATTGGTCATTGCTCTGTGTTGCCTCTGGGTTTCATATAGCCATATACTAGCCGGTCTGTGTAGTTCTGTTCCTAATCCATATATGTGTGTGCCGCTGTTGCTATGATGCTTGTGATACTGCTGTTGGAGTCTACTAAGATGCCATTATGCTGCTGTCCTGGTGCTCTCTTTAGACATGATAGGTACTAGCTATTTATGATATATAGTTACTGTCATACTCACTCCATAGTTACTGAATATCGTTCTCTTACTGTGGTTATTATATATAACTGTTGTTCATATATATGTTATAGTTTTCGTTATACATGTGCCATTAACTGTTGGTGCTATCTGTTCATGCCTACAAGTGTTCCTGTTTCTTGTAGTTAGTTTTAGATTTGTTCTTTGTTTGTATTATTTAGGTAATAGGAGTAAGATTTAGGAGAAGAAAAAGGAAAGAAGAAGAGAAGAAGAAAAAGGAAAGAAGAAGTAGAAGAAAGATAGGAAATAAAAGAAAAGGACACCCCGACACCCTGACCCCGACACGGCACCCCGACCCCGACACCCCTGACACCACGACACCCAGACACGACACCCCCGACACCCCAACCCGACACCCCGACCCCGACCCGACACCCCGACCCCGACACCCCGACCCCGACATGCCACCCCGACCCCGACCCCGACATGCCACCCCGACCCCGACACCCCTGACACCCTGACACCACGACACCCAAACACGACACCCCCGACACCCCGACACCCCGACCCCGACACGACACCCTGACACCCCGACCCCGACATGACAAAGTAGACACCACGACACCCAGACACGACACCCCCGACACCCCGACACCCCTGACACCCCGACACCAACACCCCGACACGACACACCGACCCCGACACCCCGAGACCCCGACACAGCACCCCGACCCCGACACCCCGACACGGCACCCCGACCCCGACACGACACTCCCCATGCCACTGACTCCCGACGCCACTGATCCCTGACGCCACTGACTCCCGATGCCACTGACCCCCGCCCCCTGACACCTATTCTGCCTCCTGTTGACCGAAAAGCCGCTCTTCGGCCTTCCAGAGGCCAAGGAGGTCATAGTTTTGTAAATTATGAGTTAGGTCACATATTTTCTGATTTTTTTATAAAAACATCATATTTGTGTTGATCGGGTGAATTTTAATGTGCAGTTGTTCGACGACCTCCACGTGCGTTGGACGAGCTCCGCCCCTGCGTTTATTGGTGAGCACAAATGACTTCTCCTCCTACCCCCTTAATTTGCTCTGTTCCGGTCTTCATGCCGATGAAACTTGCTAGCTATAGGTTTCTTCAATCATGAGTATGTGTGACCAGTATGCGTCTCCCATTCGAAAGGACGACATCTATAAATATGCATGTCTTTGCATATATATAACCGCCATCCTTTCGAATTGTCCAACGTTATCCATGGACAGCCCGAGTATGTGTAGATTGGGTTCATTTTCCCGTATGCTGTGCTCCGGATTCGATGCGAAATTTCGTCAGTGCCTCCCTATTGTTCTCCGGGTATACATCCTCTCTGCTTATTGCCGAGACGTGTATCAGGAGAACAGCGGGGAGGTGCTGCCGAAATTCTGCATCGCATCTAGAGCAGAGCATGGGAAAACGAACCCAGTCTACACATACTCGGGTGGGATTAGGACCTATCTTTACCTATTAGCGTGTAGGTTGCATGGACGTAATAAAACTGACAAACTTGATTAGCGGATGAATATAGGTGATGAATTATATATTTATTTCTTGTGCGCCCATAGGTATTCAGGCAACATGAGTGATCATGCTTGGATGTACACTGGTCACCCTAGTCAGAAAGACATGACCAATGAATGGTTAACAAAAACCAGGGGGTTTGTGAGAGCTGCATTTGCAAATGGCCAGCAAAAACATGGTGCCCGTGTCTCAACTGCGACAACTGGAAAAAGCAGACAAAGTTTGAAATGGGTAAACACCTGCAGAAGTGGGGTTTTATGCCTAATTATATGGTGTGGACTTTTCATGGTGAGTCTGACCAACGTGCCAGAGCTGAGGTGATTCGTCATCGCACCGACGAGCATGGTACCGGGATCGAAGACATGGTGCAAGACTTTGATGATGCTCGAGATTCAGAAGATGAGATGGAGGAATCTGCAAAGGCCTTCTATGAAATGTTGGCGTCTTCAAAACGTCCTCTCCACGAGCAGACTGAGCTTTGTCAGCTGGATGCCATCGCGCAAGTAATGGCTCTGAACGCTCAATTCAACCTAGGCAGAGAATGCTACGACGCGATGATGACGATATTTGGATGCTTTCTACCCAAAGGCCATGTACTGCCTGCAAACCTGTACCAGTCAGAGAAAATCCTTCGTGTACTTAAGATGCCCTATGAGAAGATACATGCCTGTGAGAATGGATGTGCCTTATTTAGGCTTGAGTATGCGGCCTTGAACTATTGCCCCGTTTGCAATTCTTCCAGGTATATTGTGGTAGACAACGGTATGGGTGGGAAGAATGAGACCAAAATCCCCATTAGTGTTCTTCGGTATCTGCCATTCGTACCAAGACTTCAACCTCTTTTCACGGTCGAAGAGACGGCTAGACAGATGACATGGCACAAATTGGGCAAAAGAACCGAACTAGATGCGGATGGGAACAAGATGCTGGTACACACTTCAGATGGTTTTGCGTGGAGGCACTTCGATGCATTACATAAGGATAAATCGGAAGATCCAAGGCATCCAAGAGTTGCCATCAGCACGGATGGGTTCAATGTGTATGGTATGACGGCAGCACAATACAGTTGTTAGCCTGTATTTGTCATCCCACTCAATTTCCCACCCGGAGAGATTATGAAAAGAAAGAATATTTTCCTGATGTTGATAATTCCAAGGCCCAACTACCCGGGGAAGAATATGAATGTGTACATGTAGCCGCTTAAGGATGAGTTGCAAGAAGCCTGGGATAATGGGATCAAGACCTACGACGCCGCTACCAAAACAAATTTCAAAATGCATGTGTGGTACATGTACTCGACGCATGATTATCCGGCGTTTGCGCTATTCTCTGGCTGGTGTGTGCATGGAAGGTTCCCGTGCACCACATGCAAGGCAGCTCTTTAGTTCCGTTGGCTGCATGCTGGTCGCAAGTATTCTTGCTTCGACATGCATAGACAATTCCTAGATCCTGACCATAAGTTTAGAAGAGACAAGAATAGTTTCATCAAAGGTAGAGTTGTCAAAAACACTGCACCAGCTGCGTTGACAGGCCAACAGATCCTGGATCCAGATCGTCCAGGGTATTTCAAAAGGTATAATACGGAACACGCCTAGACTCACAAGATATGTTTGTGGAATCTGCCTTACTTTAAAGACCTCCTTTGCCCACACAACATCGACGTGATGCACACTGAAAAAAATATTGCGGAGACCATTTTTGGTACATTGTTCGGCATAGAGGGGAAGTCAAAAGATAATCCTAAGGCTAGAATCAACCTGGAGGCTGTATGTGATAGACCGTTACAAAACTTGCGACAACGGAAAGGAAAGCAAAGCATAGCGAAACCAAAGGCATGGTTCAATCTTGAAAGGCCAGTTATGAGGGAAATGCTATTGTGGGTGAAAATGCGGTTGATGTTCCCCGATGGGTATGCTGCGAATCTAAAGAGGGGAGCGAGTCTTGAGAAATTGAAAATATTTGGTCTCAAGAGTCATGATTGGCACATATGGATTGAGCGGGTAATGCCGGTGATGTTGCGTGGCTTTATCCTTGAGGATGAATGGCTAGTACTGGCAAAGCTGAGCTATTTCTTCCGTTCTCTTTGTGCGAAAGAACTATCGCCTGGCGTGCTAGATGAAATGGAAGAGTTGGCGCCGGAGTTGATCTGCAAATTAGAAAAGATCTTTCCACCGGGCTTCTTTTATCCAATGCAGCATTTGATTTTGCATCTTCTGACTCAGGCAAGATTGGGGGCCCATTCAAAATCGATGGTGCTTCTCAACTGAGAGGGTGCAGAAGACGCTTCGAGCTAAGTGTAAAAATAAACGTAGAATTGAAGCATCGATGGCTGAGGCATTCATTACTGAGGAGGCGGCAAACTTCGTGACAGCACACTACGAAGCCAAAAATCATCATTTGCATAACCCAAAGCCTTGGTACAATGATGATGATCTAAAAAAAGATCGATCCAACCTCAGCCTATTCAAAGGGAAGCTCACACCATCCGGTGCTTCGAAAGGGAAATCGTTGGATGTCGAAGAATGGCAGACCATTTTATTGTATATCTTCACCAACCTAACAGAAGTGCGGCCGTACATCGAGTAAGTTCTCGGTAAATTATTGTTCCGCAACTTCTAATTCCTTTCAACTACTCTTATTCCCGGATATTTGATATAGTCGATACGTTGCTGAATTCTTAGATGGAGCGGTCATCGAAAAGGATTCCGTCAAACAGTATGAGCTTCTCGCAAAGCATGGAGGCGACTATCTCGGTTTCATCTCTTGGTTCAAACAAAGGGTAATTAATTACCATTAATGGTCCTTTTGATTTCTTGGTCTAATTTGCGGCTAATGCATCCATTATTTCGTATTAAACTTGTAGGCTGATGCAGAGTCTATGGACGCCGAGTTGAGACAAGTCGCTAATGGTTTTGACTATAAGGTCCGTTCATTTGACAAATACAACATCAACGGGTATGACTTTCGTACCTTTGGCAAAGAGCTATCTATGCCCGACATAAAGACTACAAATTGTTCTGTCTCTGCTATCGGGGAAGGAGGCACCGAGTATTATGGAAGAGTTGAAGCAATTTATGAACTTCTATTCTATGGTGAAAACCCACCGACCGTCGTAGTCTTCAAATGTTATTGGTTTGAGCCGAGGGAGACTAGAAGGACTCATGAACATATAGGACTAGTCGAAATCAACCAAAACACCCACTTAGATGTTCCTGATGTCTATATTACGGCTCAACGGGCAACACAAGTTTTCTATCTATCGTGGGCCTGCCAAACTAATCCAAATCTGAAAGGTTGGGATGTCGTTTATGAAGTGCCACCAAATTTTAGACCACCTACCCTCAACGAAGAGGATTACGAACCTCACATTAACCCAGACACATATGAAGGAGAATTCTTCCAAGAAACATGTATGTCCAAGAAACGTTTCAAGAACCGCTCTACTTCACCCCAGAACATTGAAGTAGACAGCGACAGTGAATCCATCTTAACCCCTGAGCCCGAATAGGAAGAGCAGGAAGAAGAAGAGGTTACTGCTGCGGATGACCTGTCACTTCTTAACCGATTACATAATGGTGGCCTTCCACATGTTGTTCCTGATAGTGATGATGATGATGCATTTATTGATGATAGTGATGATCATGATGCATTTATTGACCCCAAAGCATATATAGACGAGCACGATTAGTTCATGTCAGGTATTCAACTATTACTATATATAATTTTTGAGTTCATGTTAGGTATTCAATTTTTATTAGTCATGTTGGTATTTATGACGATGATACACTTAAATTATATACATTTTATTACTCATGTTGGTATTTATGTTGTACTAATTTCATTTACTCTTTGTCATGACAGGTGTTGAAAGATGGTGGGAAAGGGTCGAAAGCACTCCGCGGCTTCTTCTTCGTCGACGGGTCGTGGGATGGGTACTTCCATTCCTGACTCGCTTCTTCGGAGAGCGTTGCTCTCTACTCTGCATGGAGTGGCCGCTTCTTCGACTCTCGCGGCCCCCGTGAGAGGAGGTCGACCCCCCGCGAAGTCGAGAGGTACTAATGGTATTACTCATGTTGGTATTTATGTTGTACTCATGTTGGTATTTATGTTGTACTCATGTTGGTATTTATATACATTTTATTACTCATGTTGGTATTTATGTTGTACTAAAGGTACACGTGGCCGCCGGAGAGGTAGGGCGGTGGCTGCCACGCCTTCCTCGCCGCCACCCCAAGCTGATTCACCTGAGCACAGGACTTCTAGGGTGGATTTGTCTGAGGTGGAGGCTACACAGTCTCCGGTTCACGAGCCTCAAGTCGATGAGCCTCAGGTCGACGAGCCTCAGGTCGATGTGCCTTCGACCCACGAGACTCGTGTCCCAGAGGCTTCGTTCCAGGCGACTCCGGAGCAAAGTAGGAATGAGGGTACGTCCCCAGAGACCCAGTGGGATACCTGGGCTCATCAGGGTCAGCCTGAGCCAAGTGGCCATGCTGATAGCGACGAGGAGCTGGGTGAGGGGGCTACCGTCTACCAGCATGGTAGTTCAGGGCTCCCGCTCATGCCGGCGACCCGCGAGCAGAGGTGGTCGATTAAGCCAAATGGGGAGAAGTAAGTTAATTTACTGTTATTTAACCTTTTGCCTTCACGTTTTCTCAATCGCTTTAATTTGTCATACTGCAGGGGTTGGATTGTTGCCAAGGGTGCTCGCAAGCCCAACAACATCCTTGGTGTGTTTTGTCGTCAAAACTTCCCGGGGTTTGTTACATTGCCCGGTCGGGAGCGAGAGATAGGAATGACCTGGGAGCACTACTTGGGTGCCCCGGCCCCGCCGGAGGTGGAGATCGCCGGTGTTTTGTGTCACACGAGGGCCAACATGGTGATCCGACAGTTCTGGGTAATTTCTCTTTTACACAATTATAAATCAACCATAACTAGTTATTGTACTAATCGGTGTTGTCTCATTTGCAGACCTACTATAGGTGTGAGGAGGGATACGAGGAGGACGCGGCAAAAGTTATCGATACCGAATGTCGCCGCCTACTTCAAAACTTTCGGCACGAGGTTCGGGTGCAGGCTGTTCGAGACTATTATGCCTCGCGGCGTATTAGGAAGGACAAGGCGAAGTGCCGCGATTCTAAGATGGAGAAGGAGCATTACATGAAGGTAATTACATATTATTAAGGCTTTGTAGTTAGTTTCCTTGATTTGGTTCTTACGCGCTCAAATTTCTCTTTATTAACTTAGGTGCCCCCAAGTTGGTGTGTGGATAAGATGGATTGTTGGGAGGCCTTGGTGGATCAGTGGTGCTCTAAAACGTGGGAGGCCAGCCACAACAACGCCAAGGAGAGGCGTGGCAAAATGGTTGGTGTGCCACACCATCAAGGGAGCATCAACTTAATCCAATTTGGCGAGAACTAGGTATGTGGTTTGCTTCATGCCTCATGCAATTCATTCTTAATGCTATCTTGAGCCCTTTACTAATACAATTTTCCCCTCTCTCTCTTTTAGGCATATCACAATAAGACGGAGGTGCCACAGATGTACGACCTGTATGCGATGGCCCATACTACCTCGTACAAGAAGGTCAAGGCATTCTCTGAGTCTGACCTCGAACATCCAGAAAACTTCACCAACATCTCCTCCCACCACAAGCTAGTGAAGTACAGAGATCACGGGAAGGCGAGGAAAGGGGAGGACTTTAACCCGAGCGAGGGGCCTATTGATCCAGAGCTAGTGATGATAGCTGGCAACGGGAGGCCCCATGGCTCGATCGCCATTGGAGACGACCTTATACGTTGTCCTAGCACTCTCCGGCAGATAAAGGCACGCCAAACGAGCTCTTGTCCTGAGATAACACCTCGTCCACGGCCAGTCGAGCTCGCCATCGGGACTCAACTATCTTTTCGCATTATGTTGTGCGTGGGAACCAATATGATTACAATGCTAACAATGAGTTATGTTGCAGGCTGCTATTCTGAAAGAGAGAGATGCAATGCAGGCGGCTTTGGCGGAGAAGGATAAGGAGATGAAGGAGCTGGAGGATAGGACGACTGCATTGATGGAGGCGGAGAGGGCACGAAATGATGCGTCTAACAGGTCCATGTACGAGCTCTTCGTGGTGAGTTTCTTCTTCATATTATTTCAAATCTTGCATTTTAATGTCCATTTCATTAATAACTAAAAACTTTGACTTGTCGAAACCAAATGTACAGTCTATGTGCGAGAAGACCGGCCAAGTCCCTCCGGCGATGCCAGTCATTAACATGGCGGGAACGGTGAGTTTCATTTCAATGCAGTGATCTTAAGAGTGTCATCATGCTAACGACACATTGCAAACGATGTTTGGTGCAGAATATCTCCCGAAACGCATCGCACGACCCTTCTACAGTGGAGCCTTCTCCAGGGCAGCCTTCTCCAGGTGAAACAAGCTAAAGCCACCGTGCTTCACCGTCGTGATGACGATAATGGTATGTTTGGTGAGAAGAAGGAGAAGAAGAGAAGAAGAAGGAGAAGGAGGAAGAAGAAGGAGAAGAAGCTTCTCCTTCTTCTTCTCCTTCCCCTCCTCCTCCTCCTCCTTCTTCTTCTTTTACTGCTCCTTCTTCTTCTCCTTCTCCTTCTTCTTCTCTTCCACCTAAATGACATAATTAGCTTAGTTAGCTTCAAAATGGTCTATTTAATAAAAAATGACCTATACTTACCTAATTTTCCTCCAAAATGACATAATTAGCTCCAAAAAGGCATAACTAGCTAATTTAGCCCGAACAAGAGGACAAGAGGAGAAGAAAGAGGAAAAATGAAAAGAAGGAACAAAAAGAAGAAGAGAAGAAGAGAAGAAGAAGGAGAAGGAGAAGGAGGAAGAAGAAGGAGAAGAAGGAGGAGAAGGAGGAGAGAAGCTCCTTCTCCTTCTTCTCCTCCTTCTTCTCCTTCTTCTCGTCCTTCTTCTTTTCTTCTTCTTCTCATGTTCCTTCTCCTTCTCCTTCTCCTTCTCCTTGTCCTTCTACTCCTCCTCCTCCTCCTTCTTCTTCTTTTTTACTTCTCCTTCTTCTCTTCTTGCTTCTTCTTTTTCTTCTTCTACGTAGCTTACACTCATCCAACAAAGACTAAATTGGCTAATTATCCTACAAAATGACATAATTAGCTTAGTTAGGTGAAAACATCATAAGAACCTTGGTTAGCTCATTAAAATGACTAATTTAGCTTGAAAATGAAATAATAAGCTCAAAATGGCATAAGAACCTTGGTTAGCTCATGAATATTATATACTTAGCTCGGCTTCCACCTAAATGACATAATTAGCCAATTTAGCTCCAAAATGCCTTAATAATCATAGTTAGCTCCCAAATGAAATATGTTACCCAAGTTAGCTCTAGAATGGCTTATACTTAGCTTGGCTTCCACCTAAATGACATAATTAGCCAATTTAGCTCCAAAATGCCTTAATAATCATAGTTGGCTCCAAAATGACATATTTTACCCAAGTTAGCTCTAGAATGGCCTATACTTAGCTTTGGCTTCCCCCTAAATGACATAATTAGCTTAGTTAGCTCCAAAATGGCCTATTTAATAAAAAATGACCTATACTTACCTAATTATCCTCCAAAATGACATAATTAGCTCCAAAAAGGCATAACTAGCTAATTTAGCCTGAACAAGAGGACAAGAGGAGAAGAAAGAGGAAAAATGAAAAGAAGGATGAAGAAGAAGAGAAGAAGAAGGAGAAGGAGGAAGAAGAAGGAGAAGAAGGAGAAGAAGGAAGAGAGAAGCTCCTTCTCCTTCTTCTTTTCTTCTTCTTCTCCTCTTCCTTCTCCTTCTCCTTCTCCTCCTCCTCCTCCTCCTCCTTCTTATTTTTCTTCTCCTTCTTCTTCTCTTCTTGCTTCTTGTCTTTCTTCTTCTACGTAGCTTATTTTCCCCAAAAAAGACATAGTTAGCTAATTATCCTCCAAAATGACATAATTAGCTTAGTTAGTTAAACATCATAAGAACCCTGGTTAGCTCATTGAATTGACTAATTTAGATCCAAAATGACATAATAAGCTCAAAATGGATTAATCATCATAGTTCGCTACAAAATGACATATTTTATCCAAGTTAGCTCTAGAATGACCTATACTTAGTTAAGTTCTCTCCTAAATGACATAATAAGGCTATGTAGCTCCAAGATGACCTATTCTACCTAACTTAGCTATTAAATGGCCTATACTTAGCTAAGTTCTCTCCGAAATAACCTATACTTCTCTTTTTCATCTAGTCTTCTTCTTCTAACTTTCTTATTTGCCATTTTGCAGATTACATTCACTTCACGGGAAGCTTGGATTATATTGATGGAATGCTTGAATATGGTTTCTTCTACCATGGCTTCACGAAAGCTTTGATTGAAACTATTGTAGTATATGGATATATATGAAACTTTGTATGCATGGATGAAACTGGTGTAATATATGGTTTGGTACGGATGCAACTTGCATAGTATGTATGTATTATATATATTCTGATTATTTTAATATGGTTATGAGTACGGAAACAAAATTATTTCTGTCAAATATATATATATATATATCCTGATTATTATGAAAATTGCTGGATATAATAAGAAGTAAAATAAAGGGGGCTGTTTTGAGTCTTTGTCGTCCGCCCACCGACGGCAAAGGCCCTAGGGCAGACGGCAAAGGCTCAAAACAGCCTGGCTGAACCACGTTGGGAGTGCCCCTTTGCTGTCGGCCTAAAACACGGCTGACAGCAAAGGGAGGGTGGGCTGACGGCAAAGGTAGTGGGAGAGAGAGGCTGTTAGTGTCCCTTTGCCGTCGGCCCATCCACGGCTGACGGCAAAGGGGGTAGAGCAGACGGCAAAGGGGGTAGGGCAGACGGCAAACAGAAGGTGGGCCCAGCAACCTGCCGTTAGCACTTGACGGGAGCGTTTGCGGATCTGCCGTCCCATTTTTTTTGCCATCAGCCCACCCATGGCAAAGATTCTTTGTCGTCCGCCTTACTAAAGCTGACGGCAAATAACCTCTTCACCGGATATTTTTTTGCCATCTGGTTTGCCGTTAGCTGACGGACGGCAAAGCCTTTGCCGTCCGGTATTCCCCCCTTTACCGTCAGCCATAGCAGACGGCAAAGTCTCAGATTCCTGTAGTGTAGCTGGTTTACTAAGCTCGACCTGCGCTCTGGATACCATCAGATTCGTTTGGCCCCTGGAGAGGAGTATAAGACAGCATTCCAAACCCATCTGGGACACTACAAATTCACGGTTGCTTCTTTTGGTCTGACTGGCGGGCCAAACACCTTCCAATTTGCCATGAACCGTACTCTGGAGCCTGGTAATCGCAAGTATGTCATGGTTTTCTTTGACGACATACTCATCTTCAGTGCTACATTCGAGGAACATTTGTCTCATCTACGTCTAGTGCTCCAAATGCTCTCTGATCATCAGTGGCTAGTGAGACTTTCCAAATGCGCTTTCGCGCAATGGCAGGTTGGTTAGTTGGGTCACATCATCAGTGAAGCAAGGGTGTCTACCGATTCAGATAAGATTTTAGCCATCCAATCTTGGCCTACTCCTTCCAATGTCAAGGAAGTCCGTGGATTTCTAGGGCTGGCTGGTTACTATCGAAAATTCATCCGTAATTATGGCATAACTTGTCATTCGCTCACGGCCTTGCTCAAAAAGGGGGGTGATCTTTCGGTGGTCGGATGTCAAGGAGCAAGCGTTCTAATCCTTGAAGTCTGCTCTTATGACTGCCCCTGTCCTCGCACTGCCGAACTTCAACAAAACTTTTGTTATCGCTACTGATGCATGCGATGTTGGCATAGGTGCTGTTCTCATGCAAGATGGCCACCCTTTGGCCTATGTCAGCAAGGCCCTAGGTCCGCGCAATAGATCCCTTTCTTTGTATGAAAAAGAGTTCTTGGCAATTCTGTTAGCAGTTGAACATTGGCGTCAGTACCTGCTTCTAAATGAGTTTGTAATACTGACTGATCAACGCAGTTTAACCAGCTTATCTGATCAACGTCTGCATACCGGCTGGCAGCAGAAGGCTCTTACGAAATTGATGGGACTCATATATCAAATTCAGTACAAGAAAGACACCGAAAATAGCGCAGTCGATGCTCTTTCTCGTAGCCCTCACGAAACAGTTGAATTGCAAGACATGTCTATGGTACAACCAACATGGCTCTCGGATATTGCTACTAGCTATCAGAATGATGAGTTTGCTCAGAAACTCTTGCAAAAATTAGCTGATGTTCCGGACTCTGACAGTAAATTTTCTCTGAAGAGTGGGATGTTAAGTACCAAAGGTTGTCTATGGGTGGGCGCAGATGTGAGGTTACAAACAAAGATCATCCAAGCCTTCCATGATTCCCCGTTGGGAGGCCACTCAGGCTTTCCGGTCACATATAGACTGAAATGCTACCTGATTGGTTTCAGATGTGGGCGCAGATGTGAGGTTACAAACAAAGATCATCCAAGGCTTCCATATAGGCCTCACAGTGGCAGAGGCATTCCTGAACTCTGTTTACAAACTACATGGCATGCCCCTGTCGATCGTCTCTGATCGTGATCGTATCTTCACTAGTGTGTTCTGGAAGGAGCTTTTCCAACGTACGCAAGGCACGCAACTGCGAATGAGCTCAGCTCGCCATCCCCAATCTGATGGACAAACTAAGCGTGTGAATCAGCAAGTGGAATGCTACCTGCGATGCTTTGTCAGTGCACACCCCTCCAAATGGGCCAAGTGGCTGCCTCTTTGTGAGTACTGGTACAACACGAATTGGCACTCAACAACATCAAAAACTCCATTTGAGATCATCTATGGGCATCTACCGCGCCATTTCGGTATCACTCCCGACTATACAGTGGCTTCCCCTGACTTGGCTCTTTGGCTTGATCAGCGACAGGTGATCTTTGAGTCAGTTAAGCAACAACTGTTGTGTGCTCAGTAACGAATGAAGACGCAAGCTGACAAACATAGAACAGAGCGCTCGTTTGAGGTGGGCGATCAGGTCTTTCTTAAGCTCCAGCCCTATCTTCAATCATCAGTTGCACCTCGCGCAAATCACAAACTGGCGTATAAGTTCTTTGGACCATATTCCATTCTGGACAAAATTGGTGAGGTGGCGTACAAATTGGATCTTCCACTTCAAGCAAGGTACACCCTGTCTTTCATGTTTCTCTCCTCCGCAAGGTCCTCAAGCCCGATGATCAAGTGCTGCCACGACTTCCTTCCCCGGTTGACACCCTGCATGTGCCTGAAAAAGTTCTTCGGCACCGCGTGGTCCTTCGTGGGAGCAAGAAGGTTCTCTAGGTGTTGTTGCAATGGTCCGGTGATTCTGCTGATCTCGCTGTTTGGGAAGACCTTGAAGAACTCAAGCAACGTTTCCCTCGTGCCTCGGCTTGGGGACAAGCCGAATCTTCACGGGGAGGGATTGTTAGCGACAAGGCACAAGAGGAGCGTGAAGCAGAGCCCAGCTCTACCCGGAAGCCCAGCCCGAGGCCCAAGCGCAAGCCTCAACTCCCGTCTTGGCTTGCAGGCCCCGAATGGGCCCTCGGTCTTGTAATGATATAAACAGGTCCTTATCCTCCTGTGTGGGGTGTGGTGGCAGAACTGGTAAATTAGTATGGACAGCGTGTGTGCGTCCCCTTCCTCTCGATCCCCTTCTCTTCTCGTCAAGTTGTAGCTCAAATTCGAATTCATGGAGTAAAATTGAGAGAAGCCCTAACAGTTTCCTTTCTTTTTTCTTTTTTCTTTTTTCTCCCTTACACTGAGATGGATGGATGGATGGATGGACGTGGGATTGCTAGGAATGGATGGTAGGATATTTGCCATGTCATCGATCCATGCTACAAATGATTTCACCAATTAGAATTAAGCGTATGTAATTGTGTCTTTTTATTTTATTTATCTTAAAAAAATTACCCTTTTATCTCTACTATTAAAGCAGAATCGAACATTGTTTTCGATCGACCAGTACGTGCACCCCGTCTTGTGAGATTCACGCAGAGACAAGGATGACATCCCGCACGATAAAAAGAGAAACCGACGGTTCGACCTCCCTCCCACGCTCCCCCGATAAAGAAGGAAAAACATCCACTAGCACGCACATCGCACGCCCCACCTCCCACAAACCCTTTCTCTCCCGAGAAAACTTGCACAGCCGACCAACCCAAATCAGCCGCTCCTGGAAGGTGCTCGCTGATGGTAACGCCGGTCAAGCTCAAGGCAAATGCCAGCCCTTACTCCCTCCCAGGCGCCTCGTCGCCATCCGGCAGCGACGGATTTCTCTCTCCCATCGCAGTCAACCGCGGCTTTCTCTCGCGCTCCTCACCGGTGACACCCAAGACAAGATCCCCCTCCCCCCTTTGCCTCATCCACGTTGGCCTCCATGTCAACCGACGACGACCTGACCTGAGGAGCCTTGTCTCCTCGAGCCTCGACTCGCTGAAGCACCGCCTTGATGCGCTCCACGATGACTTTGCCCATGACCTCGAGGCCTCCCACTCCTGAATCTCCAAGCGCATCAAGGTGACCTCCCTGACCCCAATCTTTTTTGCCATCCTTAGCTCGTCAATCTATCCTGCGATGCGATGTGATGGATCACCTTCCATGTTCGTGCATGTTGTTCACTTCAGATGCAAACGCAGAGCTCCCTGCAACTGGCGGAGGAGGCGGAGAAGGAGCATAGAAAGATGGTAAAGAAGATCTCCGAGCGCGCCGTGGAGGAGACTAAGGTACACTTATCGTTCGATTCTATGAGTGATCGAGGGTTGGTCATTGATGATACGATATATCTGAATTTCGTGTGGATTTAGTCCCTGAAAACCGAAATTGCGAGCCAGCGTGTCGATTAATTCCAGGCATCGTACAAGAAGTTGGTGACAGAGGTGCAGTCGTCTTCGTCTCACGGTACTACAGCGGGCGAATAGAGACAACTTTGAACTTTAATTCAATCATTTACTAACTTGGTTAACACTGGTCAGTGCGCAAGGTGAGTAGGCGACCTTACTTCATATGGCAAAGTCCGTGGCCAGAGCTACCGATCGCTTTCGTGGTCGAGCGAACATCCAACATACACCAGCTTAGCATACTTCTCTCATTTGGTAATTACTTTTGGTAATTACTTCTCCTGTTTAGAAATTGAAGTATAAGTTGGTCATGTTCAGTAAATGTTCATGAAAGTATGAATGTTTCTCCTTGAAAATTGGCAGGTATAGTATGTATCTACCACAGATAGTAACTATTTTTGGTTACATGTAACCAAAGTGTTGTGGTTCCTTGGTTCCGTCTCCTCCGCCGCCATCTACTTTGCCACCTACGAGCTCGCCGAGTCGATGCTCTTCGCCCATAAGAGCATCTCCAGCCGTTGGCCCCCAGGCACCCGAAATAACACCGTCTGGGGACGAGCCGGCGCTAAAATCGGCCTGGTGGGCTCGGCTTCCTAGTCGAGCCCCCGGGGTCGCCTCACAACCGCCTCTTTTGGCTCATTATGGACGTAGAATCGGCCCAAATTCAGCCCCGTTTCGACGCTATTTCGGCTTTGAAATCAACAAAATCGGCGCTTTTGGGCATAAAAATGAACAAAATCGGCGCTCTTTTGGCATAAAATTCAACTAAAATCTGAATGTTTCGTACCAAAGTTCATCATAGAAATTAATACAAAATCAAATAGTTCAATGAAGTAAGTTTCAACATAAATT